>VYXF01010446.1:1472339-1575645 GCA_013397295.1 Polioptila caerulea | reverse complement strand
CGCTCCCGGAGACGGGCTCTGAGGCAGCGCCATGCCCCGCGCCCACCGAGGGCCGGCTGCCGGCACGGCAGGCACAGAGCAGCGCCGCAGGGCAGGGGCACCGGGAGCAGGCAGGGCAGGGGGGCCGAGAAGCGCGACAGGGCAGGGGGGTCGGGAGCCGCCGCAGGGGGACCGGGAGCAGCCCCGGCAAAACAGCAGAGCCGGGAGCCGCCGCAGAGGCACCGGGAGGGGCCGCGGCCTCCCCGCCCTCCCTCAGGCAGAACCCGCCCGCGGCGCGGCAGCGCCCCCTGGCGGCCGCGCGAGAGCGGTCAGGAGGGCCACTNCCGGAGCGCCATTCCTGGGCTTTTCCATCACTCCGTGCCTCCTTGCCTTAACCGGGCAGGTCTGCATTTGTCTTTAAATTAAATTAATTGCTACTCCAAAGGTCGGGATTGTTCATGATTAAAAAAAAATCCCACAAAACCGAACAATAAAGAACAACTTCCCCTCCCCCCAGCAAACAACACCCAACAGAAAACAAAACCACAAGACACAAACACATGTACACCCCCTGTCCCAAATGAAAAAGGAGGAAAACCCCAAACAAACCCATAATCATAGACTATCCAGAGCTGGAAGCGATCCACAAGGATCGCCGAAGCCCAGCTCCTGGCCCTGCACAGGAAAACTCCAGGAATGTGATCCTGACGGGTCCCTTCCAACTCAGCAGATTCTGCGATCCTGTGACTCTGCAGATGGCACCACATGCCTGAGAGCATTGCCTCGGGCTCCTGGAGCTCTGGCAGGCCTGGGACCGTGACCACTTCCCTGGGGAGACAATTTATGTTGTCCTTTCTAATTTCCTAGTAATCTGAAGTGATTTCTCCCTGTAGAATATTACATTGAATGGAAATTACTGATTTCAGGATACAATGTTCATTCTATTTGCAAAGCAAGCACAGTGCAAAACGTACTAAAGTTTTACAGAAGAAACTTCTTGACACGAAGGATGCAGAGCACTGGAACATGTTACTCTGGGAAGTCACAGAGTCTCCCTCTCTGGAGATACTTAAAACACACATGGGCACGTTCCTGTGTCACCTGTAACCTGTTCTAGGTGCCCCTGCCTTGGCAGGGAGGTTGGACTGGATGATGTG
Source organism: Polioptila caerulea (assembly GCA_013397295.1). Lineage (NCBI taxonomy): Eukaryota > Metazoa > Chordata > Aves > Passeriformes > Certhiidae > Polioptila > Polioptila caerulea. The sequence goes on along the minus strand of VYXF01010446.1, from coordinate 1,574,509 downwards.
CAGAAGTCCCTTCCAACCCTAAGAAGTCCATGAACTGGTAAAATATCCTCCAGCATGTGTGTGACAATGTGCTTTTACCTCATCTTTTCTCCCAAGCAAGCCACCCAAGACTTCATCTGGGCTCTTAGAAAAGATGGAATCTCTTAAATCTTATAAGGGAAGAGAAAATACTCTGCTTGATATTTCCCATGTACAAACCACACAACAAGAGGCAACAATGCAAGGTCTTTCTTTTTGCTGCCGACATCGCGTGGAACTTCAAAATCCTTCACAGTTTGTCAATCCAGATTTGAGAGGATACAAATTAAGATCAGGCCTCCAATTAAAATCAGACTCTGACCCATCCCACCATGTCATGGGATGTCGTGAACCTCAACAATAAGCCATTTCCCAGAATTTAATTGTGGTTTGGTGACTCAGTGACACACAAACATACTTGAAGCAAACAATTGAGTGTTTTGAACAAAAAAATCTGTCCCCCTTGTAAATAATTACTTACTAAACCTAAAATTATTGCTTTTCCACCAATCTATTAAAAAGGATGATAAAAAAAGGAAAAATACTATGTTCTTCAACTAATTCTGTATAAAGAGAAAAATTCTAGTTATCCTGGGAGTTTTGCCATTTTCCCTGATGAGACTAGGACTTGGCGTAAAAGCAGCTGTCATTTGTGTAAAAAAACTAATTACAAAACAACTGTAAGAAGAACTGGTCTTTTGTTTTGAAGCATTACACCAACATATCTGGCTTTGGCAGTCTTTATGTGTGCCACAGTTTAAAATGGAGAATGTGCATCCTCTTTTTCTCCTCATACCTGCCTAGAAATAAAGTTTCTTGGAGCGGGTCTTGATGTTGCTGTAAAGGAACAGCATCTCACCCATCTGGCATCTCCAGTAGGTCAATTTAGCAACTGCCAAAAGATACACAGTAACTGAGCCCATTTGTAATACCTGCTTTGTGATGATGATCTTAATCATAATTATGATGATTATTTAAATTAATTAAATTAAATAATAGCAAATAACAATTAAATTCATTAAAAATTAATAATTAAAATCATAGTGATAATTATAATTTTTATGATTTTAATAATCTTCCCAAATGTCTTGGGATTTTTTCTAATGATGCTTTTATACCGCATTTTATATGCCAGAAGTAATTTCCTATTTTTCTTTCCAAGGAATGTGGCCCATGGATGGAAACATTGAAATGCAGAACTATTTATCCATTCTGGCACATACATAGCACAGTCTGCTGAAGGCACAATGCGGCTTCTACGTCACATGAGCAAGAATATTAAGTGGTGTCTACATTAATTGTAGCCAGTTCCTCTTGAAGGCATAGTTGTGTAAGATGTTGGAGGAAATCAGGCTCTTTTTAAGAGTCTACAGCTAAAAAGTTCGTGAGCAGGCACAAATGGGAAGGATGCAGATGAATCACAGACGAGTCTCCACTACATCAGGCTAGTAATGTCTGGGGGTCTTTACAGACACTGCAGAGTAAGTTTCTTTCTTGCCAGAAGTGACACAATTTTTATGGCAAGCTTTGCTAACGTCACAGGGAGAAGGGGGCAGGCTTTGTTAGATTATCTTTTGTGTGCTGAGCACTTACTTACCCACAAAAGAACTACCCAAGGTCTCATGGCTCTGAGTCACAGTCCCTGAGCACGCAGCATCAATTCAGAGGCTGCTATCTCACATCCCGCATGACCTCCTTGCTGGAGAGTTGCAGCAGCAGACTGGACACTGTGCTCCTTCTCCATCACTGGAGTTACACCCTACTTTTTCTTCTTCTTTTTTTTTTAAACAGGGTAGTCCTCATGATCATATTGGATACCTCAAATGAAAGCAGCAAAACACATACTGCATCCTGATATGGAGTATTGTTTCAGATATACAGCCTTGCATAAGGAATATATTATTCTTATACTGCCCTTAAAAAAATTTTTAAAAAGAGACATCTTTGGAATCTTCAGCTCCTAAAGCCTGAATAGGTGATATTTGGAATTAATTCTCAGGCTCCGGTCTCCACTTCCAGAAGCACTGTCTAGCTATATTGGCCATTACTGCACATCCTTACTTTTTCCATAATGAAAGATGATTAACCAATTAGCATTAATCAGTGTAGTTAGGTGTTTTCCCACTTTGACAAAGTGCCTCCTCCTTCACAGGAATGCACCAGATTAACCAATGACTACCTAACAGGAGTTTGCTGCCCAGGGGATGAGGGTGTTTTTGACCGTATTTTGATGCTTCAGATTTAAATGGTGGTAGCCAGTCCCTCTAGGCCAGGGTCAGGGTAATTTTGTGGCTTGAATCCTGTTTCCTGTCCATACCATGAACTGCACACCTTGTGGAAGGCCTCAGGCTTCCTTCCCATTCATCAGACAGCTGCACAGGGTGGACAAGCCCTGCTGCCTCCTGTCTCTTCTCAAGGCAGGAACAGGTGGGAAAAGCGATTTTGCACCTTTCAGAGGCACTGACTAGCTGCCCAGCTGCTTGCTGGACTGCTCTCTGACATCCCCTTTTAAAAGCCAGAGGAAGAGCCAAGGGGCAACCTGGCTCGTTTGCACAATGGTAACCCTACCTGCAATTCCCAATGTCTCTGGCTTATCCCGGCACTCTTACACAACACTCTTACACAACGCCTGCCAGGCGCTGGGCTGATCCAGGGAGGCTGAGAAGAGGGGCGGGCTGCTGGCAGACCCAGGGGCGGGGGGAAGCCTGCCCAGGTCCTGGGAGCTGACAAGGGCACTATCCTGACAAGGGATAGCAGAGCATGTAGGTTTTGGAACCGGGCACAGGGGGGGAAAGCTCCATCACAGCTAGAGGGAGAGCCCCGGGACACCAGCCCCTCATGCCCTACCATTCCACAAGTTGTAGCACTTGGTTTTTTGTTTTTTTTTCCTGGGGGCTATCTTGGCTTGGGGGTGATGAATTATGGGATGTATCATCTAAATATTTTGTTCTGTAAAATCCCTCTTGTGAAAGTTGCTCTCACTTTTAAGTTTGTCTTTAGTGAAAAATCCAGAGCAGCAACTCCGTATGAGGAAAATTTACAAGGTAGCCCACAGGCTGTATTGATGCCTAACTGATTTTTAAAATTTATTTCAATATTTAACAAAGCAGAACTAGTATTTTGGAGCAAGTGATACAGAGGATTTTGCAAGTTATACACATTCAGTATAAAATGTACCAGACCATGGCTTATGGTTCATGATACCTTTATCATTAGTCAGCAGTATTTCCTCTCTTGCAAAACATAATTAACAACTGTGCATTGCATGAGAAATAAAAATCTATCTAGTTTTCCAAATATGTTTAATGAAAAGCACCCATAAGAACTAGCTTGTAGGCACAAGCTCAGAAGTGGGCTTTGACTCATGCTTTTTATTGCTAATATAGCTCAGCTCACAAGGACACAAAAACATGCAATAAAGCATAAAATCAAAACCACAGTGCACTATCTGTATAAACATTTGCAGTCTATCCCAAATCATACAAACAAAAAGGCAAAGAGCTATTGAGCTTTTTAATAGGAATGTCCAGTAATTCTGTGTAATATCCCCCTCACACAGACTCAGCTCATGCTCAGCTCTGTGCAGGCATCAGCAGATTTTTTTACAGCATGAAAACCAGAAAATTATTACATGCAGACAATAAGTCTCATAAAAGATAACGGTAACATCGCTGTTTAACAGGTTTTTGAAAGCCCTTGTGTTTCAATAAGCAGATCTGCAGGATAAACACTACTGAATTAGACAGGAAAACGAATTCTTCCTGTAGTCCCATTGTAGTAAAGCTTTGGATCTGGCATATGGTTTGCAGGACAGCCTGAATGATAAAGCTGTTGATTTTGACCCAGCTACAAAAAAAAGAGACCCAGCACCACAAAACAAAGTAATGTAAGACAGAAGCCAGATAGAAGTTGTTTTTATGATTTCATCAAAACTTAATGTCTTCCTATAAGTGGAAAATATAATAATAAATTATTATGCATGGAAAATGTAATAATGCATTTCTTCACAGGAAAAAAGAAACAGAATTTTAGTGTGTCTGTTGGTCTCCCAGTAGCCTGAACAGATTTAGAAAGGCAGTTTCATAAGTATCATTTAAAGAACACAGAGGGAGACTTTAATATTATCTTGAAACTACCTAGGCATCAAGCAGAAAATGGAGTATGTAATTCTCCTCTTGCCCTGTACTTACAGAAATGAGTAATATTATCTCATTTCCAGAGTCTCTCAAATCACTTATTATCACGATCTGGAGCTGCTGACTGCCCCTAAGATGCAAAGGCTCTAAGAAATCTACTTACATTCAGCTTAACACTAGGTCAGCATAATGGGCTGCAGCCTTCTCTTCGCTTTACTTCATCCCCTAGCAGAAATGCCAGCTCTCCAGCACTTTGCTTTGACCTACTCCATGTGTACACAGGAGGGCATGAGAGCAGCACAGAACTGCAGACAGCCCTGTTTAGCCACTGTTCCGATAGCCAGGGCTCTGCTGCCCGTGAGTGATTTGCTTAACGTGAAGTGTTACTGTGTGAGCCAGCCAGCTTTGCCAAAGAGTAGCTGATCTGTAACAGCGAATTAAGTGATGTTTATGTCATTAAAGATTTAAGCCTTTATTCACAAAGATCTCTACCAACTTGAATAAATATCCAGTTGAGCAAGGATCCTGGAAGTCCGAGAATGATAAAAAAGCGAAAGGCGGGGAGGGGTGGAGGTGTGATATACAAAAGATCTCTAATTTGAGTGATAATTTTGTGGGGTTTTGAGATACTTCATGGCTTTGGTGTTCTTTCTCCAGCACACAGGTGTTCCATTCAGGCATCAGCTTTGACATAAAACTTTCCTTGTTTGTCTGTTTTGTTCTGTCGAATCAGGAAACATTAGCTCTCCCTGAAATTTCAACAAGGGACAGTTTATCTTCGATGCTAATTTCTCTTATTACTCACTTAGACGTGCATATTAGACGAAGGCTGTCTTGAATTACCTGCCTACTCTGCAACTGGCTGATGTTAGTTAATCCCAAAGATAATAAATTTCAAAGACTTTCCTTGAAACTGGTGAATTTCCCCCCTTATGATGGAATAGGTAAGGAAAAAGAATATTTGCTAAATGTCAAGAGGGGACATACCTGGATGAATCTTGTTAACATGAATGCATTTTGTCAATGCATCTTATATATGCTGTGCCTAAAAAATCAGTGAAGCAGAAATGAGTATGTTCTAATCTACAAATGTCACTCTGAATAGGGATAAGTATTACCCTAAAGATTGGTACTGGCATTTGTTTGAGCTATTTTCAGAGATTCAGATATGAACAGCAGAATTAATTCAGCTTTAGGCTCTCTGCTTTTCTTAACCAGAGCTTCAGAAAGTCACCACTTAGTTGAAAAAATAAATTCTAAAATGAAATAAAATTCTAAATGAAAAATTGTTATCTGTATTGCAGGCTTTGAGTTACAGTGTGCAAATATATAGAACTTTGCAGAAAACCTTGGGAAACAAAACAAGAGATGTTTTTACAGCTATGGGTTTTGTCTATTATGTGACTTGATGAGTTTCCAAATTTGATTCTATTTTCCCTAAAAACTGATAGCTGAACTGCCAAACCACTGAGTTCTGAAATGTTCAACACAGATTCCAGATCTGAAATACATGGCTTAGACTCAATTATAATTGGGAAAAAGATTTGAAGCAGTTGATTTTCAACAAAATCAAAGTAACAGACCAGAACAAGAAGTTAGTTGTTTTTGGAAATCTATATCCCCAGCCAGCAAGAACTATGGTGGGTGAATAAAAGTCTAGCTAGAATTCTGTGCAAGATCCTTTCCACAAGTAAAATTGGCAGTCCTGGAGCCTTTGCCTGCCACTGCAGAAGTGGCTTAAGGGAAAAGGGCATAAGGGAGTTGATGACAGTGTCACACACACCAAAAGAGGACAGTGCATCTCTGGATGTGTAGGTTCAGGCTTTATATCAAGCAGTAAAGCAGAAAACACCCCTGAAGGCACACTGAAAGCACCCCAGAGACACAAAAAAGTCTGACTAATAGAAAGGGAGGGACAAACTCATAAAGCTAAAAGATTATAGGGCTGGACTGACAGATATCTGTTGAGAGTTAACGATGGCTTAGTGAAGTGACAAGGAAGTGAACACAGGATAGCCATGCTCAAAAGAGAGCAAGGAATGATGGAAGAATGTGACTGCTATGGGAAATTTGGTCAAATTATGCTAATGGTTACTGGTGGACATGTAATTAGGTTAGCTGGCAGCTATATTTAAAAAGGAAAAATTCATGCCTGGTTTTAATTGATATTTTGAAATGGAAAACTTCATATTGCTATTTCTGAGGTTCACCCAAAAGCTTATTTTTCAAAAGAAAAAAATCAATGACTTCAGTAAAAATTAGGCTCAAATTGGAGAAAGCTTTCTGCAGACATTCTCTCTGAAATTTCAAAATACAAACCACATGTTTCATAGATACATAAATACATTTATAATTATTATAAATAAATAAAGAGTTTTGAGTTACCTGGCAATAAGCTAGTGGTCATAAAATATGACTGTATTAAAAGTATTTAAATGCCCATTTGCTTCTGGTTTTGGGCAGACAAAAGTCCCAGAGAGAAGGAATAATACTTGTGAAAACAAAGTAGAAGCTCTTATTTTACTTTTTTTTAACAGAAAATTGCTTGTACCCTCTGTAATGGCTTTGTCTGTATAACCAGCATTGCATGTAGTTAACTGGATTTCAGCTGAGGATTTTCACAACTCAGAAGTTACCATATTCAAAGTCCTATTCCTTTTTAACTTTTTTTTTTTTTTTTTTTTTTTTTTTTTTTTTTTGGAGCAAACACATTATGGCTTATTCCTAACTAAATAATTCACAGATTTAATCTTTAAGGCAGGCAGAGTTTCCTAAGAGGTGTGTTCTAATCTCTATCACATTTTATACCCTTTTTTCTGACCTCACTGGGAGCCCATATAAAGAGGAGAGGGCAACTACTTCTTCTCAGAAGATGTATATATACTGATACCAAGTACAAACATCATAGATGTGGGCCTGCTTTTGTGTGCAGACTGGAAATAAATCACACAGCCTAAGAGTTAACAATGGCCTTTCAGTATGTCTGCTAAAACAGTTATTTCTTCTTATTTTTTTTAGCCCTCTCTTCTTGTTTGCTGCCTCATTTACAGCTAACAATAATAGAATTAAGCTCAGAAATTAAAAGAAAAAGTTTAATCGCTGATGATTTCGCTATCTCTCCCAAGCAAACAACAAAAGTCCACAACCTTTTAACCTTTTCCATCCTATTTGCTAATTACTTATTTTCTAATTAACCCATTATGCATCTGTCAGTGTGTTTTAAATTAAATCACTTTAATTGCTAGTAAGTAGGGTTTATTTAGTTCCTGGTATGGCTCTATGGGGTCATGAGTGGGGAACTGTTGAAACAGTCTGAGTTACAGGTGGCTCTGCAAAACTGCTGAAGTTGCTGAAGATAAAGAGGAGTTAAGCTGCTTTCCTTAGGTGATTTGATTTTAATGTCTAGTGGCATATTTCTAATGGATGAAAGTTTACTACAAATACAGGAGGGCATTTTTTTATTCCTAGTATGTAGATCGCATTGGGCATTAATTTGTTGCTTGAAATAATTTTTAATAAGGGAATAATTATGCTAATAATTCTAGAAAATGCCAATACCACAAGGCTTACTTTGCTGTATAGCACAACTCTTTGAAATGCAACACAACTGTGTATTAACAGCCAAATTTCAAAATAAAGAGAATAAAGAAGGCCTAACACACGGGACACAGGGAGTTTTTAAGTATAAGGCTAGCAGTCAGCCCATTGAAAATTTTCATGCAAAACACTATTAAAAACTGGTGATAGCTTTAAGGATAGACATAATGTTTAATGAGGACAGACATAAAAGATTTTGTTCTCTGTAGCACAGCCCCCTTCTACCCCTTGCGTGACCTGACTCGCTTCACTGACCCTGCAGAAAATATCCACTTTTTGCTGGGTTAGTTTTGTGCTGGGTTAGAGAGTTGAATTATCCCTGTGAGGTGGCTGGTGACCACCAGAGCTGGGACCAAGTGGCAGGAGCCCACAGCTGCTCGGAGGCGAGGGGAGGGAGATGAGGTTCACCCTGTCTCACAGAATGGCACACCGGAGGAATGCAGGATGGGTTGATGTTTTTTGTAATAAACTAGAGTATTTATGACTCCCTGCATTGAAATGACTTTTTAATTGTTAAATTGTTTCTAAAGCTTTCTGAAACACCTTTGAAGATTTTAAGTCTTGCACTGGGGGGAAAAAAACCCCTGAAGACACCGTAATTCATTGTAACTCTTCTTGTGTTTAGATCTACAATGAAGAGAAGCACTAAAAAGTGCTAGTTGTATGTTCTGGAGAATGACAGTTAGTTAGTGCTAAGGGTCAGTCTTCCCTTTAGCACTAAGGAAAGCCATGAATCTAGTACTGCTGAGACATGAGAATAAATTTCCAGCAAGAACCCGAGTCCACATCATTGCTAAGTTACTTAACGTAACAGTGGGTCAAATAAATAATAAAGACCACACACAGGAAAGACTCAGCTGACAGAGTTAGCTAGCTAAACTTGCCACACAAATTTTGTTCTGAAAATTTGTTAACAACGCTAAAATCCAAGACCAGCCTAGACGTTAAATGTTTCTCCTCTGTTTCTACCAGAAAAGAAGTGTATGAAATCAGAAGTAAAATGAATAAAAGAACAGAATAAATAAAGTAGCTTGTGGAGCACACCTGAATAAGAACTACAGTAACCCATCCAAAAGACAATCTTTCTGAGCAGTGAGGAAGCTGCAAATGACCTCTTCAACTTGCTATGTCATCTATGGATTTTACCTTCAGCTACAGGCTAGCAAGACATGGCTGGGAGATTCTGGTGCAGCATTTTGTTGCTGTCAGATTTCTACTACTGCATTCACCCTGACACCCTCCTTGCTGGTCTCAGGAGCCCCACACCTCCACAGGTGGCCTGCCTGGGAAGGTCACCTGGTCACCTGCCTGGGAAGGTCACCTGGCCACCCCCCAGTCTTTGTGCCACTCCCCGGCACAACACCCCATCGCTGTGTTTGCTGTGACAGCACTTCCACTGTGAGACAGCTCACAGGTGCCAAGGAGGAACATGAGGGGCTGCAGAACGATGTAAATGACAACAGGAGACTTTTAATCTTTTAACAAGGAGCTTTTGGATGGCCTTCAGGGACAGCAAAGCCTGTCAGAGAGAAGCCATGAAAAGCTCCACAAATAGATGTGTCTGCTGTACAGAGAGTGAGGATACAATCAGAAAGCTTACATTTGCTTATAAAAGGTAAAGGATGCAGCAACAGAAGTGCAGTAAGACTCAGAAAGATATTTCTAAGAGCTGATACTGAACGTGCTATAACATTATATGAACCATCATAAAATGATCCATATTGACCTGTCCTGAGATGATGAGGCTTTGGGCAAATGTTCTAGAAACTTAGACAGATAGAGAAAGCCAAACCACTGAAAGAAATGACAGCTTTAAGGGTGGCCTGCTTGTAGGTGCACAGAAGTATAGGTCCATGCTGGAGACAACACATAAGGAGTCCAAGCCTCTGGAAGGAAAGCCTAGAAAAATCAAGCAGGGGAAATTAAATTCTAGAGCTCTGCTCAGCACCACCAGCTTCCCCTGAGTTGTGAGATGCACATCTGAGGCTGTTTTGCTTTCCCTGGTTTGTCAGTAGTCGGCTCAGATCTTTCCAGTTTCAGAATTGCCTGCATTCAACCTCTATTTATGACTTAGAGCATGTATTTATCAAAGCAGTAAAAGTAGGGGTCTTGAAAGGGCAGAGGGATGGCCAATATGGAAGCAGCATCCTCACAGTGTCTGAAGCAAAACCCAGGTAGGAGTAGATACACTTTCCCCAGAAAGCACACCAAAAATCACATGCAGAAATCTTATCCACCCTTACGTGACTGAGGTAACACCAAGGTATCAATCCGAGTTTCTTTGCTCTCCTGAGTCACTGGGATGAGCCAGGCTTTTCTTTGAATACATAATTCCCTCCTTTCTCCTTCTTTCCAATTTTTCAATTAATCTCTCCTTCTGTTCTAATTTCACATCTTGTTTGTGTGACTATGCAACAGGAAAACTGGATGTTGCATTTCATTCCTGAGGGGCTCCACTACCAAATGCCAAAGCCATGGCCCTGATGACTCCATCTCTGTGTTCTGCTCTCCTGTGCATCTGCTGGCTGACAAACAAACAGATCCTCAAAGAGCATAACTGCAAGCAGGGGCAATCACAATTCAAGGAAAACTTTGTTTTAAGACACCCAGCAGAGATGACTTCAAAGGTTAGCAAGAAGATGCTGAATCCCACCTGGTATGGAGTGCCAGGGGCAAGACAGTGGTGATAAAGCAGGGAGTTCTCCCAGAGCTGCAGCACACTGAGCAGTTCCAAGGAACTGGAGAGTTTTCTGGTTGAAGCTCTATGTAAACACACTGCAGTGGTAAGGGATGGAAGACAGAAATGTGAGGATTACCCAAGTCAAGTTACCAGATGAATTTTCACTGCTAATCTCAGGAAAGATTGCCTTGAAAATAAAGACAATAAGGAAGCCAAAGAGAGTCAAGGGAGAGGCCACAAGCAAAGTAAGTCCCAAACACAAGACAAGATGGAAATTACTCGTTTTCCAGTAGATTTCAGTCTTCCATTTAGCACCATTTCTATTTAACTAATATGCAGTTTGATTTTAGCCAGACATTCAGATACAGTTTTTATGCCACTCACATACATCAGGAGAAGCAGAATGGGAAATCATCCTTGTATTACTGATACTGAGGCTTCCCATGATTTATCTCAGCAGCATCACATGGATGGACATGAAAGGAGAGTGAAAATACATGATCTTAGAAATTATATTCCACATACTTCCCACCAGGCTTATTTGGAAACATGCTAAAATAAGAGCAGAGACATTCTTTTCCTGTTGCTTTTCATAGTATCTTAAGCAGAAAAATATTAAGTGTGAAAAGCAACACACCAGTTGCTTTTCACACTAAAATTAAGGAGGTGGGCATTTTCCTATCCAGTAATGGGAAGGAACTAGTCTATCACAGCAATTTTAGAATTAATAAGTTTCATAAGTATTAATAGATGGATCTAATCTACCTTCAACGTTATCCAAATTACCTTGTGCTGAAAGAACAAGTTCTGTATAATGAAGAGAAACAAACGAAGCTCACAGAAAAATAATTAAAGCTGGGGAGTTGCAACGGGAATTGGAGTCAGCACTGCCTCATGTTCCGTGTTGAAAGTTTATTCTTACGGTTACCCAGCTTCCTCATCCATAAGGTGGAGATGATACTTGCTTCAGTTCCAACAGTATGCCAGTAAGATCTACAGATAAGCCATCAGAACTGCTATTATTAATATCATATATGCTTGGCATGCATTTTTTACTTCAAAACAGTTTTACAGAATGCATTTCTAGTCTACTCTCAGTGTTTACTTTTTTAGATTTGAGGAAAGTTATTCTCAATTTATTTACAACACTTGGGCATATTCTTTGCCACTGACTTTAATTCTATTTTAGAGCTCATTAGTTTTATGGGATTCTGTTCTCTGTACGATGTGAGAACACAGGAGAGGAATGATTCAACTAACATCAGTTGTACCAACCAGCCAGATTTAACAGGCTATTTCTTGTTGTATCCTATAAACACAGTGAGCAGCCAATCTGATAGTTAATGATGCAAACCATAAGCAGAGGTAGTGTTTTGTGCCAAGATACAATATGTGGAGATTGCAAAATCTCATAGTGAAATTTCCGTGAAAAAAAAAGAAATACAGCAGAGAAGATTCTGTTATTTTCTGCAATTCAAAATGGAATATCTCTACTATGAAAAACAGATTAATTAGGAAAAAACCAAAGATATTGATAGAATGAGAGAACACCTTGTATTGTTCGTGGAAGGTATCTGCAACCAGCTGTGGGAAAACTTTATCAGGATCCCCAGATTTATTTTCATGCTCTGCCATCCTCTAAGAGACTTTGGTCTAAATGACAAAGCAGTTTGCTTATATGGGAAGCACAAAATGTACTAGCTTCTAGAGAGGGCTTATTTTTTAGTATCTGTGAAGTTGTTGGAGAATCTTACATAAGAAGTTATTTATAATGACTTTAAAATAGAATTTTCTTTGAGGTATCCTATCCAAATTATAGAAAAAAAAAGACTTAAGAAACAGGATGAGATGTGTTTTTAAAACAGGCTTTTTTTTTAAAAAAAAAGACATCTTTGCAGGTTTCTCAGAAGGGAGACTGGTATACTATCAACATTTTCTGAGCTGCAGGGGATAGTGGACTATAAAATGCTGTCCTTGATTACATACAGACAATAAAATGGAAAAAAAAAAAAAGTAGTCTTAAAAATTCAGAATGAAATAGCAGAGTTGGCAGTAATGACCTGATTCACAGTTCCTGAGTACTGGAATTTGACAGCACTGGATCATTAGAAATGCCTTAGTAACAGAGACATCTCTCCCAGCAAACTGACTTCACTACAATCCATCAATTTGTAGGAATTTCATAACCACACTAAGCTTTATTTCTCAGGTATAGTGGTCCACAGCTATAGCTAAAATATATGTCTCTCTTCCAGTCATCTTTTTTTCAATCATATATCCTTTTACTACATTTTACAAGTATTTCTTAATTTTTCATTTTATTCATCCTTACACTTTTTTTGTAGAATAATGGGCTATAATTAATGAAAAGTCTGCTCAGCTGTAGAAACAAGTATTTTGTTGGATCATTTATGACAGATTCAAGATGTCATTGTCAGCTTTAGGATATCTGCCTGTATTAGTCATCCTGCCAGCATAAGAAAAGAGAAAAGATAAGGGTCTGCTGGAAGGCCCATGAAGCCAAGGGAGTCTTTCTACTGATGTCAGCTGTTTTGTACAGTGCTCCTCTAGCAAGGGATTAGGACACAAAGAAGAGCTCCTCATGCCAAATTCTGTACTTCTTCATTTGCACTCATTTCCATTGAGCAGGCTCAATAAAGTCCACTGGGACTGTCACTCCCCACACCTTTATGCAGGTTTCAGTGATTTCACTGATGGGTGAAGGGGAGTTTGGCAAGAGTGCCACAGACAGGGAAAGAGGAGGGCAGAGGACCTGCTGGGGCCACACAGGGCCATCAGGACCAATCCTGTCACCTGAGGCCAGGTTTACAAGGTTGAGATGGATGTGGAAAAAATGGGATCAAGGTGGGAAAAAAGCAATTAAGGGTGAGTTGTTTATTGGGGAGGAGACTGGAGTGGAGAAAAGAGGTACAAGGGCAGCAAAAAGGATGGTCAAATGGCAGCATTAGTAACAGCAGATGCACATGATATTAACCAGGGCTGCCTGGAGGTAACAATGAGGTACGGGTGCACGTGAGTACTGCAGTCTGTTGTCCCAAATGGAACAACCAACCAAGCCTGTTGTTCTGAGCACATCATGTGCGCTGACCTGCTGGTGCACTCGGGAGGACTGAGTGGGATGGGCACAGGGGAACATCCAAGGCGGATGGATCGAGCATTCCGTGTTGTCATGGTGGTGCATGTACAGCCTTTTCCTGACCTTCTCCTCACATGCACACCAGCAGAAGGAAACCCTCTCCCACCAACACTGCGTCATCTCCCCGAAATGGCATCAGCTAAATTGATAAAGGCGGCGGCACTTTTCCATTGGCATAGCTTCGTATGTATTAGGGGCTTTGCCAGGATAATTTCACCAGCTAGGAGGGGATGATTATTTTTAGATGTCTCTACACAACATATGCATGCTGGAAAAATCATCTGAAGTCATTTCACTGCTTGCCTAGTCCCAAAGAAGGAGTTAATGTCTTCAAATTCAGTAAGTGGAAGAGCAGGTAATGAAACAGAATTGCCCATATCTTTGCAAAAATGCTACATGAAATTATTGCATTCTTACATTGAAAGCATTATTTTGGGGACAATAGGGACTTAGCTAGAAAACTAGGCAAAAATCTCTTCCCACCAAATTGTTTTTTTCCCTGGTGCATTTCCAAAATAACCCTTAGATTTTTTAAAGTTTGTTTCATACAGACAACATTTTCCTATAAGCATTACTGCCTTTAGATACTGCACAAATTATCCTTAAAAGCAGTATATAGTGTATTATCCTCACAGATATCAAATCTGAGTACCCCCACTCAGAGTGTAAACTACTGATGTTGAAATAACTAAGGCTTAGTTTTCCAGCAGACAGATGTTCTGCCTTTGGGTGCCAGCTATGCTGAAGTTTAGTTCAAATTCTGAAGTGAGATGCCACAGAACCAAAAGAAATCATATATGAGAGTCATTATCCTCAAAACCAAAAGGGAGTTCTACAACTCTCAAAGAGAGCTAGACAAAAAAGAAGAAAAAGGGGCTTGTTCACTAAGGAGAAGATTTAATAAAATTCAGAAACCAGCCTACAGAAAGAAATCTGATTGCCTCCACACCAAGACACCTACAGTAGATATAAACCCAGAAACGTCACTAAATATATTAACTCTTAAAAATTACAAGGGTTTTTTTTTATTAAAATCTGTTCCATTTTTCAGAGACAGTGACTGAATGTCTACTGAATTACCACTGAAAAATGTCCACTTGCATTCACAGCACATTTACAGCTGAGCAAAAGCACAGTTCAATGCTACAAAATGCAAACAACTGCACAAAGAGCAGCATAATACTGGAGAATCCAGGCACTCCTAGGAGGAATCTGAGATTTGGGATGTTAGTCATTGCCAGTATATTTCTTGCTTGGTTTAGGTACTAGAATATTTAAAAGTACCATACATTTTTTATTAATGTTCTCTCAGGAAGACGGGTATTTTATACATAGTGTGCTTGTTAATAGGACGAAGATTTTAAGCTGCTAAACAAAAAATTCTGTTTGTTAGGATTTGTTCATCCCTGAAATAGCCAAGAGTCTGGAAGTAGATCAACCTACATGCAGTGTCAAAAACCACATTTACAAGGTAA
The DNA here is from genome assembly GCA_013397295.1 of Polioptila caerulea. Classification (NCBI taxonomy): domain Eukaryota; kingdom Metazoa; phylum Chordata; class Aves; order Passeriformes; family Certhiidae; genus Polioptila; species Polioptila caerulea. The sequence goes on along the minus strand of VYXF01010446.1, from coordinate 1,559,446 downwards.
GTAACAAAATAACCTGTATGCCTTTTTTGTTGTTACTGCTCAGTGGGGAATACTTCTGACATGCTAGTAAAACTTTTTTTTTTTCCTAATTGCAAGCTATTGAAATTCCCAACAAATTTTAAAATAATTAAATCAGATGGAAACAACTTGCACTAATTTTATTTTTTAAAAATCATGATGAATATATGGGCAGATGACTTTCCATAATTCTTAGGCAGTGGTAATCACAGTTCTCCTGGTCTTTGATATAACACTCAGATTTTATTTGAGGCCCAGATATAACATTTGGCAGCTGTACACAAGAATGATCCCAAGTGAACCCCTCTTTACAATGATCCTCAGTTACCTGTTTCAGGTGGTTGAATAAAGATGACATTCACCTGAAACACTTTGACTTTGCAAAACCAAAAAAACAACAAGCAGTCTGATCCTGATCCTGTTCCCATTTCACTCGAGAGAATTTTTCTCTACCCACTGCTTATATTCTTTCATGGGAAAGCAGAGATAGCTCAAGGCAGCAGGCAAGGTAGGCAGCAGCCTGGAGCAGAAAGCTGCCTACACCACTCAGGAGAAGAGGAGCGTGGTGCTCATTTGCAATTCCACAGCCCTCACTGGTGCAGTGTCTCACAACTCAGATGCACTGCCTCAGATCAAGGCTTTAAGATGAAATTTCACCAGTGTACGAGTGCCCATTGTTTATAAATACCAGCTGCTCTGGAGCTGGACAGACGATTTCTGAAATATTCTTCTGTCTCACAAAATTAGCACAACCATGTAAGTCATCTGAAGAAATCTATGTTTTTACATACTCACCACATGAACCCTCACTTGATGCTGAGCAATGCTTGTTTCTCTAAGTACTTTTTCACAGCTGGTGGATATTTTGTTTTGTCTTGTTTTGTTTTCTAAATCCACGTAAAACAACTCCAGGCTGATTTCAGTTCCATGCTGCACAGATTTCTCCCAGAAAAGACTGATAATTTTCTTTCCGTGTTTTCAGGAAATATTTAAATATTTTATATAAAAAGAGAAACAGCTTCAGCAGGGATGCCGAGAGACCCACACTCTGGCTAATTCTACCTAGCTACCAAGGAAGCTCACAGTCAGAGATCAAATCAGACAAGATGAGAGACAGAAATAGAAAAGCCTCAGTGCTGCCAACCTGCTGTGTTGTGTATCGGGCACTTCCTCCTGGTTTCGGGAGACAGGGAGGGATACAACTTGCCTGGCTCCAGAACTGAGCACTGTCAGTCCCAACTCACCAGCTTAGGGGTAAGACTTTGCTTCCATTCCTCTCCAAGGCATCTCTCATTATGGGCAGCTGGAAGGGGTTCATGAATAAGTGCAATAAGGAACACCAAGAATTAACCCTGAAATAACTTTCAGACTCTGAGAAACAGGTGTCACAAAGCAAAACCTTCATGTATTTACCTACACAGGACTACACTTTGCTTTTTGATCTCAAATGAAGTCTCTGGTCTCTCCAGTGTGCAGGTGCTCAATCTCCTCGAAGGAAGGTAGGTTAAAGCACACACTCAGTTTGTTAGTCTGCTTTCATCCCACTTCATACAGCCTCCTAACATTTCATCTTTCTTAAGAAAGGTCTTCCTTAAGAGTCAGGAAATATAAGAAATCAGTGGGTGTTTTTAAGCACTTTAGATGCCAAATTATGAGTTGAATGGTTATAATATGTGATTCAATTCAAATGAGTCTCTCTGTGTCCTTACACTCTCAAGATTACCCAACAGATTACTTTCCCTTAGAGCTGTCTGTATCGCAAAATCAGACACTACAGATAAAAAATCAGGTATTTGCAAAGTCTTAGTCAGAAACTATTGCAAATGTCATTAACTTTCCAAACCAAAGCATTTAAAAAACAATTTCACCAGTACAGAGGAAAACTTAGAAGGAATCTATTGATTAGAAAACTTCAGAATTATTATTATGTAGTTCAAAGGGCTTAGGTGATAATGTTTTCTTGTTAAAATGAGGTAGGTTGTTAAAGATGGGACTTCAACAAAGAAAAAAACACCCTTTGATATTGCCAAGAGAACTAGGAACAGTTTTGGAGGGGAGCGTATTCTGATCTGTTTGGGAATATTTTCCCAAAACAAGGTCAATGGTGGATTCCCCCTTTAGGGCTTCAATGTGATAACAATGATCAGTCCCCAACCATTTGCACAAATCCTGATTTGCAAACAGAATCCCGAAGTTTTTTTCACACCTATTCCTGCGGCTGGTGGCACGGGATTTTCCTACCAGTACAAAGGCACATTGCAGACTATGTGCTAGTGCTCTCACTCCTTCTCCATGCTGCTATGACAAGGCAGTGTGCTGGTAAGGAAATCTGGGCTCGTTAATCCTGCCAATACCCTGCACCGTGTCATGCGCTGCTCATTAGGAGCTATGGGCACTCAGACTGTCTCAGCCCATCAGTTACAGAACTTACAGGAGCCTTTCCCATCTTGCTGGCAATAAAGACATGAAGTCTGCCACTACCACAATTGTCTTCAGAAGAAGAAAAGCAGCAAGTGCTAATTAAAGGAGGTGCCACAGTAGGCTGTATATTAAACGTCATTCAGAATGAACACTGGAGTGTGAAGGATGGAAAGCTTGTTTCCTTTCTTCAAGACACATAGCTGAAAGTTAAACACTGAATGACCTCTCTGAAACAGTACAACCTGCATCTATTTTCCCAGTTTCTGTATAGTAATGAGAAAGCCTTAAGCCGTGCATTAAGAAATGAACTGCAGTGTCCAACAGGCTTTTAGCATTTCAACAAGTTTAAAGTTTCTTTCAATGCAGGATCAGCTCCTGTCCACCAGTGGATTTACTTTATCTGTCCATCCAGTCTCACTGCTGTAATTTGTGAGCAGGATTTGCATAAGTGCTGAGTGAAGTAGTGAAGGACAGCAACAATCAAAAGGGGTTCCATCTTATAGTTTATATAAATTCTGGTATACTAGAGGCTACCTATTGGGATTACTATAGCATGTCTCACCTGAGACAAAGTGAGCACCTCACCAATTGTGACTAAGGGAGATCTGCCAGTTGGGGTATTTCTCCTTCAAACCCAGTCCCATTTATGCCAGCTTCAAACACCACACCTACCCTAGGCAACATCTTATATTGCTCTTCCTTTCTTTCAAGTGTTTTTCCCACTACAAGCCTCTCTTACTGTAGACACAAATGTCAGTGTCTTGCTAGATCCACAAGCAATGCTGGCTCTTGTTCACATCTAACTTATATCCATTTCATGAGAACTGTTATCATGGTCTTCCCAACGACCTTTTCACAAAATTAAGCAGCTGTGCTTTGCTAAAACCTTACTTAGAACTCAAGCTTACCATGCCTTTGGTATTTCTTGACACTTCTGTCTAGACTATCTCCTGTTGCTCACCCTCTCTCCTACAATACTAAACTGGAGCAGGTGCTCCACCTGGGACCTCAGCAGGTCAAAGTAATTATGCACATATTTTGCAGTTATTACTTAGGGCAATCTACACATTAACTACTCCAGATTATTCTCCCTGAATTAAGTCTGCTTTCAGTTTATATTAAACTATGCAGCAATCACACTGGAAGAGAAACACAAGCATCCATTTACATAGCTCACCTGGAGTAGCTGCTCTGTCTCAAGTTTTGAGGTGACATTTTTCCAAACTACTATAATCACATGCAAATGTACACATTCTCCCATTTCAGACCTGATGTCTACATCCATCCTGCATAAGACTGTTAAACTTTCAACAGTTCTGCACTTTACAGAGAGCTAGCAAAGACAGAAAATGTCAGTGAGCATTTCTGAAAACAAAACTTAGCTATGTAAGATCATTTTTTCAGCTATCTGGAAGCAATCTAGATTTATTTTATTGTTGCAATGGACATTTTTATTATTGTAATAGAGTAGATGTCATTATTGTTCACCAAACAATATATTTAATTGAAATCTTAAACATTATTTTACAGGACTAATTAACACATCACAGCATCAATTTTCATTCACAGTGCAGAAAAGGTCAGCATGCAAATTGCAATATGCTAAAAATGGATCTGCTCTGAGTAATGCCCAATCAAGTTAGTGAAACTACATCCTGAAGACAAAGTTTGGCTTTTTGTTTTACCTCTGATATTTTGAATCTGTTCTACAGACTAATGCGGGATTCAAAATGTCAGGGAGAAAAATGAGAAATTAAGCAATGTAGAAATAACATTTTCTGTCACTATGCAAAATCTATTTATACAGTAGAAATCTTTGCATTACTTTTTCTGGGAAGAAACACATTTTATTATCCATCAGGTTTTCTGCTTTTAATTTTAATATTTTTCTATTTAAATCTGTATAAATTGTAAAATTATTTATCACTCCTATATACATATTAAATGAACCTTAGAACAACATTAGTGTAATTTTTTCTTTTTTTTTTTTTGTTGTTCTTTTTTTTTTTGTTTTTTAATTAGGGAAGCAATGATAATCTTTTTAGCTGTTTGAATACTCTTCTATAATTCTGAAGAGTAGTCTGGTCAGTGTGATCTCTCGTGTCTCCTTTTGTAGGTGACAAAGAGTTTTGCAATTTCTTCTTTTTTTTTTTTGGTCAGAAATTGTGAAATTTTAACATCATATAAAACCATAAGTAAAATGATCCAAAGACCAGTGGCTTTCATAAATGCATAATTAGAATATTTTTCCTCTCTTTAATATCTGAGATCTTCAGATGGATAGGGAGGGAAAGTAGGAATCATTACGTGCAGTAGGTATCCTATACTTCATGTGCAAGTTTGTAACCAAGAGAACAATTGAAATATACACAAAATATGTAGCAGTTATTGTACCTGGAAAGTACCAGGCAAACTGGTTAATTTTGCTTATTTATGGCCACAATACTGGTGCTTAATACCTAACAGGCATAAGCTTTGCTGGGTAAAATTGCTCTGGAATAAATAGAGGATTTGATAGGTACAGCAGTTATATGTACATACATCTGAATCCACACATTCAAAAAGTCCTTTGGAACTAATCCATTCTGGAATAAAACACTATGGAAGACAACAAAGTCCCCAGATGACCTATCTTTATTTATTAAGGAGGGCTTCTGTTCAGCATAAAGCTGTTTACATTTGTAATTTTTTCCAGCTTGAAATTTCATACAGGCCTCACTCCTTTTATTTTTCAGATGTGCTCTTGATGTTTTCCTTTCTTAATTACCAGTAAGAAACTGCTAGATGCTTCTATCAAAGTGTTACAACATTGGTAGGCATTATCTTCACTTGTTCTTCATATTATAGGGTTTTTACATCAAGTCAGAAAAAGATGCATCTGAGGATGGAAAATACTGTGCTGTTATACATGTTTAAACATTACAGATGTGAAAATCTGACAGGTCAGAACAAAGACCACGTTACTGGGATGCAGTCCTATGTAGAGTGAAACATGGAGAATATGACATTTTTCTCTCTCCCCTTCCTAAAAATTCCCAATGTTTGCTTTTGACATACTATGGACAAACAGCTGTTACCTTAATAAAAAAATCTATCAGACACCAGCACTTTTTTCCTAAGTGGCCCTGAGTCCACTGTGATTGCAATTCTTCTCCTTTTAAAAATATTAACATTTATTGTGACTGAATTTCCTCTGCCATTGTATTGCTCAGTCACACTCAATACTGTCAAATCCTTGTACAACTCTTCCCATTTGACTCAAGCACCACCATCAGGCTTTATTACTTCAATATTAGCCCCCTTTTCCTTATGTTGGACTGATGCCTTACAGGATTTCCCCACTGTAAAAGTTGATTATTTACTCCCTATTGCTTCCTAAATTTTAACCTGCTATTAATTCACTACAAGATTTTCCCTTTCAGCGCACAACAGCTTTAATTCTTTATAAGCCTTCAGGAAAGAACCCTATTAATAACTTCTGGAAATTCAAGTAGATTACAACTGGATCATAATTTTTACCCAAATCATTGCCTCCCCAGAAGAATTACGTAGACTTGTGAATCTTGATCTCTTCCTGTTAGGCCAGGCTGTTTAGCTTGCATGATGAACAACACAATGGTAAATCATAATTGACTCCCTGTTCTCATTCATTTCATGCTGAAGCACTAAACTGTAGCTGTGGTTTGAGAGCACTCATCCCCATCAGCTCTCTAGGCACATGTGACAGTCCAGCTGTCAGAAAATAAAAAGTTCTGAATTATGGATTTTTTTTTTTTACAAGACCATTATTAACCATATACAATTTTTATTTTCTTTTATTTCTTATTTTCTCCAATGCAATAAAAATGAATGGAGCTGTGGGTGAGAGGAGAAAGCTCTTGAAAAGGAGAAGGTAGCTTTCCTAGAGTTCATTGCTAAGGAAATCAATAGTCTAATACCAATGGAGTAGCCCAAACTGAGGACTTCCTAGCCCAGAAGAGACCTCAAAGTTTCAGGGGAAGGAGGAGAACGACATCTCCAAAGAAAGTCCCTAAGGAAACAGGAGATATCACTTGGTGCTCCAGCACAATGACAAAGCAATAGTGTCACAGTTACCTGACACTGGAGCAGTTGGGATGGGCTGATGATTTAATATTGAGCTTTTACTGCCATGTCTAAAGAATTTTGGCTGTCTGGTAAAGTGGACAGCAGACACAGGCCAAAGTACAGTTCTTCACACCCAGTTTTATGGTTTGTTTTCTCTCATGTTATAACATGAGACACAAAAAAACATGGCACAAAGGTTTCTGTCTGCTTGAACTGACAAATGTAGGATTCCTAACATAGAAGAAAAATCCATGGTGATATTACCATTAAGTATTACAGTGCTTATCTTTTGATATAACTATTCAAATATATTCATAGATACAGGTATATGTACACACAGAAAAACAAACAAGAAAACCAGAAAAAGCTTATGTTTCACTCTAGATAACAACTACCACATAGTGAAAATGGCTCACTTGCAACATCCTATATGGAACTATGATATCCTTTTAAGTGATTACTTTGTTACAGATTCATATTCATACAAATAAATTATAAACAAATATGTCAGTGCTGCTAGAAGAGGTATTTTTTTTCCTGGTTTTGTAACTATCATTTTACAATATAATTCTTATGTCTCAGTCTTGGTAAAAACACTTGAAGGCAGAAATATAAAAGCCACAGCCACCTTTCCTAAAGATGTTTTCCAAGCAAAATCCAGGTTCCTGTTCCCTGGATTCTAATGTTGGCAGGCAATTACTTTTCCTCTAACAGGCTGAGCAAGATCCCAAATCTGAAAAAGTAAAAAGTCCTAAGAATATTCATGTTCCATGAAAACTTCAAACTAACCTTCAATTGTACATACATTTTTAAAGAAAGTAAATGCAAGGTCTTAGCAAATCAAAGTACAGAATTGGAAGTAGAGGGGGAAGGGAAAAGCTTCCACAAATTAAACTGTTATGCACTGCAGAATTTTGCATAGATGCCACAAATAGGTAGGTTAGAAAACAAAAGAACATGAAGGAGTTGAGAGGTGAAACAATATAAGTTTAAAGAGCCAAGATTAATCATCTCGTTTTCCTTTGAAAAAGAGCGTTCCAAAAAGGCATCACCAAAATGCAAGTAAAATGCCACAATAAAAAGAATTATTATGTACCAACAAATACTTAGTGTTTGAAGAGACATCACAAAAACTGCATCACAGCCTTGAAATAGATATTTAATTCCACAGACAATCCTTAGTTTAAATGGGTACAAAGAAAAGTGGTTTAGATGTCATTTTCTCAGTTTAACTCACAAAAATAGGCATTTGCTTTAAATTTTTTTTTCTGTGGTAAGAAACCCAGAAGAAGCAGGGTTATGCTTTTTTTGTACATCAATGCATACCTTTGTTACAATAACCTGAAATAATTTTTTTTCCTAGATCTTTGGGCTGCATACAAATATCAGAGAGGCATATATCATAAATAAAAATGAACCTGGTTTAGAAACAGAATTTCTGACATGATGTATCAGAAGAAGACTTAACTTTTTACTTTCCAAATAAAAAAAAAAATAAATACTGAAACATTCTTTGAAATGTTAATATTTAATTCTTTAATAGCATCCTCAGAGACTTTCCAACTCTCACCTAATTTGAGGGTAATAGGTTACAGCAATTTTTATTGCTGCACTGGACATAATTCTTTTTTTGTGTGCTTTTATGTAATGCCAAAATCGCCTGAGTGCATATGAGTAAGTTTAGGTAGAAGGGAGGGGGTTGGTTTGCTGGTTTTCTTAAGAATGTGTACACATTTGAAGGAACGCTTTTGCCTTCTGCTTTGGTTTTTAACAAGCAACATTTCTGACCATGCTGCATCTCACTATTGTTTCTCTCTGTACCCGCTGCATCTGCTCTGCAGAACTTCCCGATTTTATTATTTTCCTGTAAATCACATTGTATTTTGTATGCAAGCCTTACACAGAACTGAAAATAATTTAATGAAATGTCCTCTGCAGCCCATCACAGAGCTCTGATCTGCATGTGAGAAGGTGACAGTGATCTGGCCCTGGCTGGGCTCTGTGTTTGCCTCTCCCTGCCCTGTTCTGGCAGAGGAGAGCCCAGCAGAAAACTGCTGGCTTCTTTCAAAAAACTCTCTAAGTGCCACATCTTGAAAAGCATAAAAAGGAAACTCATGCATTTAGAAACCCATTTCCCAGCTGTAGCAGAGCCTGAAAAGCAGCAACAGAGAAAAAGCAGAGAGAGGACTCACCAAGATACATCCTGATGTAGGGGCAAGAGTTTTGGTAGCAACCGTCAATAGTTTCTGCTCCTCTCCTCTTTTCCTTTCTCAGTCCCCCCACTCTTAATTTCCCCATTTAAGGGAGAAAATAACAAGGCAGAAGAAGCCAAGAGACTTTCATGACATAAACAATAAGGCCTTCCTGTGCCAATATTTCCTTTAAAAACACTTGCCAATAAAGCTCCTGGAGGCCAGCAAGAGAAAGAAACGCCGAAACAGCCATGACATGAACTTGGCATATTTTCTGACTCACTCACTTCCCTTGAGACAATTCCTCCAAGAGAATGTTGAAGGATAATGGGAAAAGAAAATTTCTTCCAGTGAAAAGGACTTCAGCTGCCTGTGCATCCAAGAAAACTGCCAATTAACTTTATTTCTGTTTACCTACAGCCTTGCTCACACAGCCACTTCCACTGACATGTTTCCTGACTCACACACTCATGTTTGTACGTTCATCTTGTAAGCCTGGTGTCTGAGACAGACAAGGACATTTAAAAAAAAAAATCTGAGAATCCTTGACTCCAAATAATTTCTGAACAGCAGAGAGAATGATCGATAAATGACAAAGGGTGGACAAATACTTGGCTGCTTCATATATTAAATCCATATTTCCCTTTTCTTTATCCCTGCTATTTATACTTTTATACTTTCTCAGTGCCAGACACACTAGTCTATAAAACATTAAGAATGCTCATATTCCTTGAGATATCTGTAATGAAAGATTGTCAAGATTATTGTGTCTCATTAACCTATCTCATTTTGAGTAATACCGTGTTTTAAAAAATAAATGGCACGTTAAGAACCAGAAATTAAAATCTCCTTGGAAATCAGCATCTTACACGCACACACATGCATTCACTTACTCACTCAGTCACTCATTCCTGGGGTGCAGCTGGCCCCTGCCTGGGTCTCATGGGCAGGCACACAGGGCTTTGGCTGTCTCACTCACACCTTCAACTTCACCTCCAGCACAGGGGATCCACCCCAGGAGGCTGGAGCCCAGCTCCTGATGGGGGAGCACAGGCAGGAGGCAGACCTGCACTGTACTGATGGCAGGGGGCAATGTGGATTCTCCTCCACCACGGGGTCGCAGCAGCTCCCACTCTTCCAAGGGCGGGGACAGGCTGGCAAAACGTGTCTCTGGCCAGGCTCTGCTCCAGGGCTGCCACCCCACTGCACTCCCCTCTAATGCCAGACCAGGCAGAAAACCCCCACCTCGAGCGAGACCAAGCAGAAATTGTTGTTGCTTTGGGGGCTGTCTGATTACCAGTTCCAGTATGTGATGTGGGGACACCACCTCTTCCTTCCACTTGTACCTGACTCGGGGGACCATGCAGGGACCCACCCGTCCCTGCCTCTCCAGGCACCTTGCACCCTGTCACTGCCAGAGCTCGTGCTCACTCTCTGTTTCTAGGAAGGCAGAGGGAACTGCCAAGTGCTCCTCTCTCAGCTAAGGGCTCTCATTGTTGCTGGGGTTTCTTTGGTTTCACATTCAACTCCTTAGATTAGCATCAGAGTCTCACATATCAAAATAACCACTAGTGAGGATTTGTTGGCCTGCTCAGAAGAGAGGGTTCACCATACCTACAGCTGCATAATTTTACTGTAATGTAGTCTGATATCATACACCCCTGGTTTCTACTCTCTAATAACCTGCTTGCTGCTTTACCACTTGGGCATGTGCCACACTCGCCAAGACTCTCCTCTAAGAGACCCCCCTACCCCTGAAGACGCTCAGCAATCACAGCTAAAACAGTGTCACCCTACTGGCCATATGTCAGTTTTTTCCTAATTTTAGTACTTTTGGGAGCATTCCTAGCTAGTATGGCTCCGCTGGTAAAATGTATAAATGGTACAGGATGCTGTAATGGATACAATCTACATTTAGGAGTTACCTACTAGCTCACCTTTACTCCACCATGACAGCTGGGCACCCTGTCAAGTCTCACACACACACACACACACACACACACACACACAAACACCCATATGATTCTTTTTTCTTAAGCATCTTTTTCTGCCCGCTTACAAAGCTAACACTGGTTTGTTTTTAGGTTTGTTTTGAGCAAAACCTGAGAATGTATGTATTTTTTGTAACACCACCAGGGCAAGCCATCTGTGGTTGGCTAGCAAACTCTGAAATTCAGGGCTGGGGCAGAAATATTTAGGAGTCAAAAAAAGCTGACTTGCTCAAGAAATTAAAGTCCTTCTGACAATCTTCCAGAGAGCCCCTGAGGAAAAGGGAGGGAACCAGAGAGAGAGACTCAAGGAAAATGGATGGGAGCCCAGCGTTGAGATTCACGCCAGAATGGTTCCTGGCCAAGAAGGAAGGTTGGCAAGTAGACAAATACAGGCTTTCATAGGCAGCATTGTAAACAAGACATTAAAAATATTAATCCATTTAGATTTCAAGCACTGAGATGAGATTTACTTAAGAAGCAGAATTATGCTGGTAATGGCTCCTCAAACATTTCAGCTGAATGTCAAAATTTTTGCTCAACTGTATCAAGTGAAAATACAAGGAGCTGTTGACACTACAATATTCAAACATTCAACCGTACGGCCAGGCTGGAAAAACACGGAGGAAAGCAAAGGAATGCAGAAACTCAAGCCCTCTCAAGGAAACTGCATTCACAAATTATTTTTACCGTCATTTCTACACCAAAATAATAAATTGAAGGGGTGAAGTAATTTTTTAAAACCAAACTTCCGTTCAAAAATCTTTTCAAATCAAACATAAATTATTTCTACCAAAATACTTTGTTTCCAGGTAGACACAGTCATGTGGAACAGAATGTCTTTCGTGTGAGAGAAAGTTTAAGTAAACTTTGAACACTTAGACTTTAAAAAAAGTTTCTTCTCTCCTGCAGGAATCAGCATGTCTCCCATTTTCCCTTTAGAAAACAAACACTTGTTCTAAATTATCAACTATTTTAATTTGCTTTTTAAATGTATCGGATAAGTCATTTCTCACCAAAGCAAACAGGTGCTCTGGAAAACTGAAGTACAGAAATACATGCTTCTTTGGTGCATGTGGGAAGTGTCATGTCACCTTAAGCCTGTCACCACCAGGAGATTCACAAATCTTCTTCTACAGACTGGTGAGCAGTGGCAAGCATGTCAGGGGAGGCCCACGGGGAAGATCAAGTGCCTTAAACAATGAGAAAAATATAAGCTGCAATTACGACGTGGGATTCAGTAACTCAGTCAGGAATCAGAAGATTCCCGTATTGGGTTAAAGAAAAGACTAATATTTGTTGAATTAATGAAGTTGATCCTGCACACAAGTCCAAGTGCACAGCCTGTGCCCAAGAGAGGTCTTTTTACCCCCTCTCAGTAGCACCAACAATCATTGTAAAATGCCTGGCACAAAGGAACTGAGGTATCTCAATTTAAAGCACTAAGAGCATTCTAAGGAGGAGATTCACGTTCTCCATTACTTTTGGTCACTTAAAAAAACACCCACATTAACTTAGTGAAAAGGACAGGACCGAAAGCATCCATCTCTTGCAATCTAAGATATACCACACATCCCTCAGAGTTATATTTCTTAACAGGGTCTTTAAAAAAAAAGAAAAAAAACCCCAAACCAAACAAAAAAAAACCCAAAAAAGAAAAACAAAAAATCCCCCAACAATTAAAAAAAAACCCCACTAAGCTCTTTCTTGCTTATATGCATAGCCACTCATAAAATTATCATACGATCTCCACAGTATCTGAAATGGAAGATCTGAGCAAAGGAAAACCTCAAAACAGAATTAAACAAGGAACAACTTCATTCTACTTAAGAGTAGAAAAAAAATAGATTAAAGTTTAAAGAATCTTCAATTTTATAACAGTTTAAACATTTAAATGCAAATTAAAGTAGCAACACATGAATTATAGAAATTCTGTATCTCCTATATTATGAATCATACTATGAAATTTGCTTTCTGCACTCTCAATGGAAACAGAATGAAATACTGGCATCTCAGGGATTTCGAAATGATATACAAGCAGCACAATTTTAATAAGTTAGCATTCTATCTCAGATGCATATTCCAAAATGTTCTAGCTGAAGGTATTCTTATGCAAGCTATTTGCCTATTACATACCACAACTGGTGTAACTTCACCATCCAGGGAGGCATTTTCATCCCATGGAAGGAGAAGCCATTAGGGAAACACTGCTTGGCAAACAGTAGCTCACTCACTGGAGCTGCAACATTATCCTGGCTTTCCTACATATTAAGCATAGGACTATGTTCAAAGTAAACATGCGGTCATAATTAAATAATAATTATGACTAACATTTGTGTAACTCCATTCATCCAAATAGTTTAAAGCATTAGGTAAATCTGTAAACAAAAGGTCTAATCCTGCACCCTTTACTCACATAATGCCATGCATCAAACGGGCTATGTAGATCTTGTCTACGCACAGACCTAATTGTTCTCAATTACCTCCATGTGTCAACACTTATTCCAGTGCATCGTGTTCCTGTTTAGCTTAATTCCCTCACTGCTTACTACAGGTGAATGCACTGTTTCTACACTCTCACTGATTTAATATCACTTCTACGGACACTTTCCTACATGGATTCCAGAGGGCTTTTAAAATATTAATGAAGCCTCACTTCTCCTACACACTTCTAATAGGACAAATATTCTTTTATAGATGAAGAAGTTCACTTGTTGCAGCTCCACTTCAGGGACTGACAGTCACATCTGACTTGCCACTGTAAACCCAGGAGCTACAGTTGCTATTCTCATACCTTAATCACACAAATAGCCTTCTTCATCCATCATGCTCCAGAGTAAAACCACAGGAAATGGTAAGAACAGGGGAAAATTCTGCAGTTTCTAAAAATAAAATATATTCGCAAGCAGACATGCTCAAACTGCTTTCATGCATCTGTGTAGTACAAATGCTGTCCGCTGCAGAGAACCAAAGTTTCTAACTGCTAAAAAAAAAAATAAAAAATAATCAGGAACAACCTGCTGACAATTTTGTGTCAGTCTGCCTTGACAGTTAAACAACTGGAGAACGAGGAGAGAGATCAGGAATACTGAGTCAGATTTCATTTTGGCTCTGCTATGGACAGCTACTTAAGTTCTTTGCTTCAGCAGCAGTATCTGCAAGTCAAGCCAAATCATCTCTTTCACTTATGGATCTTTTGAAATTCATGAAAATCCCTATGGCTCTTTGAAGACAAATACTATTTACCAGCACCAGCTGTTACTTAGCTTTTAGCATTTTTCATCTTTTATATTAAATTTTGCATAGAAGAAAGTCACTGCCACAACCCACTCACACCACAATTTAGTGTATTTTCCTTCCAATTTTAACTCTCCTTTGCAAGACATATACTCAATTTTAGCTCCTATATGTATTCCATGTAACTTAGGCATAAATCAGAAAACATTTTTTTTAGCACCAAACAAAAGCACTGTAAAACATCATAGACTGATGAACTGTCAATAGAGCTCACACTGGCATGGCAGGATAATAGGGTGTGTTTTTCCTCTTCTAATTTTCAGATGATTTTAGGCATTTCTCTAATGTGTTCATTAAAAAAAAAAAATCCAACAAAACAATAATTGTCTCATCTAAGCACAACGTGGTCGAACCTGAAAAGAATCTAGTGTCACAACAGCAATCCCTATTAGAAAAGGTAATGAAATACAATCCTGAATTGTAGAGGGATTTCTCATTAATTCAGAAAGTGCTGCGCAGCAGTTAGCTAGTAAATACACAGGTCTCCTATAGCTATGCACTCTTAATTCCATATACAGATAATGTTTGTGGACCCCATATGAGTGAAAATGTGAATATTAATGGTTTAATCCACAATATGTTAACAGCTTTGTTTTAATAAGCAGTGAAAGAACATTAAACTGCCTTGTCTTCTTGTGCGAGGGTGGGGATTGAAAGGTTTGCTTCTGCCATCAGTTGTACAAGCAGCATCTGTCAGCAGCACAAATGAGCAGCAGGCAGGTGAGTTCTCTCAACCTGTCCAGCCAAGAAAGCCAAGGTGGAGTAGAGGTGCTATGCTGTCTCCTGCCAGGACACCCAGAGCAGTGCTTCTGCTCAACTGCACTTCCTCATTTATTTTTGCTGTGCCTAGGACAGGACTGCAGCAGTGTGAGCCGAGCAGTCTCATCCCCTTCCCATGGATCAGATCTTGACAAAGATCAGATCAAAGATCAGATCTTGTGCAAAGACCATTGAGCCAAGGCAGAGAAACCACGAGCAACTCCATTCAAAACCGGGCTGTAGCCTCCTCTATTCCTTATCTGTTGCCCTTCTTCTGGGGTCAAGCCAAAATGAGCCCATAGCCCTGCTGGCAAGAGCACCTCTGGCACTGCTCCACATCTTCACTTACAACAGGGGCAGACAGCACAGAGCCCAGACAGGGAAAGGATCCTGAGGGAAACTGAAAGTCACGCTGCTGGGCACCACAGGGCTGCCTATAAATACAGAGACTCCCAACACTACCTCTTAGCAAATCTGTAATCCTGGAGAATTTGTTCACAGTAAGCTGAAAATCATGCCACACAGGATACAGTTCACTGATTCGCCACCAAGCACAGCACTGGAACAATCTGAGCAAGGCTTTGATAGGGGCTTCTTGTGGCACTGAATTTCAGCCAGGAGGGATAAGAAATTATCTGAAGTGAAAATGAGCAGTGCATTAAAGGAAAGCACACAGGACAAACAGGCTTGGTGGTTTGGATTTCCAGAGCTGCTTATGTGTGAAAACAAATTATCAGATTTGACACAATGGCAGAGTAGCCCATGCTTTCAATTCCCTTGCAGTGGTAACTGCCATTTGCTTGGAAAGCTTTTACATCTAATGCTAGAAATGCAAAATCAACTCAGTTTCTGAGATTAAAGGTATGATAGTTAAAATAGACCAAAAAAGTTGTAGTTAACATTATGGTAGGTTATAAACAGCATTATCTCAGGACTGTTCTGTCAGGAAAAGCAGCAGCTCCAGAGGATATTAACCATCTCAGGCATCTTAGCTGAATGCCCACGAGTCACCATTGGCTATAAATGCATCTAGAGAAGGTAATAAAAAAATGTTCAGGGGCAGAAAGTAAGTCAAAACCTTTTCTGAATCTAATTAGGACAAATGAAAGAACAAACTTTTCTTTCCCTTTAGTTTTTAAAACAGTCACTTCTTGTTGCTGTAACTGACTCTCACTACCCCTTCCATCATTTATTTATCACATGACTCACAAACACACACTGGTACTATCCAGGTTTATCATACCACTGATTTTAAAATTTCATACGCTGCTATTCTGGGGCTCTTGCATCCCAGAAAATGTAATACTCCAACTCTCTGCAAGCACAACATGAACATCCCCGTGGTAGATCTTTCTGAGATGGAAGTAAATACAATAAATATGCAACTAATATCAAAACAGTGACCAAAGCACTGCTTGCATTTAACACCAAACAGGTAGAAGCCATTCTTTTAAGAGAGATGACACTTCTGAGTGTAAAACACAGAACAGCTACTGTGGAGATCCTTTTGTTAGTCTAATTTCACTGGCTCCAATAGTTGAATAGAAAATTACTACAATGATTTCTTCAGGTCTCACATCTGAGCATAGCATGTTCTGTACTCTTCTAAAAGTAAACTTTGAAGAAGAATTTTATTCTGGGGTGCAGAAATCAAGAAAAAAATCTTCAGGAAATTCCTACATCATTAGGATGCAGCAGAGGCCATTGTCCATAAAGGAGTGGCAATTCTTGGCTATTTGTCTTTGAGATGTTTCATACCATGACACGTCAAATCTTCATGCTGAAAACTTTCAGGAAGGACAGTCTGATCAGCCTTTTTCATTGGATGAGTATACTTCAATTTAAAGCTAATAATAAGCTTACCTTCCACTGAGGTATCCCTTTCTTTACAAAAATGTATGTAATCTAAAAAGGAAGCCTGAAAATTAGCCTAAATTTAAAAATAAAATATAAAACGTGATTTCCTACCTTATACCTTCATCACCTTCTAATAAATGCCATGCAGCTGTGGGAGGGCATTTTCAGAAGGGAGGAAAGTCCTAGGAAACAAAATGCTTTTAGTAGAATTCTGAATGGTTTCATTGAGTATTTTTAGCCTGGCCTCTTCAGAAGCTCTGCAAACATTTGCAAAACTCTAAACCAGAGCCAGGGTTATGTCACTATCTTTGGTACAAATAATTTGTTAGGAACTATTTTATTCTGGCACAAGGATATATCAAGAGAGGATGCGTGAACTGGCTTGTTTTCTTTTGGATTAATGTTGTTTGTCAACTGAAGGCTGTCTTTGTGTGGAAAGAGCAAGGTGCCAAGAAGCACATTTCACCATGCCAAAATTAAAGGGAGGAGCTCAGAAGCAGTCTTTTATTACCTAATTAGTTTTATCAAATGACACAGATCAACTAACAGGAGATAACTAATAGGAAAAAGGGGTCTAATGAAAAAGTAAGTTATCAGCTGGATGCTCTCCAGAAAACAATTATCTCCCTAGGTAAACAAGTACTACTGTTGGGAGGTCAGACACAAAATGGACAGACAAGGAATGGAGGTCTTCTCGGGATACCAGTCCTTGGTGGAGTTGAAAAGGGTGAGAAAAGTAGTGGGATGAACTACACTGAGAAGAAGGGATGACTTGTTATTAGAGAAGGGAGTATCTTCAGATAAAATTATTCCTATCTGGCCTACACATATCCCACCAGTTGGTTGTTTTTTGAAATATAAATCAAGTACAGCCTGCCAGATTAATATCCTTATTCAAAATGAAAATTAGGACTACAATAAGAACAGCCACGTTCACCTACTCATGAACAAATTACAAGTTTTTTACAGCTAACAGGAAAAATGGCAGTTCACAGATCTTATTTTATCTTGATTGCTCCCTAAGACTGAAAAGGATTATCACAAAAAGAAATATGCAATTTTAGATAATATTCTGCTTTATCCACAATAACCAACGGTACCACACATACTTACATTTCCTTTGCATTCTTTTCCCAATTGCATGAACTAAACTAGCTGAACAATTCAAACTCACGTGGCTCCTATTCAGATTACAAAAACTTTTAATTCCTAATTTGAACCACACTTCCATGTTTCCCATTATTATTTGCATATCTAGTATATACCTAAAATATGCAAAACTTATCTGACTACTTTAGCTAGAAAAGTAACACCAGGCACATATAACAGCACAAAGACATTTAAGAAGCCTTGAGAAAAAATTAAAAAATCTAAAAATGAGAATTTAATTGATTAAAGACTTGTGCCCCCCAGCAGCTTGAAGAGAAGCAATACTGATTTTTACAAACATTCCTTGAGAGTTTTAAGTGATGCATCGGGGGAGTTTTATTATGCTATTCTTTCTCTTCCTCTTCCCTCTCATCCATCACCAGTTAATTTGAAAACAGACAGGGAAAAGAATTTATGGGAAAATGCTCTGTCTCTTGGGATCTCCAGTTCCACCTTTACTGCAGAGCTGTGAGGACCACAGGAGAGTTTCAAATATACTAACTGTATGCTTTAGCAAGGACTGCTAGATGCAGAACTATGAAAGGAACCTAAAATTCAGTCCCTCTAAATGGAAATACCAACCATTACCATGCCAGAACTATGTCAAGAGTGGGCAAAAGATGTTAATGAGGACTTGGCACGTCCTGGACAGAGCAGAGCAGCACTGCTGGGAAAGAGCAGTCCTGTCAGCATGCCTTTCCCTGCCCGGAAACGCTGAGTTACAGAACAAGTCCCAGCTCATATAAAACTTGATGACCCCGTATGCGACTGAGAGCATCTGCAGGGACAGAGGCTTCAGCCTGCACTGGTATTGCTGATCCAGACTGCAGTGACCCTTTCCAAGGTCATTCCCACAAGCCTGCACATGGAATGGTATCATTCCACTCCTCTGTGTCTCAATGGACTTAGTAAGGTATTGGATTTTGGGGACTCTACAGTAAGATAGCCCAAAAAAATAAAGAGCACATTGCAGGAATGCAAAACAGTGAGCTCATGCAGGTACAAATTGAAAGCAGATTTAGTTGAGGAATAAAATAACCAGTAAATGAACTTATTTCATCTGCCATCCACCTTAAAAGCCATGCAAAGAAAAGACTCTAAGATTCACAGCCTTCACAAGATTCCAAGCGACTCCGCAAAGAGTGGGGATTCTCTGCCAAAACCAGCCCGTCTTCACTTTCCTCCAGAGTTAGTCCTTGGCTGGCAAACCCTAACCACTGTGATATCCAGGCCTGCATATGGATGAGGTCACTGACCATGATCAGGACATGAGCATGTGTGTGGCAGATCTCCATACTTATGAGAGCCAGCTTTTCCCCTAACGTGTGATCCTTCATCCCCACAGAACAGGGCAGTACTGCTGTACTCTCTTTTTTTCTCTTCCTGCCCCACTACTGCTGCCTTCTTATTCCTTTTTCCATTATTTCCATTTACTCTGGAACTGACTGCAAGGCATGGTGCCATTGTAAAATCCTGCTCAGCTCTGCCCACCTTAAAAAGACTGACAGAGGAAGAAAAACTGGCCAAGCCATGACAGTGAGAAGAACCAGAAAAGTAACCACTGCCACTCTCATCATTAGCACCTGGAGATTCAGTCAGCCATCTTCTTCCAAAAGAACTTGCCTGAACAACAAATTACTATTTTAATTGCACATTCTTTCTCTCACAAAAGGTTTCTAGCAGACTTTGATCATATGTCCTCTGCAAAGATACAAGATACTGGATTTCCAAATTCTTTGCTTATTTTTTTTCCCTTCTAACCCTTCCCCTCCTGTGTGCCTTAAGCAACAAGTTTCTACCACAGAACTAAGTAGCAGAGATTACTGAACTCAGATTCCTAACTCCAACTTTTTAATGCTGGGCAATGATTTTCTGGGTTCAGTTAGGCCACTTAAATTTATACAGTTCTACCTACAACATTGTGAGAAGACTCCTCCCACAAATGGGTGTGTATATCCCAGGGTACAGCCAGTGCAACCTCCTGTGCTCATAATTCCTCCACGCCTACAGCATTCCTGCAGACAGCTTCTCTGAAAATTATAAGCTTTAAGGCAATGTTCTCTGCACACCACCTTCCTTCCCCATGTCTCCCTGGCAAGCTTCAGCCTTCCTGCCCCAGCATCCCTTACATCAGACTTGTTCTGGTGGCACAATGTGAACCTATCAAAACAAACAAGCTGAAGGAAAGGTGTTTGTGCTTGCTGCTGTTTTTCCATGGCACACGGGCATTTTCTATCTGGTCCTGGGAGTACTCAGCCTAGATTCACTGCCTCACCAGCCTGCAGTCACAGTAAATACTGACACTTCACACACGCAGAGTTGGTTTGGGAAGCATGCTTGAATATAGGAAAAAAATTATTATAAGGAATGTGGGCAAGACAGGCCAACCAAACAAAAAAGCCTCACTTGACCAGATCACTGACCTTGCCTAGGAATGCAGGTACTGCACACAGGAAAAAAGTTTTCTGTGCTACTCAAGCTGCAGTTAACACCCAGATTCGTAAGTTGTTTTCCACAAGGAGAAGCTGTGTGTAAGGTCAGAAGGCAATAAATCATCCTGCATTATGGATCAGCTTATTGTTTAGGACACACACATGCAGAAATATCAAAGGCTTTTTGAAATTAACAGTGAGTGATTATGTGAGGCAAATGTAATGAAAACACAACAGAGTCTTTTAGCTAGGGGTAGAGAATATTCAGCCAAAGGCTTCCTCTGACTCCCACTGTGAACAACGTAGTATGGAAATAAACAAAATGATGTATTAGGAGAATGAAGACTCAAGGCTTTGCACTAACTTATTGTTTTCCTGAACCATTAATTGCTAGACAGCTTTCTGTGTCACAATAGCATTTCAATTACTGAGCCTTTATATCATAAATTTACTGTATGCTTTTGAGGGTGGACAAAAATTTCATAATTATTAAAACATGTCTAACAGGAACAATTATAAAGGATAACTGAGCATTTGGTCCTCCATTTGCTGTTATAAAATGCAATCTACGCAAACAGATGATAAGCAATTAACAGGTTTAACAACACATGTGATTAGCTGCAGTCATATTTAGACAGAGTGATTCTTATGCATGTTGAGTGGATTATTTATTTATGTGATATGCATTTCAGCAGAATACACTGGATGAGAGTGTGTGCAAGTTGCATGCATGTTGAAAAGAAAGCGGTCTTGTGAATTCAATACACACAGGTGGGAGCTGTGACACAGAAGGTTACTAAGGATTATCCAATGCTTCCTACAGATCTGATTTTCACTTGCTTATAATTTTGCCAGACTAATTGTTTGGGTTGAAACTTTCCACTCTGGATGTGTGGTTCAGGATATTTTTTTCTTATATTGACCAAAATGGTTCAATTATTTCCAAGACAAAAGCCAGAAAAAAAAAAAATATACTGTTTTTGCAATGAGAAAATATTAACTTCAAGGATTCAAATATCCCTTTTGTTTCAAATAGCAGAAAATACATTTTAGTCAGGGAAGTGGCTCTAGCCAGGCCAGTTAAAATCAGTTCAAATGTGATGCCACTCCAAATGTCTGCAAACCCGTGAGAAGTGCTAGATACTGGGTTTAATGCTGTGTTCCTCTGACAAGCATCATCCTCATGCAAAGAGAGGAGAGTGAGATGCCTTTGCTGCCATTGCTGCTGCCTGTGCCACAGCCCAGGATGCAGGTCAGGCAGCACAGAAAGTGGGACTAGGCTGACCCACACTCCAGCAGGGAAAAACTGCTGGAAAGAGGAGGAGAAATAAGGTATATCTGGCCCATACAGAACACTTACGCAGGAGAGCAGAATCCCCTGAAGAAGAGATTAAAAAGAAGAGGATTTAGCTGACTGATAATGAGTTAATGATGAAAGGAAACAGACAGGGTCATGTGTGGAGTACAGCACTTGACTTTGCAAACTCTGTTTGTTGTGTGTGCAGCACTTAAGCAAGAATAAAATGCACTTAAAAGGATATGATAACTTTTAAAGTCAGAAATGTACAACTCAAAGCTAATGTTCTCAGATACTGACTAAAAACTTCTAAATATTTAGGCCACTCCACACAGGTATCCTGTTACTGAGACTTGAAACATCCCCTAAACTGCAGTCAGAAATAAACCTCTGTTTATCGGGAAAAGATCCCTCTTTTAAACACATATATAACAAAACAACCCCTGTTTCCATGATTAGAAATGTACCCATAAAAAATGAGAAACGTGGTCTGAGGTGCCTCTTCCAGCAATCAGGTAGATAGTTTTAGAGAGTTTCTTAAGAAAATATGCCTCTGAATATCTTCCCCGTTTCCTTACAAATCCAGCTATGTACAACTTCATTTCAGCAGTCCTGTGGAGAGCAAGCAGGAACTACTCATCACGACTGAGAACAAAACATTAAGCAAAACCCTTGGGAAGGTCAAACTGTGTGTTTATTTTGTAGCTGCTGTGTAGCCTGGCACACACCACCTTTTACCCAGCCCTGGCAGCAGCAGAGAATCCGTGTGGGCGAAGACCCCAAGCCTCTGCCTTCGGAGCAGCCACAGCTTGGACCCTGCCCTGGTGAGTTTGCTCCACCACAGCTACACCATGGCAGCACACCCAGGGTCAGAAGGCAGTGCCAAGGACAGGGCAGCCCTGAACTGCTGTCCTCTGCGGGCAGAGAGTGGGATGGGTAATCGGCCTCAGCACGGGAGAATTTCTGATGGTTTTCACTGATTTCTGCTGTGATTTTTGATCAGCAGCCAAGCCTTGGTTAATTATTGACCTTTCTTGTGTTGGTTGCTCAACAGGGAGAGGGCATTGCATGTGCAACTACACCACAGTCCAGAGGTGAAATGGAACAAAGTAAGGCAGAAAACTTCCTGTGACTGAGGGTTCAAGGTTGTACCCAGTGATTAGTCTTTGAAAGATACACAGATTTTTTTTCTTTCAATTTTCGGCTCATTTGCTATCTCATTCACCTGTTCTCCTTTCAACAGTGAATTCCACTTAGCACAACTAGTTGGTTATGTGAAGAATTAGTCCTAAAAGCAGAGCATGGAGAGGAACACTGGCTGTGCAGTTGTATCCTGCTTTTCTTCCTACCCCCTACAGTATTATTTATTCTCACAGATAGAAACTTCAATATCCATTTATGACAACACTATTTTCATGCACTATATGCTTATCAATGCAAACTTTCCTTCAGGAGAGACGATTTGCAATTTCATAGTAAGTGTGGCATCTCTTAAGTAGTTCTAATTTTAACAGGTGAAAGTAGATCTTGTTTTACAAGAACAGTGGAACCATTACACAGCACACCACGGCAGTCTTTTCAGAATGCAAGCATTTCCTTAGAAGAAAAACAGATCTCATTCTCTGTGAATTATTATTTTCTTATTATTTAAAAACTGAGACATATTTGGACTTGGCATACTGTGCATTTAAGAAGACACATTCATAAAAGCAAGAGATTCTGAAAAGTTAGAACCTTGAATTACCTTCTTCTGTCATTTTAATAGAAACTATTAGATAACATTTGAAGAATTTTAATGGTAAAAAGGAACACAACTGAAAATTCACAAGGGAGGTATTTGTCAAAGACAGATCATCTACTCTCCAGTCCTGTTTCTCCATTGCATAAGACTATTTCCTTTAGTGCTGGCTGATGTGGCATATGCTCTCAATAACATGGCAGAAAAATGGCCTTGGTGAACACATAGCTTCTCTTCCCCTCCAGTTCTGGATGTGTTCAGTTTTAATACTTGTCTCTGTGATTATTCCTTCCCTACAAAATTAACTCTAGACATGGTAGAGGAATTAAAATATAACTTATAGAGCAATTTCTTGATTTATACTTGATCTAATTGCTAAACAGCCTACTAGGGACTTGCTAGATCTGGCCCCAAAATTACCATCAACAAACTATGACAAAATGTGTGTTGGTGCACATAAAGAGAAAAGAATTGCCTCAGAAAAGCAGCACAAAGCACCAAGTGAATTGGAAAGAGTCTGTGAAAGGCAGAGGGCATGCACTGTAGGTCTTTCATGCTCTGGTTGGTTTTTGTGAGCTTGATTTATGTATAATTAACCATTTTTTCCCCTGCAAACAATTTCATTCTAAGCTGTGCTATCATTTTTACCCCCCATTCTCCTGCCACAGCCACATAAAACAGTTCAGTTTAACATGATGACAACTGAAACATGCTGCCACAGCAAGAGACCAAACTTCTATGTTTGCATAAAACCCCACTCTCGTCTCCCTCTTGCTCATCCTATCAGCACAAGAATGAAAGAAATTCATAAACTGTAACTCTCATCTCTAATAGAGCCTTGGCCAAAATTCAAGCTTGATAATTAATTACATTCTGTCTCTCCAAATTCCCACACCAGGCTGACTAAGAGAAATAACTCAACTCTTCCCCGCCTAGACAACAATGTTTTATATGGCTAATGGACAGAGCATTTCACCTCTGAGAGAGCTGGGAAGTTAAGTGAAGAAAAACAAGAGATACTTATAACACTTGGATAAGACAACAGCAGTAGATGAAAGAGTACTGTAGTAAGTTTTTAGTGTATGTCAAACCAAAAGCTAAATCATTGTTCTCTAATTACACTTTCTGTCAGAGAATAAAAGCACAGATGATCATATGGCATAGGCACCTGTGAGGAAAGTGTCTGAGTGACTGTAACACAAGCTGAATGATTTGGGATAGGAGGGTATTTGAGACAATTCAGATATGGTTATGAAAAGCTGATAAATCAGTAAGGTAAAATACACATATGTATAGCACTAGACCTCAATAAAATAGAGAAGGCATCCAAACCATTTCAGTCTGAAGAATATGAAGCATTAACAGTATACCATGACCTTAGACAGCCATAAAACAAATCACTGCCTCATGCCACTAATTCAGTACATTACCAATATATCAAGAGAAGAAAACAATTATGATACCTGTACTGCAAACATAACATAAAAGCACTCATTGCGTGGGGATTGTAATTAGACTTTTCTTCTGAGCTTGACATATGAACACTATAATCTTAAGTAGCACTCTTAAAAGATTTTATTTATTGCATATTTCACATGTATTTGTAAAGGACTTAATTAACTTCTTTCTCTTCTGGTACAAAAGGGTGTGCATCATCATTGAAAAAAAATCACAAGGCAAGGCTGGCATGAACAGTCTTGCTCATATTGTATGCACTTCACACTGACAAAAACCAGTGCAATTCTTTCTGGGTACTGGAGGTATCATCAATAAAACCTGTCCTTCTTTATTCTGGTCCGTCTCATATTTGCTGTCCATCTCCATTCACTGTTTTAAAGATATTATGTAACTTTGAGACTGTATCCATGCAAAAACAAGACATTAATACATGACATAAACTACTACTACTCATATTACTATGGAGAATATGTGCAGTGGATGAGCCAAAAGCATAGGACTGTTCTCCATTTACCAGATGATAAATCTAGACTCCATTTCTGTTTAGTTAAGGTTTCTAAAAACTTTTCTAGTTCTGAACCAGAAGCAGAGTGATTTCAATCCAGTTACACTTGAAAGCTGGTGTTGGAATTCAACTTCCATCCAATTCTTCATTCATTCATTCTGTAGAGCATAAACCCTCCAATATTTTTATACAGATAAGGTCTGAGATACTTACAAGCATAACAACCCCAACATACACTCATGTTCTGAGGCACCCTGTGCATGCCCTTGAGAGGAAGAGGGGAAAGAGGAGAGGCAGGCACTGATCTCTCCTCTCTGGTGACCAGTGACAGGACTCAAAGGAATGGCCTGAAATTGTGGCACAGGAGGTTTATGTTGGATATTAGGAAAAGGTTTTATACCCAGAGGGTGGCTGGGCACTGGAACAGGCTCCCCAGGGAAGTGGTCACAGCTCTGAGCCTGACAGAGTTCAAGAAGCTCAATGCTCTCAGGCACATGGATGATTCTTGGGGAGGGTCCTGCACAGGGCCAAGAGTTGGACCTCGTGGATCTCTTCCAACTCAGCATATTCTGTGATTTTTGTGAGATTTACTGCAAGCAGTTCAGGCACCTAAGGCTTGGAAGCCTACCCCCACAACACCACCAATGTACTGGGCAGAGACATAAGAAAACAGCTTAGGTAGAATAATTAGCACCACCAATTTTGCACAACAAATCAATCTTGTTCAGCAGCAGAAATGCTGGGTCATTACATATTGGCTGAGAGAGGCAATAATAACTCAAATCTTTCTGAGCACAGAAATAGTAAGCAGAATGTTTGTGTGAGTGTTTCATTTATATTTATTTCATGTGTTGACTTTGCAGTGAGTATAGAGTTTAATATTAATTCTTAAAAAAAAAATTCAATAGTTGTACATCTTGGAACTTTAGATTTCACACACACACACACACACACACNCACACACACACACACAGAGAGAGAGAAAAGAACCACCACCAAGAACATATACACAAACTTGTACATCGTTATTTGATTTAGAATGGATTATCACATAACACTCTTATAAGCATGGTCATCAATTTTATGGTTTTTTTGCTCTCTCCATATTACTTTCATCTAGGGGAGATTTGCAGCACACAATACAAGAGCTCCAATACTGTTTTCAGTGTAAAAATTAATGAAAAACATAATAAATCTCTACACTGTAAATCACACTTCCTTCCTCCTCTTGGTCACAAAACATAATTACAGCTGAATCTAAGCACAACACACAAATTGTTCTCACCATGTTTAGCATGGACATCATGCCTTTCATCTACATATCCTATCTCTCCTTAGATATTTGAATTTAGGTCTGAAGAGCCCCCATAATACTCAGCTAAGAGAACTAGATTAACTGACCATCATTGCATCAGGGGACACAAAAGCAGTTCTTTACTTGAAATTATATTCCTAGTTTGAAGAGGATTCATAGACCTTTTTCATATGCTTTTTCAGACAATGTACTGAACAGTTCCCTCACTCATGGAAGCTCAGAGAGATCCTAAAGGGAATTTGTACTCCTAAACTCATGATGATGCATACAGCCTCAAAATAAAGTGCAAGAGCTGTTAATTCACCAACCTACCCTCAGCTCCAGCTGGATACCCTGAGCAGGAGGAAGGGAGGCAACAGGAGTAAAATATGCACTTCCCTGAACAAAGGCATCTAGGATGTCTCCTCAGGATCAGATCTATTCTCAGAGCTTGTGCAAAGAAAAAGACACATTAAAGAGGGGGAAAGAGTCTGTTACAATCCCATTTATCAGCTCTCATCCAGGTGGCCTCTTAAGAAAGCTGGACTTTTACAGAGCACTTAGAGGAATGAGGGATTGGACTATCACTAGACAAGTCATGGAGGCCACATCCCTTAAATAATCAACTCATGCACAGATGCCAAAAGTACAGACACAATATAGACATACTTTATAGGCACAGTTACACTGCATAGATACTCATTTACTGATCCTGACTGACTGATCCTCAGCTTCAGCACACACCCCAAATCACTGCAGAATCCAGGACTTTCTTTAGCAGTTCTCCCAGCATCTCTGAAATCTTTGGTCACAGGCCCTAGTTCTTCCCAGAGCTGGAGAAAGCCCTTGAAATCTGTCACACACTTGAGGAAGGAACACCAAACTACAGCATATCCTTTGGGGTCTTAGAAGAACTTTAGCTAACCAGTCAATGCAATATAACTGTCTCCTTGCAATGCTTCCTTTGTTTAATTCAGTAGCAGTAATCATGGAGGTTATGAGCCTAATTTTTTTCAGCTGTTTATGTGCTTTACAAAACACTGAAGACCCTTCTGATGACCCACTGATGACCTTTCTCTGAAGGTCATGGGACTCTATGTGAATATGGTAATAATTAGGTCAATGCATTAATCTGAAATAAGGACTGAGACTTCCAAACTTTCCAAGGAAATGTATAAAAAGAGCCCAAAACATCACAATGCTAATGATGAAATTCATTACTGTAAAATGGCCAGTCTGGTTTTCTAAGATTCCCAGACCATCTGAAATATTGCTGAATCTTAGCAGCACAACTAGCAACAGTCTGAAGTAAGTGATACGAGCAGGATTAAAAAGTTTCTTTGGTTTCAAAGAATAGACTGGAACATCACCTGGAAAAGTGACTCTCTGGTAACACAAGCCTACTAATTATTTCCATCTACTATGTATATTTTTAATGTGTATGATTCAGTTCTCCACTTCCTCATTAATTTTATACCCTTTGTCTTGGACTGGCTGATACCACTGTTCTGCAGATTTTAACTGAAAGGCAGCTAGTAATAAGATAAAATATATGAACATCTGGATCAAGAACACCTTGAACAGGAATTTAAAAATGGTGCACACAATGGAGCCATTAAATTACAGAATCACTGAACACTACACACATTACAGAAATGTTGCTTATATTTTGCTTTACTGACATGGTAAATTACCAGCCTTGTTCACTGTAACACACACTTTTAAATTATCTGTTCAGGTTTATCAGCACAACTGGATTTATTACACACATGTAGACACCTGTTTTATAAAACCAACCAACTGTGCCAAAACGACCATGCTGGAATCCTCTGGATCTCATCCAAGAGGAAACGCTTTGAAAGCGTCACTGAACTACCCTAAGAACCCTTCAGTTTTACAATTAGGATATCAGCAGCCAAAGTAGAAAATAATTTATGATTTGCTAATCTCCACATCAAAAATACTGAAGAAAAAATACTATATTTTTATCATTTGGCCATTATTACACATCATGAAGACCAGGACTAACAATTATTTCCTTGTCAGAAGTGGCTGGTATCTTTGCTGTCAATCTAGTCCTCTTCTACAGAAACATTTAAGATTTATTTATAACAGAGGGAAAAGTGAAAGGCAAAAGGACGAACATGGAAAAAATCCCAAATTCTCATACGGCTTCAAATAACACAAGGCTCTCCTGACAGAAGGGCATTTTTCTCAACTGCCTATTTCCAAGTACCATCCCAAATTATGGGGTACCTCCCACAGAAATACCCTTCCTTCCAGGGCCACTGCTGGAGGCCCAGGGGGACACCCTCTGTGACATCTCAAGTATCACTGTGCATCAGCATGCTGGCAGCTGAACCGAGGCATTAATTACATTCCCAAACAAGAGGCTGCAATCAATCAAAGGCACGCTTCATGATTCACATTTGGTGTTGAAAAACCTTCTCTGTCAGGAGCCTCGTGGGAGCGGTTAATGACAGTAACCCCTGGGGGATTCCACACATGCCACACCACCAGATTAAAGGATGCTTCCAAAAGGTTTCTGTGACTCTGCCTACTAAGATATTTGTCTCGATCCTTGCCTACTTTGGTGCTGGTGTAAATGGGCTGGCCAGCATCTTTCCAAGTGCAACAGTCCAATAAAATTAACCAAAGTTCAAAATGTGTGTTCAGTTTGCTTTTACTTGTTCTGAAACCCTTCTGACAGGTAAAGTTTTGATCCAGGTCATCTCTGTGGTGTACAGATGACAATCCACCAGGTAAATTTCAGGTTTTCTCCAGCTTTGAAGTTCAGTTACTCCAGCTCTCCAGCTAAGCTGCCACACTAACCCAGAAATTCCTTAAGAAATTTTCAGTGATTAAGAAGGGCATGTATGTGCAGAAGAGTTGGTAGTGTTGTCTCCTGGACAAACTGGTTAAAACAGCCCCTCTTCACATCTGTAACTTTAAATATTTCACTCATATGGTACCATCACCTGTTCCAAGTTAGAATTGTTCAAATAGAGGAAAACACAGCCTTATTATTGTGTAGTGCGCTGACCTTTACCACATATTCCAAATTCTTCAGGTAATGTCAAGAAAGGATGCTCAACATCCAGAAATTGTGTCAACAATGTTGTTACACTGAAGACTGAGCAAATGGATTTCTCTGTAGAAGTTCAAGAGCATGGAAATACATTTCCAATCCTATTAAATAAGAAGATGCTTTGTTTACTTAGTGCTGAGCTGAACAATAGACCAATTCAGTCTCAGGGCAAGACTGATTTCCAGAGGTCTTGAGAAAAACCACTTCAGTGGACAAGTATTTTGAGGTCTCTATGTATGGGTGGAACAAACCCAAGCCCAGGAGAAGTTCACAAGGAAGCAAAGACACCCTTGGGGTATAGTTATTGCAGACTGAGAAAAAATGAGAGAAGTGGAAAAGATGTTTTTGGATCAAATATTGTTGAAAGCACGTGTAAGAAATCTCCTCTAAATAGTCCTAAAATAGGTAGTGCCTTTTTTTTTTTTAATTCCACCACGTTAGGAAAATAAATCTCTCCCTTTCCTCTTTCCTCAACATTTGTGAAGAATTTAAAGAGCAAATTTTGATACAAATAAACTGACCACTATAAAGAATGATTGTTACACATTAACCACAGAAAAATCCACAGATAGCAGTGACATATATCTAATAATGATATTAGGCAAACCTTAGGCAAATAATTCCAGATTTCCTTTTTTTTTTTTTTACAGTGCTCACAGAGGAAATCATTACTGATCTAGATAAATATTTCAAAGTTCAGTTCAGTTAAGAGCTTTACTTCTATTTTAGACTTCAATTTGCTTTTAGGCAAGTTTATCTTATTTCCCTCCATTCTATTCCCTAGAAAGGTTGTATATTAAAATTTCATGTCCTTTTTTATACAATAATTTACTAAAAAATAGGAAAGAAAATGANAAAAAGGAGGAAAAGAGGAAAAAAGGCTATGGTGGTAAAAGAGAAAATATGAGCATTCTTCCTTTCACAACAGAGATTGCTTTGGAAAGCTTCCATAGAGGAATGAAAGAGTACCATCATTAATAAATTTAGCAATGAATAATCACAGGTCTAAGAATTATCATTATCTGGTTGTGCTTGAGCTAACAAGTAGGAGTACAAAACATCTCATTTTTGAGTGGCACTGTCAAACAATTTAAAGAAAATATTTTCACGTGACTCTTCCTTTTAAGAGTTTTGTGGAAACTGGAAATGGGAAGATTTTCTTGTCAAGATTTTTCCTCTGCCGTGTACACACAGTAACTACACTTCAGTAGTTCTGCTGAAGAGTTTCAAACCTGGTATTTGCTATAAAACTTCAACTGCAAATCTGTGAACTTCTCAAAACATAAAAAGAAATAAGAAAACTGAAATCAAATACTCAGCAACTCCAAGGAGACCTTTTCCTATCCCAACAACTGCACCTTACATGTCATCATAGTCACAATGTAATTATTGCTCATTTTGCACTTTTACATATGGCAGACTATGTCAGAAGCCAGTACCCCTCACTTCCAACCTGTTTTCTGACAAACATAATCCTTATAACCAATGTAAGATCCTAGGGCTTCCTCAAGTAGAGCATAGCAAAAATTACATTAATACCTATTAAACTAGGTAACTATGCTCTGGTCACAACAAAGGTTTTGTACATTTTCATAGAAATTTATATAATTTCATAGAAAACAAAACTATCAAAAGTTCACTGACAACAGAATTCTACCGCTTATTTTTTCCTTTCATTAAAAAAAAATCTTTTGCAGTAAATAACAAAATAACACTGAATTAATCTGCATTACTCAGTTAATTTACTAAGTAAATTATTTCTTGTGAGATCAGCCTGCATCTTCATGGCTGTATCAAGTGTCATGCACAGCCTTGACACCGAGGAATAGAGAATCCACTCTCCAAGAAAGTGGGAAAAACAGCAAAATGTGCCACATTTCCAACACCATCAGGGAAAGTTAATGTAATAGCAAGGTCAAATATGCTCATGGGTCAAGCCAAAATCAAACCTGCAATTTAAAAAGCCCTGATCTAGATGTGTGGAAAAGGTAATAAGTAAACACTTCTCCCTTTAACTGCTTAGGGCAAAAATATTACTACATTTCCATTTAATCTCATTTGTAAATTATTCAGTCTCAAAAAATTATCTCTGTTTCAGCAAACTCAATTTGATTATCTTCCCAAAAACAGTGAAAACATTTTTTTCAGCTGCAACTGAAATGGCTAAAATCCAAATACTAAAAACTTCAGTAAAAAAATCAGGTTTTGTATTCAATTACCTGGCAAGTATAGCAATAGTAGTCTATTTCTTGCTATAGGATGAAGAAAATGTAGATCTACATAACACTATACAAAATCACACGTGTATAATTATTACCATACCTATCACAAAGTGCCTTTCAGATCGCTGTAAATTTTTAATGAAGTAATGAAATTGCTTGTAAAAGAACCAACAGATGATATAATGTAACATTACCCTACTGATATATAATTTGAATGCTGTGCAACCAAAAGAAGTCTGTCATAACAACCCCACACAATACAGAATAGTCAAATGCTTTATTCTTCCTGTCAAACAATTAACTCCTTCTTTTTTATTTCTGAAAGTAAGCTTATAAATATTATGCGAACTTGGAACAAAATTACCTGGAATTCAGATTTATACTGGAGTTCAAAATTCATAGCTAACATCCATAACAATCCATCTGCTGCAGAATGTAATAATTAATTGGGGGAAAAAATTAAAAGTCACATGCCCAAATAGAGGACAGAGTCTCTTTAATGCTTGCATTGGATTTATTTTAGCCTTGTTTGCCTTGCATGAAACAGCACAGTTTCAAAAGAAAACACCAGGAAACCTCTGCGCTTCAAGGACAAAAGCTGGAATCAAAAGTAAAAACAAAAGCAGTATTTTAGTTTCAAATGTGCTTTTCAAGAACTGACTTTGCTCTGTGTTTTCCTTACAAGCTGCTGACCATGGGAAACACAGTTATTTTCAACTCTACTGCTGCAGCAAACAGCTCTGGTGGTTCCCTCTGAGGTGCTGCCACCACACTGGGATGGTCTCTCCATTTTCCCAGAAGTCATCCCTGACTAACCATCATCACCTTCCCAGTGGTGGCAGAGGTTGCCTGCTCTCCGTGCAGCCACCAGAGCTGCCTGCCAGCTTTGTGGGACTCTCAAGAGCAGGAGGATTCCAGCACCCCCTGCTCCCCAGCCTGCCTCACCAGGGATGAACTTCCCAGCTGCTCTGTGCACCAGGCACAGGAAGATGACACAAGGATGCTCCAGCTGGGGGAAAGATCTGGAGCACAACATGCCTTGGTTTCAGCCTGAGCACCCAGGTGTACAGGAGACAAATCTAAGCCATATTAGAGCACCTAAGTCTAGAACACCCCGGTCACGGTTCCACCAGGAAGTGGAATCACCTTGATGTGGGAGATGGTCGCCTCTTAACATAGGGACCTCATAAAAGTCATATAATGGAGACAAGAATAATTTCATTAAAAAATGATCAATAAGGGTGAATTTACTCTGAACATGAAATAAATGCTGTAGTTTTGTTCTTCCTTTCCTTGCATTTTCTGCACAAAATGGCTGTGTACGTAAAGGACCGCTGCTGTCAAGACAAAACACCTCTTATATGATCATGTGCAACACAACTATATTTAACCAGATCTAACCAGAAGACAGAATTTTTAAAAACCCACAAAACCAAAAGATAACTCACTAAAAATCAAATAAAAAACCTACCTCAGGACCAACAGGAAGTAGTACCATCCCACTGAAGTTCATGGTTACAGCTTTTAACTCAATCATGAACTTTCCCAATTATTTCCACCACTGAGTAACATCCTGAACCTAGCAGCACTGATCTTCACTTCTGGTTCCCTGCTGCAATGCTGTTTTCTAGCAGAGAAAGGATCTCCAAATCGGAAGTATAGCACATACACAATGCAGATTTCAAACAAAGGACCATTGTCACAATGAGGAGCCTGCCATGAATAATCTCGTTATTGCAGTCATGAATGATCTGACTCACGAAGCGTCTGCAGCGATGTTTCAGGCTACAATCACTTGCTTTTACACAAAGCACACCTGGTTATTTCACAGCCCTCCAGCAAATAGATGCTTAGCAATGCTGCTTGGTTGTATAAAAAGCCTTGAGACAGTACAGCCAGAGTTAAGAGGGAATTAATTTTTCTATCACTATGTGTTTCTCTTCCCTTTCTTTGGGAAAGGGGGAGGCGTACCTCCTCCCTCACATATTTTGCTTTACACATCAGGATAAAACAAGTTAATGTATTCAGGATACAAATACTTCAGGATACAGTGCAACCTCACGAAGCCCAAAGTACCCGAAACTCAAGTGAGGGGGTCAGGCTGGGTGGGCAGCAGCCACGGGTCACCTGTGTCACCTGCCATCGCCATGCCCGGGCACGGCAGGCATTGACAGTCCCACCTGTCTGAGCAGGGTGCCAGGACACAGCCACTCACACAGGGCGAGGCTGCACCAGGCCAAGGGATCTCACGGGCCCTCGGAACAGCCCAACTTTAAACAATGCTGGTGACACAGCGCTGCACAGCCACAAAGCCGGATGAACCCTGCGGGGGTAACATCAGTTTTCAGGGTTCTACCAGCTTTAGAGCAAAAGCCATCATTCTCAAGCCACTAAGGATTAATACTAGAAAATAAACATCCAGTTACATAAATATTCACAGAAGAGGAAAACAAAAAAAGGTGCAAGGAAGTCAAGCTACATCCTTTATAAACAAGAAACCAGTTCAATTTAACTGCAGAACTCAACTTACCAAACCTTTGCCAGCCCCAGGCAGGCTGGGCAGGCAGGAGTCCAAAATGTGAAAAAATTATTATTTAAAAAAAAAATAAAATTGAAACTTATGAGAATATACAAGTGTTTCTTAACAAGGCAAATTAAGTTTCTTTATGAGGATATTCCCAAGCTGAACACACATTTTAACTTGAAATAGAGGGAATGTTTTGTTAAAGCATTATGTAGATGTGAAGCTGCTTTTATGTAACTCAATTTATCAGAGAAACATGTTGTATCATGTTGTTAAAATATTACAGAGATAAAAGGATAATAACTGAAATATTTGCATATGATGTAGTACAAAGAAATAATGTATGTGAACAGACTATT
The DNA here is from genome assembly GCA_013397295.1 of Polioptila caerulea. NCBI lineage: Eukaryota > Metazoa > Chordata > Aves > Passeriformes > Certhiidae > Polioptila > Polioptila caerulea. Next base: position 1,524,762 of record VYXF01010446.1, on the reverse strand, counting down.
TGTTGTCATATTAGCTTCAAGCAAATAAGGAAATAAGGGTTGATTTATTACTGTGTGTCTGGGGCTGTAAGATGGTAAAATTCTACTCATTGTAGTTTAAATAAAAGTCAGAAAAGTAATGGAAAAAATCCTATCAATAATTCAGGACAAATTAATGATACAACATGAGGTCTTTAAGTTTATTGAAGCAATTAATGAATTTTCCTTGTTTATTCATAGTATTTAAAGGACTGACTTCTAACTGGAATTTCTTACATCTGCACTTTAAAGAACTGTTGACATGTTGAGGGTTGCATACCGTACCCTTCATAAATAACAAACCAATTCAATCTGTTGCTCTGCAAAACTTGGCAGCACCTCTGCCTCGAGAGCCTGGGCACCCAGCCTGGGGTCCTGCTGCTGCACCCAGCCACATCTCCTGGTGCTTTTCAGCTTGACTTTTGATTCCACTGTTATCACTGTGACCCCTTCCAGAATCTGACAGTTCTGATCGTTATCTCCCAACCTCTACACTTGAATGAACTGAAGATGAGTTTGTAGACTCTCCCATTGCAGTGCTGGCCTTCCTCAGCTAAAACAGTTTTCTTCCCTGTCTTGTGCCTTGCTGCAGTAGGCAAGGTGAGCAAAGAGGAGAGGAGGAGAAAGGGGAAAATATCAGCATGCACATACACACATATGTTTACACACACATGCATACCTGGGAGTATAAATGAATACTTAAGCATACACACTAAAATAAAAATAAGGTTTACAAATATGGGATGCATATATAACTAGAAAATAAAGGTAGAGCCCTGAATCCACAGTCTCATCTCTCTCTGCTTTGGTGAATGACTCCGAGTTTTGCTCCCTTTTTATTGAAGCTCGCTGGTAAATCAAATCCACCAGCTGTAGTTTGATTCAGGAGGTTGGCTGCACCCAAAAGAAAGTCTAGTGACAATTCCCTCCGTAGCACGCGATGCCCACCGAGGGCAGCAGGAAGGGGTGGGCCCACGCCACTGCTGGGGTCAGTGCCAGGCACCAAAGGAAACGATATGGAAAAAATCATCACACACCCTTAGGCACAGGCATAGTAGGATCACATTTGAGAGCACTTAAGAGATTTAAGAAATAACTTTTAAAATAGTTTCAGCTATTTTTTCAGAGACGGCAAGTAGATTAAAAGCGTGTTTATTTCAAGTGGTACAGCTCAGGCTCTACAATTCCATGTATAGATATCCCCTAGGGAAAGAATTCCCTTCCATAGTTGAAACCAATCTACTGTAAACAGATCAGATTAAACCAAAATGAGACATTCTCAAGGCAGTATTAGACTGTCAGCATATTCCTTCGTAATTCCACAGGTATTTTGGAATGGTACAGACCAACCACAGATAAATAAAAGAAAAAGCAATTCTCAATTATGCATTTGTAACTATTTTCTCATTCCCTCCCAATAATAATCTTCCATAAATGCCATGGAATTACAGCATTTTAGACTTCTTAAAAATAACAATCTGGGAAATGATAATACTTGTGGAAGTATTAGCAGGCCATTGTTCCATTCATGTTTAACTTAAAAATGAAAAATTTCAAATTTTAAAACTTGTAAAAGCTTTGGTCTAAAGTTTCTTAATGTCATGCTACCAAGAAAAAGCCTGTACTCTCAAATAAAATTGCATAGTCTTAAATCTGAAAAAGCAGTGAAAAAATCTTGAACATAAACTAAATAATAAATTTTCTAAAAATAAAATTATGATGAGATTTCCTAAGTCATTATTTGTGCTAAAATTTGCAGCGTATTATGGTTATTAAGCAGAACACAATTTTATTTGAGTATAAAAGTTTGGGACTTTCCTCATATGACCTTCCTGGCATAGTGCCAAGGCTCAGCTCTTGATGACATTTAATCTGAACATAATCCCTGAAATCTCTGCGCCATTACTGGGTTGCATGGGAATGATTCCCTGACAACATACACAGAATTGTGCTGTAAATTTTATTTTCAGCTCATGGCTGTTCCCCTTCCTTACCAGCTGTTGCAAATTATTTGTTTGAATAAAACTAAATAATTTATACCTTTTTTTTTTATATAGAACCACATAATACTTAACATAGAAAACAAGTCCAACACTTCTCATTTCAGTTGGTTTTCTGCTGATGGCTACCATATTTTTCAGGGAGTAAACTCCAGAAAACAAATGAAGTTCAGCAGCTGATGAAAAGCCTGGGTAATGAGCTGCAGTGGCTCAAACAACCTTGTTGACTCCAAACAGGAGCAAGACCACACTGCAGCAGAGGGTTCCAGCTGAGGGTACTCACACTTGACTGCAGTCTGAATGAGCAACTGCCTTTACAAAGAATAAACTTAAAAGAGGTTTTTTCATACTCAAAGATGCCTCTGATCTCTGAAGCCAACTGTCTTTTTGTCATGAATGCTGTGAAAAATCACAGTGTCCAAGATTTCCACATCTGTGATTTTTGGCACTTGTGCAAGGGTAGGAACTGAATAACTGATGTCTGAGCAACACCAACAAAAATGAGGCAACACAGCAATTTGTCCCACAGGAAAGTGTAGAAAAGCCTCAAAATCACTGCAACAAGGTAAATGTGGGTCTCTCTTTGTTTTCTGTGTGCTCAGGATTTCACAAGTATTTTTCCCCTGCACTCCCTGCAGGAAGGAGCTAGGTAGGCAAAGCAGCACTGACTTTAATCTTACTAATGCAGGTCCTAAAAGCAGTGAATCATACGGCAGTAAGAGCTCCAGTATGGGACACAGAGACCAACCCATTGACCTGCATACTTAGTTCAGCAACAATCTAAGTGTCATTACAGTTCATGGGAGCTAACACCAGTCTGCCTACATTTGCTGTGGTCCAGATCCTGCCTGAAGCAAAAACTGGCTCTTATTGAGACTTCTTGTTTACTGAGTGATCCCAACATTCTTTCTTTCCTATGGAAAGTAAGGAAATAAGATGAACAAGAAAAATTAATTATCCCCCAGGGGGAAAAAAAATACAACAGATAAAGTGGTTTTATGGTTTATCAAACTCTTAATTTTCGGCAGAAAGCTTACTTTGTTCAGTGGGCTTTTCTCCACATTTTTCCTACACAGAGTTGACCAAGTTACCAAGGACCATAATTCTGTGGGAAAAGAGCAAGTCCCCTAAAGCATGCATAAAGGTTTATTTCATTACCTCTGAGTTACTTCTAATGCTAATCTCTTTATACATGTAAATAAGTATCTATTTCAAAGCTATTCCTTCAGGTTGGGGTGCAGAGGACCTCTCCGTCCTCCTCTTTAAGAAAGCTAAACTCCAAGGAAAAATAAGAACTACTCCTCCAGTCCTTTGATTCCTACAACAGAGTAGGCTTGATCCAATCAGGAGCCACTTAAATCAATGGGGAACTGTTAATGTTTGGTTTAAGCCTTATAAGAGTGAGAAATTGAGAAACATGTTTTCACCTGGCCTTCAGCCAGCCACAATGCCACCACTAATGAATGGCTGCTAGAAGGAGACCTTTAGAAAGGGTCATATGTAAGATGAATTAATGAACACAATGCAAATCTCACATCCATCTCAAAGAGGGGCAAAAAAAATCACTGCAGTTCATCATAAATATGTTTAGGTGTTCTGATGTCAGCCTACTGCCAAAGGAATCCACTGAGAGGGAAGGGCAAGGTCTGTTTGCAATGCAGTCCTCCCCTGGGAGATGCATTTCACGGCTTCCAGCCAAAGCCTCCAAAACGCCTCCAGGGTAGCAGTTGGGCTGGAGCTGCCCCATCACGCCCTTCCACTGCAGCCGGATTTGCCTATTTTTGCAGCTGGCACCACCAAAGGCTACAGAAACTTGTAGTCAGCACAATCTTTTCCAGACTGACTTTTCAGTCTCTTCAGCTAATGAATACTGAGAGGAGTGCATAGACCGGCAACAACTGCAAACGGAGTTTACATAGGAGACCCTGAACCTCTGGCAGCCTTTCCTTTTCCTGACAATTTCTGTGTGACTGTTACCATCATGGCTCTCATGGCTCTCCCTAGCCTCAAACCTGCCCACCACACCAGTTTGTAAAAGCACCATTTCATCTATCACTAACACAACAAAATCCCTTTTGCTCAGTGTTTCTAATCCCCCTGATAACAGTGCTGTACACAGATTGTCACGATGAAGAAACATACACCGGTTAGTCCAGTGACTCAGCAGTGGTTTCTTCCTTTGCTGCTCCAGTGGCACCAAGAACAAGCTCAAAAGCTTAAATCTTGATGATAGATACAGGCTCACTGTGCAGCTAATCCTATCATTTTCAAGACAAAAACCCAAGTCTGTGCAGCCTTTAACTACTGTTGATGCAAATCCTGCAAACATCGCACCGTGTACTGCCTAAATGAAAAAATATTTGCAACAGTGAGTGAAAGACTATGGCTTTAATAATATCTCTATTTGCAACTAAAAACTCAGATACCAAAAAATCAAGTCGGAAAGAGAGCAATCAATGTTTATAAAGAATATTTCATATAGAGGTGCACCTTAATCAAAGAGTTTTTGGAAAAACACATTCAGCCAAAGCATCAGCAATGCTCTGGAATTCAATGATCCCTTACACAGGAGAGAACTGCAGAGGGCTTCACAAACTAGAAATCCCACAGGGAGAAGTAAACATTCCCTATTTTCATGTAAAGTGCAGCAAACAAAGTCTGAAGAGTGAATTATAGGTGTGAAAATAAAAAAAGTCCATGTGTGCCAGCAATGTACAATCTGTATGTGCAATCATCATGACCCTGTGTGATAAGCAAATACACACATACCAAAACAGCAATTACTTATCTAACTTGCTGTTGTGGGCCTGTGACAACAGAGGCTTTGTGAGCTACTGCTGTACCTCTGTGTGCAAATATGCTGCATGATGGAAGACCACTCTCTGGACAGCTCACTCAGGTTCAGAGGGATTTGTTGTGAACTAGCTTGACATAAAACATGAGTTGTGCTCCTAATCTGACTCTTATTCAAAGATAAAAGATCTTATCACTATGGAAGTGTTGCTGTAAGGCTGAGCAGATGGCCCATAGGGAGAAGGAGGAGGTGGCTTGATGTTTTTGTGGATAACAGCACCCAGCGATGCAATGAGAAAGCAAAAGCTTGTATTTCAGTATCTTTTGCAAATGCTAAGATCAGGAGAGACTGGTTCTAGTGGATAAAATACATCAGAATCCAGAGGCTGGGGGAGAAAGGCAAAGCCAGTTCTAAGCCACATCTTTACACTGTTTTCCCCTGCAAAACACAGTTACCTCTTCAATAATGCCTGTTGAGAACATCTCTCTCCCACGCCATCCTGCCACAGCTGTCATCTGGGAGTGTGCTAGTTGGCACGGACCAAAATCATGTCATGGAATGTGCTAGAAATTAAACAATATGGACAATCATAAGATACAAGTCCTGGCCCTGATTAATTTACCCATGCAGACAAAGCAGTGGTGAAGCAAAGTGGAAGTGAAGTCTTTTAAGCCCATCACTGCAGTTAAAATACAAACATCAGAAACAGGGTGGCACAGCGGGACCAGAGATTAAGACTCCAAGTTTAGCCCCGTAGCCACAGCATGATCGTGTTAGTGCCATATGAAAGCAGGAAGCACAAATAACTTCTAAACACAAACTTTTCTCTGAAAATAAAGAGGCCAGAAGATGAGTGCTACAATAGATATCAGGGCGCTGGCAAAGGCAAAGTGTGAAATGGATCCTTTCCAGTACTCAGTTTAGGAAGACAAACATTGTTCACAAATTCACTGTAGCCCTGCTTATTTTCCAAGCTCCTTAACTCATGCCAAAGGGCCTGGACTTTCTGAACATCCTGTTCTGCTTCCTCCACTGCTAGTCCTAGTCCTCAGTACTAAATATCTTTATTTCAGACCCCCCTTTTCTATCATTTTATTCCGAACTCCTCCCTCTGTAGCTTTCATATTTTACCTCTGGGTAAGAGTAAAGACAAGCAGATTAATGAGAAGTCTGAACAGCACATTAAGTTACACCTATTTTAAGAGCCCCTCTCAGCAGGCATCCCAAGGCGCTGCATAAAAATAAAACTAATCAATCGCATTTAAAAGTAACAAGAAGCTTGCAGATGTCGACATGCCTCAAAGCATAAAGATTGATGGTTAATGATTCCCCAGAGTCTCAGAGCCCCATGAACACAGACCACTTCATCTGTCATTGGCTAGATGCAACACAATCTGCTTGGATGTAAAGTTAAAGAATCTTCATGATGCCCTACTGGCAGGAAAAAATACTCCTGCCTGTTAAGGACAAGAAAACAGTTTTAGTCCATGAGTAGTAACTGGCCATTTTGGGAATGCCTCCTCCACCTCTCAAAAATGACAGAACACATTTCTGCTCCTGTCTTTGCTCGTCCACAGCTGCAAGAAGTCCGAGGTACAAGTGGTCTCATGGCACTACATTCAACCCTACTTTAAATTATGCACCTATTAATACACACACAAAGAGAAAAAGGATGTAATAGCACAAATTAAAAGTGCACAGGGAGCTGCAGTTTCAATAGTGAAGTCAAAGCTAAGGCCTGAGGGCCATCAAAACATAAAGCTATTCCTATTACTTTGTGAGCAGTTGAAGTGATCACTAACACACCAATATTTTAAAACTAATTAAATTAGAATTTTAAAAAATTGTTATGGCTGCCAACATAGTGACTTTTGTGAAGAATATGGACTTTAGTAAGTTAGCAAAACCAAAGCTATCATCTTATGAAGGGGACATAGAATAACATCAATGTAAGAAGAACAGGAAGTCCTGAACAATGCTGGAATCACATTTTGAAACCAGCTAAGGAATATGTACATGAAATCAACCAAACAGATAAAGCTGATGCCATCAGTGAAGAAGGTCTGAACAGACAAGAATTCAGGCTCACACTACTCAAGTAAGGAACCTTTTCCTTACCATCTGGCTTAGAAATCACTTGGATTCCATAGTGGCCATATAATGGCCAAGAGGAAAGCAGGGAAACTATTTTAAGTAAGCATCACTAAAAATAAAATGGGAGATGCAATGAAAAGGGGAAAAAATGGTCAGTGATAAATATAGTATAGAGATTTTTCTATTTTTAGTTATAAAGCTATTTATATATGAAAGTTTTCATTTAGAGACATGGAGGGCTTCCACATTCATCAGTCTGGTATTCATTCAACTAGACAGTATTTATAGAATCACAAAAAGGCCAACAAAAATAATAAGGAAGACATTAAAATTACCTTATGTCACAATTTGGGGTTACCAATTCACCTTCAGTCACACATAAACAAAATGTTTCCCAGTATTACACTGACATGCATTTTGAATGCTCTCCGTGAAATCCTGCTCCAGACAGGGCAAAATGAGAACAAAATAGTGCCACAGTTTGATACAGTGTGACACAATGCTCCCTGGAGACAAGCTCCTTCAGGTGAAGTGGTGAGTGGGCTGAGTGGGCTTGATTTCCCATGCAGCTGAACTAGGAAAGCAGCACAGCACCTGTGATGGCAGGACCACGGAGAACATACACAACATCAACCCTCAGCAGAGGAAATCTAAAGGGCAGAACAGGAGAAGGCTCTGGGGACACCTTAGAGCACCTCCCAGCACACAGAGGGGGCCTACAAGAGATCTGGAAAGGGACTTTTCACAATGACATGCAGTGTCATTGTAACTGAAAGGAGGTAGGTTTAGATAAGGAAGAAAAATTCTTTATTGTGAGGTAGCTGAGACATTGGAACAGGTTGCCCAAAAAGCTGTGGATGCCCCATCCCTGAAACTGTTCAAGGACAGGCTGGATGAGGGTTTGAGCAACCTGGTCTACTGAAAGACCCAACCCAGACCATTCTATGATTCTATAATTCTGTAACTTAAGAGGAAAGGATCCATGAGTGTAGGATGACAGCTGAAAGACTGATGATATGCTGGAGGAGAACTGCCAAATACCCTGCACAGTCCTTTCCAAAAATGTTGCATTTGGCTCTTCAGAAGCTAAGGCATTCAAAAGGAAAGTGCAAATCCTCCTGCTCATCTCTGAAGCTCCTCACAAAACTGACCTTGTGCCTGGTTAAGAACAGGTCATGTTCATGAACCCATTTAGAAAATGTGAGCTGAGATGCATGCTGCTTCTAGTAACGTGGATGATCTAACTTGAGTTTCAGAGTTAATTGACTGCTTTCTGCTAAAATTGTCATCTGTTACTAACTTTGTTCATGTGTCAACACTGTTTAGCTTAATTAACCAGCTTTTCTCTGTACCAGCCCCTTCCTTGTTGTATTTATCAAGGAACTATCTTATCATGCTCTGGGTTTCACTTTGCTAGCCTGCTCTGCTAAGACAAAGACTCCAGCGAAGCCTTTCTTGCTGTTCCTGTTTTAGTTTGAATCATTCCTGAATCCAAAATCCAGAACAAGACATAAAATTTAATTTTGCACATTTTTCTATACTGATTGCAAAGTTTCCATGCCTCCATCACCTTCACATTACATATATTCCATTCTACATCCGTATTTATCTTATCTGTTTAGGTCTGGAGACTTGTTTTTACACAAGTTTCAAGAACTTTAAAAAGNTTATCTGTTTAGGTCTGGAGACTTTTTCAAGAACTTTAAAAAATATTTTCTCTACTTTTAAATGTTTGGGCATTTTTCTCCAGCCAACTGAATTACCTACCAACCTCATGACCTTGTTTCCTTAATTTCACAGCCTGTCCTTCTATGTGATGGAGTGTTATTTATGACTTATGTTTGCTTATGCTTGTATAAAATTTAAATGGAAATAAGTAAATGCATGCATCATGCAAACTTACTTTGTATAACCAACTCTTCTACAATGTCATCATGCTCCATGAAAACAAAATCTGAGAGCACATCAACATCTCGGTTCAGCAACTAAAATTTTAAAGAAGAAATCATATTTGCTGCCTGTCACAGCTTGCATCAAAGACTGTCGATGTCCTAAGTTTCTAAGGGATTGCATCTACTAAGCCATTTACAGCTCTATTTCTACAAGCAAAATAAACATGTCCAAGAATGTTGAGGCCAACTGGCACAGAAAGGTGTCATGCTAATAAAGTCTATCACCCTCCAAAACAGGGTGGTTGCTTTTAAACTGCCTACCGGGAACAAACCCAAGATAACTTTCAAACCTTACCTGGGAATAGTTCAGGTGAGTTCCCGTAAGCATACACCAAAACTAGGCCAGGGACACTCAACAGTAGATACATTTAATTTCCAAGGCCAGGGACTGCTTCTAGACTCCATTTAATTTACCAGTACAGACATGCCCATTCCATGCCTGTATGACCCTGAGTCCTTCATGCCTCTTGGTACAACTAAATTAGCTTGTCACTCACCCACCTTCCCTCTCAGAGGGAAGTAATTCTACTAAAACCACACCAGCCACAGATTTTAGGAGTTTTCTCTGGCTGGATATACTAATCTTTGGTTTGTTCCAAAAGGGATTCTGAGATCTTCGTCTCAAGTTTCTTCTCCAGGACTGTTTTTAGTTTTTTCTTTCCATAGTGTTTCTTTGGTCTTGGAAAACAAAACACTGCTCTTTCCCCAGATAAACTCTGCTGACAGATGTGCCTTTCCATCTAAAGAAAATGGGTCTTCAGACTCACACACCTGCGTCCTTCTTGTGCCACTAGGAAACACAGAATTTCATGAGGTTTGGGGTTTTTTTCCCCTTTTTCCCTGGTGCTGCCCAACAATCTTATATTTGCTGTCCTCAGTCCTTTAATCACATCCTTCTTCCTTCTCAGCCTCAAATCTCTACTTACCTCCATCTTATCCTCCTTTTTTTTCTAGCGCCACTCTTTCTTCAGTCATGTTTCTCACTTTTTCCTCCTGAGTTCTCCATCATAACACATCAGTCTTTCACTTGATTTCTGCACTACCAATTCGTGCCAGCTTCTATGCTGTGATTACAGCTGCATGCAGTTCGTGGTCAGCTTCCTCAAAGAACTCTCCCTTCCAACTACTATTTTTATATACAGCTGTGGATTCAGATCACCTCAACTGCCTCTTCTATTCCCTTGTGGCTTTAGCTCCCTGCCTCTAGCTGCATCTAAACTACTTGGACACTCTCTCTCCTGACTTCTGTCAGGTGACATTTCTATATAAAAATAGATCCCATCAGGTAACACTGAAGAAAGTAAATCTCCTTCTGTTCCTGCATCCAGTCTTGGTGTCTCCTCTGCTATCCTTCATTCAGTGCTGCATCATTGCACATCCTTCCTCATCTCTGCCTTCAAGGAAACATAAATAGCCCAGACGAAACGCATCCAGACTCTAAATTTTCATTAAATGCTGGCTTCCTCGGGCCACTGACTGAAAGGCAGTTATCTGCCTGAACTAAGCTCTCTTAGGTGGAAAGTTCTAGTTGTAATCAAAGGCAGAAGAACTCCCTCATCTTCTTCAGCTACAAGTTTAACCCACTGAAAACTGCGAATTGGTCTTGCAAATGCCAGAAAGAAAAAGAAAAAGAAAAAGAAAAAGAAAAAGAAAAAGAAAAAGAAAAAGAAAAAGAAAAAGAAAAAGAAAAAGAAAAAGAAAAAGAAAAAGAAAAAGAAAAAGAAAAAGAAAAAGAGTAATTACAATGTAGGGCAGGGATTCTTGTACACGAACCTTTACTAGAAAAANAACTCCCTCATCTTCTTCAGCTACAAGTTTAACCCACTGAAAACTGCGAATTGGTCTTGCAAACGCCAGAAAGAAAAAGAAAAAGAAAAAGAAAAAGAAAAAGAAAAAGAAAAAGAAAAAGAAAAAGAAAAAGAAAAAGAAAAAGAAAAAGAAAAAGAAAAAGAAAAAGAAAAAGAAAAAGAAAAAGAAAAAGAGTAATTACAATGTAGGGCAGGGATTCTTGTACACGAACCTTTACTAGAACTTGAAGAAAAATGGGTGCCTACCTAAGTTGAAGAAAATGAAAGAAGTAGTGGGAGGAATTTCATGTCAGAGATCACAAATCCAGTTTGAGTAATCTTAATTTTCTGAGATGAGGCTAGGTACTAACAAATTACTCCTCATGCTTTTTAAATAGGAAAAATAAGTTTATAAGAACCTCATACAGAACATAGCATTTTGAACATAATATCCTGCAAAACTGGAAATTATTGCAGAAGCATGTGGCTAAAAAGAAAATACAGTTCAAGGATTTAACAAGGGTATCTTTCTGCTAATCAAAGTACAGACTCCAACCTTTGATTATTCCCAATAAAATATGACATTACATTAAGTGATCATACATTCTAAAACACACTTTATTGTTTTTTCCCCTTTAACAACACAGATTTTATAGGATAAATATTAAGGACAAAGCTTCAAAGAACATGTGGATGTATAGGAACAGAGTACCAAGCAAAGGGTCATCTCAAGTCTTTTACTATATAATAAAAATAGCACTTTGTTTTGAGAACTGGAAGCTTATCTGTCTCACTTTCAGTGCAAATCTTTCTTGCATATCCAGGCATGCAAGAAAGGACGAGCAATGAACAGCAGGTAAGCCTTGTGCCCTTAATGCTTTCATTTATCTCCAGAATTTAAAATCCAGCAATGCTACTAAATAAATAAGGCACACTGAGACACACAGAGAGTATGCCAATTGCTTTCACATAAACAAGTAAGGAGGCATCAAATTTAACTGTCAATAAGTGGGAGGATTTTCAAAGATGCAAATGGACAGTAAATGCAGAGTTCAAAAGGTATTCAGGGTTAGCCTAAATGATCTAATTTCTGCTGTAAATCTACAGTTCCTGGAAACTATGAAGTCTCCTGCACTGTTGTTAAAATTTTTGGAACATGTATCCACTATAAACACTATAATAATTACAATTAATTACATTAACTTTCACTTATAATTTACACAGAGATTCTCCTAAAATGAAGCAGGCCAAGAACATATCCAAAGAGGCACTTCCTCTGTTAGGGCACAAAAGCATGATGTGGTACCTGGCCTTCTGATCCTGGATCTTGCATAAAACCTACTAAAACCCTTTTGGCAGATCACAGTTATCTGTGGCCTCTGTTCCAAAGTACCATGCAGAGTCTGATCCATAAACTCTGGGGAAATAAAAAACAAAAAACCACCCCAGACCAAACAAACAAACAAACAAACAAACAAACCACCACCCCTGAAATATTTTAGCTGGCTTTAAATTAGGGTAATTTTTACATTAATGATGCAGGCAAAGGTGCAGTCTCTGACCAGAGCTGCCATAAATATTTTTAGAAAGATATATCACGGTAAAACAAACAAGATGTATCAGAGTTACAAGCCTGTGATGTTAGCAACACTAACTCCATACTTGACATAAAATGTATGGAGCTAAAACAAAGCACAAGCCTTTCACAGTTCCTTCTGAAACTTCAGAAATCTTCCTCCAAATTCCCAGTGTTACTTTGACTTGCTTTGAAGACTAATTCTTTGCCAGAGGTGCTGTATAATTGTTTATGTCTCATCTAACCTGAAGTGGAAGCTGAGATTCAACAAATAAATATGCCAATACCTCCTAGTGATTTGTACTTGCTAAATATAATCCAAATGTTTATTGAGATATTTAACAATTTACTATTTAACAATTTCCCAACGGATGCATTTCTTGCAGCAGATTAAATGACAATAGGATCAGAAAGCCAACGGTACAGGGCTAGGAAACAAAAATAAGTCATTCTGCTATGAAAAATGTTGGAAATATTATGCTTAGCAGGGAAATGTGACTGACTGGCTCCGCATTCAACTATTTGCCACACATTTACATCAAGGAAGAGCATTTTTCCCACCAGTGGAAGAATTTAATTACACGGAGTGCAGGGAAAAGAAAAGAAAATCCATTGTGAAAGTCCTCTTTCACTGCTTTAGTCCATGTGGTTATCTTAGAATTTGTCAGCTGGACAAACCAAAAACTCAAAAATAAGATTAAAGATAGTGTATCTTCACCTAGCAATCGGTAACTATGTGTTCCAGCCAGAGAAAACACTGGGAAAGCTACTGGAGGAGTTTTCCTTTGGCTCAGGGAACAGATGAGCAAGAGTTCTCCTAAGGCATTACTTACCAAGCCAAAAGCTGTTAAATTCAGCGGCGGCTAAAGCAAGTCACAACACAGTCTGCTCCAGACTGTGTGGACAGAGCCAAGCTGCAGTATAATAACATTTAGGGGAAAAAGGGAGCAAGCAGAGAAAACATACCTTATGCTTTTATCCCAAGCCTGAACCAGATTCATGGAGCTCTCTCAAGCAAGTCAGAATATGGATGTAGAAAAGGTTTTCTGCTGGAAGAGTGCTCACCTACAGAAGGACAGGTTCTACACTGGTATTTTCCAGTCTTTATTCAACCAAGTTTTCAGTTCCCAAATAAGACAGACACTTTCTTTGGAAGACTATGCCATTTACTGTTGTCGAGGAAGACTTTTCCAGTCCAATAAATCACATCTTTCCTGTCACAAATTCTTTCTCAATTAATCAATTTTTTTCTCTATGTCACTTTACCATCCCAAATATTTTGATCAAACCATTCTTACAGAACTGCTTTCTCTATGCTCCATTCCGATGTGAAATCTCTCACTTCATCTGTCCTTTCACATTTCTCCATGTCCACGGTTCATTTTCCTTTATTTTCTCAGAATTTCAGCTAAACCACATAAAATGGTACATAGAGACTAGAGGGAAGTTTACAAAGCCACTGAAGTCAAAAACAGGCTGGAATTCTGAATTAAGGAATCTTTTTTGGTCAGCTGTGCAGTTCTAGCTCATTACATAAGAATGAGTGTAAAATCATTCTGCAGCTTCAAATAACTCCTATTTGTGTAATTTCCACTCCATTTAAGAATTAGTTGGAACAACTCTACTGGCAATTTAAGGAAGGCAGAAGAAGTTAAGAGGATATAAAAGGTTTTGATACAATGACTGCAATATTATCAAAACCAAGATTTAGGAACCTGGTTAGCATTCTTTTCTGTAAGGACACTGGAACAGGATGCCCAGAGAAGCTGTGGCTGTCCAAACCCTGGAAGTGTTCAAGGCCAGGCTGGATGGGGCCATGAGCCACCTGGTCAGGTGGAAGGTGTCCATATCTTAGGCAGGGGGGTTGGAACTAGATAACCTCTAAGGTCCCTTCCAACCCAAGCCATTCTACGATTTTAGGATCCTATTACAAGAATCAGTTTTTTTCTCTTCTGTTATTATTTTATGTTCCTTTAATTATTTTATTTCAAGGAAGCAAGGAATAATAAAATGTAAACATAATTATGAATGCTAGTATGTTTTTACAGCAGTCTCGTGTTTAACCTCTGTCTCTTTCCATATGCGAAAGCTACAACTACAACCAACTTCTGGAAACAAAGTACATCAAATCCTCCCATGCAGAGCTGGAACACACCAGGGTCAGCCTGCCATTTTCCCCCTGAAGACAGAACTTGCAGAAAGAAGTGAGCACTCTTTATCATTTTCATTTAGCTTTTACTGCCAGCAAAGCAGGAGTGCCTCCTCTAAATTTAAGTATTTTCCCATCAATTTGTTTTCAGAAATGGAATTTCAGGCCAGAAAAAGCACAACACTCTGTATCTGAAGAAAATCAGAGCTGGTGAACATCTGCTCTGGGGCTACTTACCTGTAAATCTTGATGGGTTAGTACTGTCACTGTATTTTAAAGCAGCCCTACATTGAAAATTTTACTATCCTGTATGTCTTAACATTTTACAAGCCCACTCTGTATCTGAAAACTTAAGGCTCTCTGAATCAGTCCCAGTCAGGGGATGAGACTAATAGTGTCTTTGGTTAGCATCTTAATATAAAGGAAATCAGAAATGTCAAAACTTGTCATAACTGCTCAATAGTATTCTCACTCTGTACTATACATCTACTACAACTAAAGGACTGTGACAAATTTTAACCTGACATCCTGAGAGTCAGTGAAAACTCAGTGCTACTTTTCCTTGGTGACAGTCAGACATGGCAGGGAATACCTTCCCTAATTTCTGGGTGAACATTAGAGAAACCTGCTGCCTTTCTGTGAGGTGCACATGCATTCAGGTTTCAGTTTAATACACAATTTCCATCCTGAAATTATATTATTTTACCTTCACCTCTGTTTGTTCTTTTCTGTGATTATTAAATCAAAGAAGGGATGATTGGTTTTTAAACTGATTTGTGAAAGGACAATGAAATATGCTGATGGCTAGAAGGATGAGAATGAGTTTCTAAAAGATCAAAAGACAGAAAGAATGAATGAGCAGATGTGTCCAGAAAGATTTTCTTAAATGCAAGCATGATGACTGTCTGAAGACTGATCCATTATAAATAGAGGTCTGCCCAACATGGTACCAGGGAAGAGCTCTTGCTGATTCTTGAGCAGAAAGGGAAAACAGCAGAAGGAGCCTCACTCAGTGGTTCACATTTGAAGAAAAAACAAAGTGGGCTCCATTTATTCCTTGCTCCCTCTGCAAACACAGGAGGAGCACAAAATTCAAGTGCTTGTCTCCTATCCTCCTGGGTGATGAGGATCATGGGAGCTGGAGCTTTCGCAGGAAGCCGACAGAGAGCTCGTGTTCTCCAAGGGCTAAACTCTGCTACTGTGCTTGACTGAGCAGCTGTCAAGGTAAGAAATATTCCCTGCACACAATATTCTTTTGAACTACAAAGTGAGGCCCCTGAATAAAGAGCCCAGTAGATGATATAAGATCAAGGAATTAGAAACTAACCAGTAAGTGCAACTCTATGGAGTCACTGGACTGTTCCCTTCAGTCATTGGGTTGGGCTGGCATGGTTGAGGCAGTTTTGTGACTGCAAACAAAGCATTTCAGGCTGCCCTTCTTCTTTTTTTTCTTTTTTCAATGTAATTGTAACTGATCTAGATCACCAAACAAACCAATTAAACACAGATTCTTTTTGGACTCTTTTCCTTTTTTGGGGAAAGGGTCTTTTTAACTTTGAGATAAAGTGTTCTCTGTCAGGAACAAAATCAGCCATCAATCCTGGCTGGTGGGATCTAAAATCCATTTTAAAAAATCTCTAGGATATACATGCATTTTACCTTGAACTTCCTGCTAGATTCCATTTGCACTTACTTGAGTAAAATTTAGAACTTCTCTCCCTGCCTGCAGGAACCAAAAATATTACCACTGATTAAATATTTATTTTGTAGCAACATGAAATCTATCATGCTATAAAAAAATTGTTTTGAATGATACCTCTTGAGCAAGAGTGCGACTTACAGCTTTTCTTTTTACTAAGCTAAACATTAAAAAAAAAATACAGCTGGTCCAAGAAAACTCTGTTTTGCTTTGGCAAAGCATCAGACAGCACCTTCTGGTTTGCCAACACAGGCAGCATCTTATCTAACTGTGGGATGTGCTTGGATTTACTACCTATTAGCAAAACTCTTAAGAAGCACTGAAAGGTTACAGCCCCTTTTACGTATTCTCAGTCAAATCTCATTAGCTTCATGCTCTCAGTTTGCACACAAAAATATAGCAGACTTTTCCCCACCCCTTAGAGAAAAATTAACAGGAGAGTGTTAAATCTCATGTTACAAGGACTTCATTACTTTTACAAGCTATGCTAAATAATTAAATGCGCTTGTCAAATAACTGATTAGAGAAGATTTTGTGCCTTGGTGTATGTTTTTACTGTCTGTTTACCTCAGCTGAGAAAATAAAATCATTCGCAGGGTCTCCTGAACAACAACTGAGACCTTAAACTTGGAGTGGAGAAGAGCTGTGGGACAATTCTACATAGGATGTGATTAAAGAAAGAGAACTGGATTAAAGCCACAGATGGGGAAACGAAAACAATAGAACCAAAGCTTGCTCTGAGGATGGTGCTGAATGAGAATGACCTAGAAGCAAATCTAGCTAACACCATCTAGATCTCTAGCAGTTTCTAGACAGGCTTTTGACCCTTAAAGTGAGCAAAAAGGCAGAGAATACATATTGTTTAGAGAGATTAGGACTAGTGTTATTCAGCCAACATTGACTTTTCCAACTTTATTTTCTTATCCATATTTTCACAGTAATATATCAGGGGGGTGGGGAGGCTTTGACTAGTGCTATCAGCAGGGTGCAGCCATCTGAAATATCCTGTAGTTAACCCACCTATTCTGTAGATGCAGGATCCCTCAGGTCTGAAATAGAGGGGCTATGAGCAAAAGGGCAAAGGTGAAACAACTAGACAAGCAACCTACCCCTCCACCACATCCATAAGGCAAGGCCATTTCTGTAATGTCAAAGATGAAAAGAATTTCTGACACAGGGCATGTTGCCCTACCTGCCTCTCTTCTCCACAGACAGGTCTCTGGAGCCCATTCCATCCAGTAAGACAATCCACACAGTCAAATGAAGCAGATGTAGTCAAATGAACAGCTGTCTCTCCTGCTGATGGAAATTAATCTGTTTGGCCATCCTGGCAATTTTTCAGACGCACTCTTCTAAAGGTTACTCAAAACCAAAAGTTCTACAGCTGCAAATCCCTTCTGGTAGCAGCCGGACATACGCTGTACCAGCCTGCTGCTACCAGAGCCTCATCCAGGCTCCCAGGGCTGCTGCAAACAGCAGGATCTGCTGTCCTGAACACCACTGTGATGTTCAAGTTGGACTGTGTCAATGAGTGCATACACGCAACCTGCTATTTTTTAAATGTACCAGTCACCAAAAGCCACATTTCCATTAAGTGGGAGAGAACATTTCTGAGGCTCCCATTCCCTCATGGCAGCAGAATTTCCCTGACTCGACACTTTTTGCAGAGTTCTGCAACAGTGAGCACAGCACTCTCATCTGAGCAGACACTGTGAGCACAGTGTAAGCACCAGGTACTTCTTTACACTGACCTGTGCTCCAGCATAGCTTGGGGATTTAAAAAAATTAAAACCAGTATATTTCTCTCTTGGAAGAGAGCAGCAAGTCATCCAGGAAAAATCATGGATTCTTGTGTAGAGGTTATTAAGTAAACAAAGTGCAGGAAACAAGACTAAATAGCTTTCAAAGGCAGTAAAACTGAGCTTTTGAGGCAAGTGCAGGTCTTAGATACAAATGAATCTGGGACTAGCATTGCACTACCACTGGAAATGTGCCAAAGGAACTCCCCAGACCTCAACCCAACTGCTCTTTTCTGTCATCTGGAATGCTTTCACAGCATTAATTGCCTGAACAGAAAGAAATGCCAAGGAAACCCTCAGTGATAACCAAAGTCAATTTTGCCGGCTTGCGTGCCACTGTCCAGTAGAGGCACTTCTATGGTAGAAAAGACTGTTTTCCTTTACATTAAATGACTTAGCCATGAGCTTTCACATGGAAGGTAACAGCAGCAATATGATGTCTCAAATACATTACTAATGGAGGGAGCAATTTTATTCCTTTCCTCCAATTGCCATGGAGGGCAATTCTCCTCCATTCCTTTTCAGAACTGAAGTATCCATTAAGAATGACTAACTGGTTGCAAAAACATGTGAAAAAGAGACATCTTGAAGTTTGTTTTTAAATACTCTCCACAGTCAGTATTATGGCTATCAGGAATTTGTGAAAACCATAGACATGTAACATATTTTCAAGAGATGTCGTGCAGAAGAAACCTCAAGCTAAAAAATCACAACTATTATTGCCCAGCAACCAACCAAACATGTTTGATTCCTGAGTAACCAAAGTTTTCTCTCCTTTCACCACTGCCATGAATCCCTAACCTACTACTAAGGATAATTAACCTTTTTTTTTTCTTTTTCCAGCATCTTGTCCTCTTTTTCAGATGTCCATGAAAGCAGGTGGAGCCTCCACATGGAGGAACACAAACTTACCTCAACGACCTTACTTTGGTTTATCAAACACAATGGTATCTTTCTTCTCTACTTTAGTTGTATTATTGTTTTAGTCCCATATTTTTTCCAATTCAGGTCTGGACTGCCATGTGTAAACCATAAGTACACATTGGTCCAAGGAGGCAGAGCAGTAGGTCAGGTACCAAGTGCAAACTACCTGGTTTCAGGCTAGGTATCAGGTATTCTGGAAAAAAAAAAATCTTCTAATATTCCTGGGCTCACTCTTGAATTTACCCTGGATAATTTTACAGAAAGGCTTTTTTATATGTCTTTCTACAGAGGCAGAATTACATGAAAACTTTTCCGAATAAGTTCTTATCCCCACATACAGCCAGGACAACTCTTAGCTGTTCTTCCTGTCATGCTGCTGTGGAATTACACTGAACATTCCTGTAACAAGAGCTGTGCAACCTAAGTACTGTAGGGTGACATTATTCTGAGCTCAAGTTGATGGATTTTCCCATTTGCAAGATTTTACACAGTAATTCCTGATTAATTCTGAACGTTGAAATTAATGAGCTTATCAAAGTAACAAGAAGGAGCCAGAGCTATTCTTGTTCGCCACAGTGTTTTGTGTTTCTTCTAGTATAAAATTACTTTTTGATTCATTTGAATCTCTTTTTTATTAAAAGGATCTGCTGCCTCTTACCCAGTAAGACGAGAATACAATTCCCTGTAGCTGAAGAGAACTAAAAGATGAGTGTCCTCCACTCTCAGTATTCCATGCAGGTCCCACAGCAAACATACAAGTTACTACTTTTTCAGTTTGGGGGAAAGCAGATTATTTTATCCTAGGAATTCTACATAATCTGCTAAAAATGTCCCCTGCCCTTTCTACTCATAGGGGTATTAAGATGGTTATAGAAGATCCCGTGTCAAACACAAAGGAATTATGCTCATTGAGTAACTGAAGAAAATTCTGAACTCATTCAGGACTTCACTTGTGTCACAGAAGGGATTCAATAAGCATCACAGAACAATAATTATTTTTCACTGAACTCAATAAAAAATGCAAACAGCTAAATAAATCAGGTAAAATATTAGAAGATTATGCAGAAGGATGTGTTTCTGGGCTGATCAGACAAGGGCAGGAACTGGCTCAGTATTGGTCCACAGGACTGAAGCACACAAAATGTACAAGCTCAGCGGCACTGAGAACCTACCACCGCGTCCCTGCAAGGATCTGCTCAAAGACTTTTCAACCTTTCACCACTGAAACAAGAGTGACCTGCTCCACCTCAGATTTTGGAAATTCTGTGGCAGCCTGTACCACGTAAGAGCCTTTGTTGGTGGAGATGTGGATTTAAAAGGCCTGGAGGAACTCTTATGGTAATCTGCTCTGACTTCCTGCCTGGCACAGCCTGTAATACCTCATGCAGCAATTTCTTTACAAAGCACAAGAACTTGTAACTCTACTAGAAGATATTTCAGAAGCAGATATAATCTTGATTTAATTACTCCAAGCGATCTACCACATTCCTTTCTAAGCGTTTCCAATGGTTAATTACACCCACGGTATCATAATTCCAGCGCGAACTCCTCTTCCTTATCTTGCCATGTTTTTGTCTGTTGGAGCCCTATCCCATCTCCCTACACTGATATTTTTAGATACTAACCACATCACACCTCAAAATTCTCTTACCTGAGATAAATAGTTTGCCTGCTTGGCAAACCAAGACAGGGATTCCTGAGTCAATTGCACAGCATCTGCAGTGGTGTGTTAGAGATAGGTTTTGACTAAAGAGACTAAAAGAGAAAAGTCAATTCAAATGCGAGAGGAAGGCACAGAACATCTTTAACAAGCTTTTCCAGCTTCCGTAGCACCCATTTGAATGACCTGGAAATTTGCACTGTGACCTGCATAGCTTCATTTTCAACCTAACTGATAAATTCTAGCTCCAACTGGATTAGTAGTTACTAAACACTACAGTTAACTTAGAAAGAAAAAGATGGCTTACGGCAGGTGGTTTTCTACTGCCCATATGTCAAATCACATAAAAATGACCTGGTACTTCTGGAGGCACTGCCAAGGCAGAAATCCAGGAGTGAGCAATGTATACCCTAAAATACTTCCAGCTGTGGCTCTGGTAAACAAAATAAGTAAATTTCCACTTCTGCTGTCATTCTATATTACTTAGGCATGTTACTTAGGTATTTGTATTACTGTAGCATTCAGAGGCTCCACATAAGGCTCCTTTGTGTTAGGTGATCAACTACAGACACAGCAAGCTTAATTCGTTTTTGCAACATTTGCCCAGTTCTTGTATGGCTGAATCCTGGTAAAGAGACAGAAGGAGGACTTGTGTTCTTCCTGGATCATGGATGCTGATGAGATCAGTGTACAAAGACTGCTCAGAACTAGAATTTCTTCTGGCATTTACTAAATCCCTGCACTACCCATGTGGTTCTCAACACATTATAAAGTTCCTTAGCTTCATTAGTCTTATTCCAGAAGGGTTTTCAGCCCTTCTCACTGATTGGGTGAAAAACAGCAGCATCTTGCTGTCTCAGAGATGTATTATATAAGCACCCACCTTTGTAGCTGCAAATAGATGCACATACTCTCCATGTACCAATACAAAGTAAGAATTGCAAAGATGGTCTGCTATTTACACCACCATTTGTTATGACACCTCATTACTTTTTCACAACACTACTGTTTTTTCCATTAATATTTCACATTTCTACTCACTTGTGGTTTCTAGCAGTTTATATTTTGCATAGCTTAAATGCCTTTTTTTTTTTTTAAGCCTCCCTCTTCCCTTTCCCAAGAATGGCCCTCTGAAAACTGTGAACACAGTTTATGTAGACATATCAACTTTTACTGATGTCAACAGTTTTAAAAAAAAAATTCTTTTGAACACTTCCATTTGGAATCCATTTGACTTGAAATAGGTGTACAAAATCCAGCTGACAACTCTGCAAAATTTTACTTTAACCACTGATACAAAAAACAAACCAGGCAAATATGTGAGGAAAAGAAAACAAGAACTAACACTTCCCTTCCTTGGAATCCTGAGAATGACTATTATACTATAAAAGTGACAGAAAAGTAATTATATATTTCTGTAATGCTCTGAACAAGTTCACAACTCAGCTGCCTGTCAGAACAACTCGCTATTGTACACCTGGCTTTGTTATTCAGCATAGATGTTTCATTTTCTAGATGACACCACAAGAATGTCAGCATCCTCACTTGCAATGGAAGAAATGGAAAGATAAAACCACTTCTTAAACATCTCTTACAGGATGTTAAGGTATTGTATTGAAAGACCTTTCCAAGTTTCCAAATCTATGAAGGCATCTTATTTTGATTAAAGACCAAATATTGGTTCAGTAACAACAACAACAACATAAAAACTGTCAAATGTTGTTAAGATTCATTCTGCAACATTGTACTCTCTTTTTTGTGCTTTGGCATACTGACCCAAACTGGGATCTACTAGTGAAATGCTGAAATCTACTTGCCCAGGATCTATCCCTAAAGTGCTGAGTGTATTTGTTAAAATTATCTCACACTAACTTGAATATCTTACTAAAGTGGAATAAAAAAAAAAAAAATCTTACCTTATTAGAGCTTCATTTTCTGTTCTTTCACTGAAAAGAGTAAAGAAATCTGTATTAAAGATCCATTTGGTAAAAAGAACCTTCTGAAGTAACTATTTTAGTTTCACTTCAATTAACACCAAAACTAAAAGGTTCTTTTTACATAACTGTAGTATGTCTCTGGTGTTTTGCAGGGTTAATCATTCTCAATACTCTGGAGTGGAGGCCTTTACTTATTTGCCATCTCAATCATCAGCTGTTCTAAACAAACATTTCAAATGCTTTGAAAATATCAATACAAACAATTGATCTCATCAATTCACCACCTAAACTACAGGCTGATTAGACACATTCATTAGGTTTATTTTCACTTCAAGCTGTATGTCATGAACAGCATTTTTGTTTGTGTTGCCATTATTTTTATTGGACACTTGATATTTTCTATTATAAGATGGGTTTGCATTGCAGTATGCCCATTCAAAGATTTTCTAAGCCTGGACTTTTTTTTTAAAGTAGCTATTTTCTGCTCAACCCCCAAACAGGTAGGGTCAGGGGCACTTTAGAAGAATGAAAGCCATTTCAATAAACACCTTCTTCAACTCAGTCACTCTGTATGACACATTTGTCAACTATTTACCAACACACATCACAAAATCAAAAACCAAAAACGCTTTACGAGTCTTCTGGGAAAGTTTAGGCATAACTCAGGACAATCAGTGAATGTTGAGGCCTGCAAAAATATTAATTAACCTTCCATTTCTTTGTGAGTTTTTTTTCAGCCCTTTACAACCGGGGAGAACTATCTGCAAGCATCAGCTTTATAATTGAGAACTGGATTCTGGAACTCTGAAGTAAATGGGTATTTTTTGTCACCAATGCATGCAAGAACAAAATCACACCTTTCCTTATTTCCTTTTCTCAATTAGCATAATATACAGCATGAAATAGAAAACAAAAAGCCAAGTCTAATAAAATCTGACAATTATTAGCAGTATTTGTTGAAAAGGAGAGAAAATCATGCTGAGTCACAGGCAAAGCATCTCAACCTCTAGCACTTTATGTACACTTCATTAGCCATCAGTCACTATGGTTAGAGATTTACAGATGAAGAGAAAACAAGGAGAGACCTTGTTCATCTTTGCCAAGGACAAATTTGAAGCTTGGCCTCAAAGCATGCAGTCAATGCCATGGTTGAAGAGATGGATTTGCTCTACAGTGAAAATACTGTGATTTGGGGGACAGCAGGGTTAAAATAAGAGTCTTCTCAGAATTAATCTGTCAATCTGAGGGAAACAAAGCTTAAGAGAATAGTAGAAGTGCCTCTTCCCTTCATTTAGGGCATGGTCACCTGATATTTTTGAGAGACCTATAAAATGAGACTATTTCACAAATGGAACAGGTAAACTTAAAGAGAGACACTCCTGGAGTGCAGTAAATCATTGGATTAACCATTTGTTTTGAGAAAGCCATGAGACCCCATTTTTATGAATCAGCTCATGAGAGCTGACATTTGCAAAGTCTGATTTCCCACAACAGAGTACCTGCACATGTGTACCTTTAAAGGAAGAAGAGTAACTATAACGTCATTTAATTACTTAGTCAAAGGTAAAATCCTCATAGGTTTAATTTTTCCACAGCTCTCCCTGATAATCTGCTACTAAAAACATGCATCAGTACCAGATTAGTTCACACTTACCTGTCTGGCTTCAGGTGTGGGTCACCCACAAAAGGTAATTCAAGCAAGATTTTGCAAGCAGGAATCAAGGGACAGAACCAGTAAGTATTTTATCACTGGATGCTATGCAGGGTTTCAATAGGATTGAGTGGGATTTATTACAGCATGAGCCAAATCCTTCTTACTTTTCTCATGCAAAACACCCATTGAAGCTAGCCAGAGTGCAACTGAGGACATATTGAATCCCTGATTCTCTATCACTCACCTGTCACAATACTACTGCGGTCCACAGCACAAAGTTTCTGGGACCAGAATGGTTCTTTCTGGGAAGGGATGGGAGTATCTTACAGGCTGGCTTGTTTTAACCATAAAGCAGAAGCAAGACTGAAGAAGACTAAAAGTCATCCTGGACGTGTGACAAGACCCACAGTTTTAAAGCAAAGTATTTCTATGCTAGAAACACTCACAGTGCAAGCTGCTTTGAAGCATATTTAACGCATCCTACATACTTTTAAAAGAAGAATGAAAGCTTATGTTGGAAAGGTTTATGACTCTCAGAAAAAAAAAAAAACAACACACTAGCATGCTTAAAAAGACAATTTGCATAAGTTTTCTTTATCTGATCTAGCTGTTGATAACAGCACAAGCTATAATGAGGGCCATGAGCACCTCCTGTCACAAGTTCTCATGCAGGTTCCCTGCTGTCTGTTTAGCTGCACGGTCTCAGTAGACATTTGTTCAAGAAGACCCATTACTATCTCCATCAGGTAGCAGGAAGCTTCTAGCCCCAGAAGATCTGGCTTTTATCCAAGTGGAGATAACCTCCACTGCAGTGTGCCCGAAACAACACTGGATAAGTGAGGTTCAAGCATTCAGTGGTCCCTGCAGAAGGCTTATCAGGTTTCCTGCCTTATCTGCCTTGGACACCTTGGCAAAGAATTTTAAATTAAAATATATCTCCTGTAAACGGCTTGCACTGCCTTTATGCTTAATGCCTACTGCTTAGATGGAGGGGGAGAGTGCTACAGAAAAAAAAAAAGTAAAAAAGTGAGGACATTTACATAGCAATATTCAGATGTGTCATTTGCTAAGCATATGCCTCTTTACAGTAAAAACTATACTTGTTGCCAGTCACTAAATGTGTTAACTTTGGAAAGATGCTAGGAGGATTCTACCAGACTGCCTCAAAGGCACATCAGTACCATTAAGTTAAAATAAGTAGACAACTGTCCACACTCAGTGACACGAGGCTCTGTAAATTCAACAGGGTATTTACAATTATCCTTTCAATCCGGGTACCAGAAAAAAAAACAAAAAGAAAAAAGATTGTAAATCTTTTTTAAAGTTCCATCTTTTTCAGAACAACTTTATAAACCTTCTCAGTTTTATAAATACTATAATTAAACACTAAAATACCTACTGATAGAGATTGTTAAAACAATGTACTTGGCTACTGAAGCTGTTCATGGTTTTCCTTAAGGAAGATTCACCACTGACTTGTTGAACCACAGGAAACCAATACTGCTAAAATGATCAGACAGCAGAATAGATGTAGATGAAAATTTCCTACTTTAACACACAGAAAATTCCTGACTGCATGGATTTGTACAAATAAAAATGTTCATTTTTGTTTCAGTCATTATTATGTCACCATTTTTGTTGTATGCTGTTTAGCAGAAACTGGAAAACTGAAGATAACTTGTCATTAACTAGAATAAGGGTTTGATCCCTAAAATGAATACACTCAATTAGCTAAAACAACTAATTTCCATATGATCCAACACTTATCCAGTACACAGTAGGAGAAAAGACATCCAGGTGCTCTTCAGAAAATTTAGATATAAAGAACATATTCTGCCTAAGTCTTTGAACAGATATCAGATTAGGGATGAGAGCAGTACTTTTCTTCTTATACTTTTCTTCTTATCCATCAAATCCCATTCATCCTATTAAAACTTACTTTCAAGCTCTTCACACCCATCAGACATCTTCATTTAGAAAAATAACAAAGTCACCAAAAGGTGGAAATCTATTCAGTCCTCTAGACAGATACACCCCAGAATTTTTTTCAGTTTACTTTTTTAGTCCCTGCAGGATGCTCTGGTGTTCAGAGGTCCACAAAGAGATTGACTGAACAAAGTAACTACAATTTCCTTTTCCACAAAAGATCCCAGACAGCCAACCAGGCCTGAAAAAGCCTGAGAGAGTTCTCATTCCATCAGAGCCAAGAAAGGAAAAAGAAAGGGGTGGGGGATGAGCAATCCTGACCAAGAGATAAATTTGTTCTTAAAGCTGCTCCATTAAGTTTGGCTTTCAGTTCTTCTGTTTAGCAGCTCCCAGTCAGAATTAAAAGCACATCAGTGGAGGTGGAGTAAAAAAGAACAAAAAAACATAGGGGAAAGAAACAGACAGCAGGGAAAAATCTCACTGACCTCCCTCAGCAAAGCTCTTCCTCAAGATGCAAGGAACTCTGCTGGCACAGAAAGTTAATTTAATTCTTCCTGCCCCACCAGTCTTGACTCAAGGCCATTTGATTTCACAGTTCCAGTATCTGCAGTAGTTAGCAAGTTGTGCCATGCACTCTGCAGAGTGAAAAGCCATGACTGCAGCATGCCAAAGTCTAATCTGTGACAGGCATTCCCAGTTCTGGAACTCCACGCAGCGTGCCTTGGATTGCTTGGTGCTGCGAGGCAGCAGATAGGCCTGTGTGCACAGCCTGAACTCGGGGACCTAGGGATGCATCCTGAACATGTTTACCACCAGTACCATGCTAATCATAATCTGCATGCAGGTATAGGCTCTCTGCAGGATAAAAGGGCAGAAGAAAGCCTGTGTTTAAATTGGACAGAAAGAACAAGGTCATAGCTGGGAGGCAGAAAACTCATAAAATAGTTCCATTTAAAGCACACATACAGATTAAAAATTAACCACTGTTGCCAAAAAACTGCACATAACCCTACCCACAGCTATACCTGCCTATGTAGAGACTGCCAAATGCAAGTGGAATATGTGCTCTGCTGCCCCACCAGCATGACCAGCCAAGAGCCACCATCTCACACCTGTCCTGCTCCCCAAGAAAGTGCTCAAGAAAGAGTCACCATCTGTTATTGCTCTTGATGACTGGCTGTCACAGAAATCAGGGACTTCAATGATTTTTTTAGAAGCCAGTCATCCCCCTGGGTCTAAGAAGTCTTAAAAATCAGCCAGGTAACTTCACCCAGCAGCTCAGAGATGGAACAACATGGAAACAAAAACCACCATTGCTACTGCTGTATGCTTGCTGAGACCATACTAAAGAGCTCAAAGCTGCCTTACAGAAAATACTACAAAAATGCTGTCCAAAAGCTATTATCCTCTCCAGTAAATGATGAGTCCACAGACAGTAATGTCTGCAGTCCTGTTTTGCCAGCATTTCCATTACAATTCTCTGCTTTAATGAAGAATTAACAAGATTAAGTACACTTTGGCTTCAAGTCCTATTACAGTATATTGTATTTACATTAGAAATGTCAATGTCACAGTTCTTCTTGACTTCGAAAAGTACAACGATAAATTAATTTACCTTTAAAATAAAAATCAAAAATAATTGTTTAAAATCTTCGAAGTTATTCTACTACTCTTTGTAGAATAAGTACACTGTTTACACCATTAAAAAGAAAATCTAATGCATTATTGTAGTGTAAGAATTAATTGAATTCAAGAGAACTAAGCAGATCCCAGAAAAGGGCAGCTATTCTCTCTGTACATAACATAATCATATGCCCTAAATCCAATTATTTTCTTCCTCTGAAAGGTATTAAAAGATGTCATCTCCATAGGGCCTGGCCCAGGGCCACAGAAAGCACAATGATGCACATTGCAGCTGATGAGAAACCTTGCATTCCCCTTAGGCTTGAAAACCTTGTGTAGGACCAAAGACTCAAGCGTGAAAAGCATCAGGATGTTGAAAACAAGCCTTCATACATATTTTTAAATTATTAAACTTCACAACTTTAAAAAAACAACCAGCTAATAGTCAAATCTAAGAGAAACCTTCAAGCTTTGTATGCAACGAATGACAATGGTGATATGGGAAGTTTTGGGAACTCGGGGATATTCATCCCACGTGTGTTTAACCATACATTCACCACTTCTGAGACTGATGGTACAAAGAGCACCCTGGAATTTTGCCCCCTCCTCCGCCTGAAGAGGAACCCAGGGAGAAGATAAGCTCAGACAGCCAAAACAACGTTTCTTCAGCTGTTCAATCATCCTTAGACTCCAACTTGCTTTACACCAGATGCCTGATTTTAATCATTGTCCATATGTCTGAGAAAGCATAAAGAATGTACTGCAGAGACAAGACTTAGACCTTCATACTTTTTCTCAGAAAGCATATACTTCTCTGCTTATAATCACCCCACTGACAAGTGAATGATTATGATTTTCTTAATTGTCCCTGGTTTATCTTCTGTGAGATGGCCAAATTTAAAAAGCTAGTATCTTGAAGGACAAATGTACAGTAAGCATTGCTGCATAATATCCCCAGACAGTAAAGTTCATTACTGAGTCCTAGAATAAAACACGACAGACTTTGTTATGTTATCTTTTCCAAGGTGTCACTACCAACCCAACACATCCTAGAACTTAATAAAGCCTGGCAGCCTCCAACTCATGATACATCCAGAACACGTATTTTTTCCCCTCACTGCTTGTTCTAATAACTGGTGCTGTTCTCTTCTTCTTGGGATGGTGGATGACAACCATCACACCTGCACACTGGAATGCAACCGTCAGGGTAATTCCATCCAAAATTAAGGCAAGTTCCATGAAAGCAAAGGTTTAATACATGTATCTAATGGGGGAAAAATATGGTGAACTGGTCTGTAGCACACTAATTGCTTTGAGTCTAGGATCTTTTTTTTTTTTTTTTTACATTTCCTTCTTAAACTTTTTTCTACCTGTATGGCTTGTGCCTTCATATAAGTCCTATGTATAGCACATGTCCCAGTAAATGGTCCCAACACAGTTCAAAACTGTGGCACAGACTGTATGATTTGAGCAAGATATGGCCTTAAGCTCAGCATACTAAATATTGAGAGCTACGAAAAGTACCCAAAGAATAAATAAAATGGAAATCTGACATTTGAAACTCAGTGAAAGCAAGTTTAAAGAGAAGAGTTATTTATTATTATTTATGGCACTCTAAAGATTTTAAGGTGTATTGTACAACAACGCTGTATAATCATCAGGCCCACAATTCTGCTGGGAAGTCTTTTTCAAATGGCAGTTTTGGTTGCCAATATAAGAAACAGGCAATGAAAGAGAAACAGGTATTTCTAAAAAAGGGCTTTGGAAAATGTTTCCCTGTGCCTAGTATATAGAGAAAATGTAAATCTTCACTTAAACTGAGTTATATTTCATTAGTGTCTGCAGATGCCTAATATCTCTTCATCTTCTGTGGAGAGGCAGTGGAAAACATTGCTAGTGACAATGACATCATCTGCTAGTGATAACCAACTATGAATAAATCAAAAATCTTGTTGAATCAAGGTTTTCTGGCTAAGCTAACAGGATAAAAGCCTTAAGAAAACTATATTTGCTTTATTTCCTGGAGCTAAGGTCAAGTATGCTGAAGCTTCAGGGTTTTTTTTGTTTTTTTTGAAAGGTGGAATAGGGCTAAACTCCAATTAAGAGACAAACAGACTAAGATATTTGTTTAGGACCTAATGTATCAAAGCCAATCCATTGGAATTGCCTTTTGTGTTTATTTCTACCAAAGAAAAAAAGGAACAAAACAAAAATCTAGCAAGGTATTCAAATTCAAAACTGGATTCATGCACACTGAAAACTTTTGAATGCACAACTAGCAGTCAAAGGGGAAGTGGTATTACCCTCACTTTAGATGCTTCATTAAAAAAAGCTTAATTTTCACTTCTGTTTTTTTAGAAAGATGGTGGTATTTGCTTGTTTCTTCCAGTATATCACAGATAATACTCAGCTGCTGGGTTTATGAGGTACTTGCAATTGTAACTGAACAGACAAATCCTTTGTTATAAAGAGAGAACAAATAATGGGGATTTACAAAGCTGTAATTATACTGAGAGGGTTTATGCGTAAGGATGTATTAAAAGAAATACTATACGCAAAATAACTTTTTTTGAAAGAAATCCTCTGAGCTTTATCACTGCTTATAGTAAGGGCTCTTTTACCATAAAAGGGATTTTAAATGCATGTCATGCTAAAGGATGCCTGCAGACACTGCCAAGCTCCCCTACGTAGGCTGAAGTTGGTAGCATATACCTGTTTTATGGTTAGCAAATGATGATGATGAATGAGCAGAGCAAACCTTGAGCCCAAAACAAACCACACTAAGGGCAGACGATGCACTCCAGCAACCAGCCAAAGCATGTCAGCTGCTGCAAGCCTTGGCAGCGAGCACGGAGCAGAGCCCGGGAGGCGGAGCGCGCCGCGCCCGGCAGCCGCGCTGCGGGATGCGGGATGGGGGATGCGGGATGCGGGATGCGGGACGCGGGGCAGGGGCGAGCAGAGCGGAGCCGCCCCGGCTACAGAGCGCGCTCCTGCCGGGGCACTAGCACGGGGGACAGCGCTCCAACAAGGACAGAGGCCATCGTCTTGCCTTTAAAGGCACTGGCCCATCCGCCCACAGAAGGCACTTGGACACACGGGGTGCTCTAAACCTCGGGGGATGCAGCCAGATTTTGGATCTCCTGTTTCACCAGCAGCTTCCCGAGGTGCTCCCAGCGCACCAGAGATCCGTGTCTGCCGCACAGCATTCCCCGGGAGACCCACTCCAGTTACAGCTGTGCCCTGAGGATACTTTGGAGCTGGTTGCCAGCCCGCTTGTCCCAACAGTGAGGAAACTCAAAAGCAAAGATGACTCCAAGCATCCCACTGTCTGAATTAAAGATGATGTTAGGTTTCACTTCAATATATTGCACGAGCAGAACGTAGCTGAGCAGTTATTTTACTATATGATATACATTTTTTTACTTAGTAATTGTCACCACAGTTTCTACTCTTGTTAAGTGACAATGATTTCTACATCTCCTCGCAGTAAAACATGGAGCTGGGAACCACAAAGTCAAAACATTTTGAATAATTTTATTCTGAGACCATTTTGACCTTATTAGCTTACTGGTAAACTAAAATGGGAGAATCTGACTGTTATTCAAGAAAATATGGTAAATAAAATTGGAATTACTTTCCCAAACCTCTTCTCTAAGACCAGTGATTCATTGTCGTAGTTTAGATTTTTTAAATAATTAATTATTGGTATGAGTAACATGCCATTCTGTATTGGATTTTTAAGGTTACACCTGAACACATTGGAACAGTT
This sequence comes from Polioptila caerulea, assembly GCA_013397295.1. Lineage (NCBI taxonomy): Eukaryota > Metazoa > Chordata > Aves > Passeriformes > Certhiidae > Polioptila > Polioptila caerulea. The sequence continues at coordinate 1,493,401 of VYXF01010446.1, read as the reverse complement.
GCTAGCGCAATGTGTGACCAAAAAACATCCACTACTTTATTATTAATTGCTTTTATGGAGACAGGTACTATGATTAATTAGATGGTCAAGGGAATTCCAGTTCCATGCAAAAGACATCAGCTGCAATAGTAATATATTTCCCAAGTACAACCCTTTTATTTTTTAGTATACTAATTACAATGTTTTGACTTCTGGCATGGATCCCTGAACTGAGCTGCAGGAAGGCAGTGCGACAGGAATGCACAGAGAGGAATAAAGTGGTGGGAGGGACTTGGAGCAAGCCCAAGGCGCAAGGGGGCTGAGTGGTCCCAATTTGACTGGAGGGAAGAACAGGCAGCATCACCTCTACTATCCTTCCACATCAGCATAGAGCTGGTGGTCATAGGAGGTGCTGAAAGCCTGCTGCAGAGCAGAGGGACAGGGAAAATAAGGGACAGAGGCAGAGGTTCATAGTCTTCCAGCCTGATCCCTCTGATGCATGATTCCACATCCATAGGCAATCTTAAGACACAAAATATTCTCTCTTTTCCATTTCATTCAGAAAACGTTTTCATGATTGTTTAGTTTCCTGTTTAAAAAGGAGTTCAAGAAGTGTTTGAACAATGCTTTCAGGCACATGGTGTGATTCTTGGGGTCATCCTGTACAGGGCAAAGAGTTGGACTCCATGATTCTTGTGGGTCCCTTCTATCTCAGGATATTCTGTGATTCTATGACAAGGCAATTTAACAGCTAAGCTACAATGGATTAGAAAGCCACATTGTCAGTTTACAAACCAGAAGAGCCTTTGCTGCATACAAGGTTTTAACTTTGGTGTTTGATCCCAACATTAAAAAAAAAAAAAAATCTGCGATTTTTGTATTTGGGATCAGTCATATGGACCACGTAATGGAAAAGCTCTATAATTTATCTGAATCATTATTTTATTTTGTTCTCTCTTGGTTCCAATTGTTCATTGTTAATTAAATCCAGCCACAACAACTCATTGTGCAAAAGGCATACTCTGTTTTAATCAAAATCTTGGACGGCATTTTGGATGGCATCTTTAAAAACTTGGACAGAACACTCTGTGGTTTCCTCACCGATGAAGAATCAAAATGATTAACTATGAACACATCTTCCACTGGATGCTGACACTTATTATCAGATTATTTGATGAACAGCTCCTTGTTTCATGGAACTATTTTAGATTTCCTTCTGTTTTGTACCCGCTTTCTTCACTTAGAACAGTAATGAACTGAAAACCTGACCCATAGGACACATCCATGGTGAACTCTTAAATAACTTTTTAATTTCCATTTTATGCTGTGCTGAAAATGATGCTGTAAACACAAAACATGACTGTGACAGTCTCATCTGTTTGAAATCAGCTGTTTTTATCTATAATGTTCAAATTATTTTCCCGATTGTTTTAGCAGTTAAGAGAAATGGTCAGTGTTTGGGAATGAAAAACACCAACAAGCTCATGCTTATGGACTGTCTTCATAGATGTATTTTGGGGACAATGTACTGGTTCAGATTATCCTCGCAGGTAGTTAATGGTGACAAAAATCTGAACAATGTTTCCTTGGCAGAAATAAACACAGCACACCACTCTGTCAATATATAAACTGTCATTCAATGGAACTTTTGATTTTGGTGCTGCTGTTTTAAGAACCTTTGCTAGGTTTCCCATTTTGCTCCATAAGATTTAGCTTTTTCTTGTATGTCAGTCTGCTTAGCAACTTCCTGCTAGAGTGAGTCCAGAGGAAGCCATGAAGATGGTGAGAGGGCTGGAGAACCACTCTAATGAAGACAGGCTGAGAGAGTTGTGGTTGCTTAGTCTGAAGAAGAGAAGGAGGACCTTCCAGCACCTAAAGGGAGCCTGCAAGAGAGCTGGAGAGGGAATTTTTACAAGGACATGCAGAGACAGGATAAGGCAGAATGGATTTAAACTGAAATAGAGTAGGCCTAGATAAGAGGTATTAGGTGGAAATTCTTTACCATGAGGATGGTGAGGCACTAGAACAGATTTTCCAGAGAAGTTCTCGATGCCCAAACCCTGGACATATTCAAGGCAAGGCTGGATAAGGCTTTGAGCAATCTGATCAAGTGGAAGGCATCTCTGCCCATGGCAGGCCCTTTCCAAGCCAAACCATTCTATGATTCTGTGATTCCATGAAATAGCCACAAAACCAATGTTGTAAGTGCTGTAAAGAGACAATTACAGGGGATTCTATACTGCAGTATGCAAAATAGCAGAACCTAACATGCTGTCTAGCCATCATTTATTCCTTCTTGCCTTCCCCTTGCATTAATACAGGCAATAATAACACAATTGTTTTATAATAAATGACATTATATCATAAATTATACTATCATCACATTGTATTATGTAAAAATCTGTTTGATTTTAATCTTCTAACTTTTTCAAACTATTTAAAGCTTTCAAATACAGTCTGGAAGGAAATCTAATAAGCTCAGTTTGCACATAGGAGTGGTGATTTTGGATGCCTGGGCACTACTCTGACCAAATGAAATGTCTTTAATGGAATCTTGTTTCCAGTAAGAACTGAATACTATCCTTCAGATGTTTTAGGTTATGCACTCTAAAATGGCCTTATGCCAAATCATGACTCACTTTTGAAAATTTAAGATCCTGTATCTAGTATCAAAACACAGAAAAAAATAAATTCCTTAACTATTATCAGAGTAGCACCATAATTTGGAGAAAATGAAAGATCACTTTGGCTAGTTTCTTTCCTAAAGCAAAACAAAACACAACAGCCAAGGTTTTCAACTGGCCAGTTAAAAACAAACAAATAACCAAACACAAAAATAAGCCACTTTCTTAAATGGAGGAAAAAATACTTGAGATTGTTCACAAATTAAACAACTTCTTCCTGTGTTTCAGAAGAAAAATCATAATAGCAATAACAAAAGCTTGTCTCCTTTTTTGACATGGTACATAATGCTACATCAGCCCGTTTCGAGCACTGTGCCTCTAAAAGTTTAAACTAAACATCTCATATTTCAACCACTGAATATAAATGCTCAGGATCAAAATTCCCCAAAATTTACCTAGCAAAATTAGCATAAGTAGCAGTTCGCCTGCACAACACTTGAAGAATTGGCATTCCAAAACTTAAAATTCTGCTTTGCCCTGAGAAAAGACACGGAAAGGCAGAGAGTGATGAAACAGCAGCCTGCTTCCTTGTCACACAACTTTTATATCCGTAATTCCAAGCAAGTTCTGCAAAGTGACTGACAGACATACTTTCAGGGGAAAAAAAATCAACATAGCTGAAATTGTGTTGGTTTTATGCCACAGCACGGCAGACAGCAGCTCTATATGCCAGCACAGCAGGAAAAAAAACTCAATTGCTTTTAATAGACAGGCATTTGGTGCAACTAGTATAATCTGGAGTGACATTTTCCCCTGTCTATTATGTAAGCTGAAAGCTAAACTTGTGCTTTTATATACTATATTGCCTATCTACAACACACTGCCTTACCAGGTTTCTCTCAATGTTTAAGGTATTTTTGTAGCTAAGAAGGGGTGACTTTGAGGTTCCTTTTTAATATTTTCTTCCATTCTGTGTTCATGTTGCTACACAGACAGAAACTGTTCTTTGTTCAGTTAGCATGGCTCATATTCTATGTCTAAAAACCTCTCTGAGAATTTTAACTCTCCACAGAAAATAATTTAAAAGGTAAAAAAAATACAGGAAATTCAAAGCAAAGAAGAGGTCAAAAGACAAAACAAAGAAAAGATGAAATTTAAGAACTCAAGGGCAGCCAATCCATTTTACCAGCATCATTCTCTAACACCTCTTTTTCAAAATTTCAGGAAAAGAAGAGAAAAAGCAAGGAAATGGGTAGTTAGAGACATTACCATTTTTATATCCCAGGCATCTTCCAGAACGTGTGAACTTCTACCTTCGCAACAGCAATTATCCTTGACAAGATTTTCAAAATGGCACTCAGCAGCAGCCTTAGAGAGACCAGAACTTCCCGCAGAAAGAGCAAAACAGATAATGACAGACTTGCTCTGCTAAAACAGGAGTTTATGACTCCAAGATACTTAAATTAATAATTCTTTTCTAATCTTTCTGTCCATCTATCTACTCACCTCTGTGCTGCCCCTGGATAAAGCTGATAACTTAATCAGTAACCCTTTCAAGATAGCCAGCTCTGGTAGACTGACTTGTCTTTAATGTATTTTGATAGACAAATAAAGCTGTCTAAGTGCCAAGGAGTCTGCATATTTAAGATTCAGTTCTCAAAGAAGCGAGTGATTAAAATCTAGTGATTTTGCAAGACAAGTTCATAAGGGCTATAAATACAACACATAGCATCAAAAGGCCTCACCAGCCAGACATCTGAATACCAGAAGGAGACACAGGGCATAAAAGAAATCAAACCTTCAAAAACAGCGTACCAAATTGATTAGGCAACACTGGAAGAATGAGTCTTACAGGAGACACTTTATTGTGTATATGTGCCAAACATGTTTATGATTCCTCTTAAAAGGCCTATCTTGCATTATCCTGGTAGTACTTCAGGAGTTCATGTCCCACCTGCCTCCCCTGTGTATCCCACAATAAACAGCACTGCCTCCATTAGAAGGATGTCCCTTCCAGGTTACATATCACCTCCTGGAAAGGTACTAAAAATGTCCTACCCCCATGCTTTCATGAGCAGGAATCTCTGACTTTCCCAACCTGAAGCAGGAGCATTCAGCAAATGTGCACAGACAACACTGCAGAGCTTGTTGGGCCACCTATGGGTGCAAGAGAGATGCTGACCACTCTCCCAGCTCTACAGACCATGAGGCAGTCTGTAAATCTCCCCCTCTCACTCAGAACTGCAGGTCTGTTTAACCATGCTGATGCCTTAGGTTTTAGCTTTTATATTTTTTAGATCCTGTGCTGTTTCAGTGGGTAGCTTTAGGTTTCATATTAAATACTACTGAGTTCTCTTCACAGAGTAGAGAGACAAAACAATTCCTTCTCTAGCTTGATACCAAGGACAACTTTCAGGCCCAAGAACAAAAACAACGGTGAAGTGAGAAGAAAAAACCAGGAGAATGGAGCTTCATAAGCTGAAGCTATGGTTGGACATTAATTCTAATATGCCAATGGACCAGAACTTATAAAAGTGTGGGACCTCGTGATCAGGTGCCCATTTTGTGACCATTTTGGGGAATCTTGGGTGTGGTCCAGCTGTGGCCCAGGTGTACCCATTGAGGCCTTTTAATAAATCCCTACTTTATCCTCTTGCTCTGTCTAGTCTCTGTTCCAGGGCAGCCTCCAGAAGGCATCAGTTCAACTGATGCTACCCCAAGTATCTGACAGAAAGCCTCTCCACGTGAAGCCTTCTGCCTTGGGAGCACTGAGAGGATGTAAGGCAGTGGCAGGCACGGCGCTAGCTCACAGCAGCACTGCCCAGGAGGTACCAATACCCAGCTCTCCCCTGACACAAAACCCCCCCACAGACAGAGGAGAGCCCAGCAGTGCCCCTGCAAGCCATCCAGACACAGGATCAGGAAAGAAATTTGAAAAAGCCTTCCAAGAGGACAGAAGTCTATGAAACTGTGAACAGATTCACTCAGAAACCTCAAGATGCTCATGCAGGGAGCAGTGACTGGAATTTCAAATAGAAAATATACCATCTACCCTATAGCAGACAATGCTCTTCATTTTCTTTTGAAATTTAGTACAGGGCCTGAGAAGACTTCCTATGCTCACCGGTTGGAGAGGGCTGTGAAACTAACAATGGCCCATGCTCTGCCCTTTTCCAGAAAATAGATGCTGAATGAGACAAGCAATGAGAAAAACCAACTTGAAGCTCAGCACAAAAGGATTTTTTTCCTCACTGCAGCACAAAACCCACATGGCAGGGGCGTATTTCCATTTAGCTTTCTTTGTGTTGGTTCTTCTTTTATATCAGGTGTTGAGCTGGTGAGGCTGACAGCCATCTTCATTTACCTGCCAGACCCCAGCTGCAGGTAAGGTCTTCACATCACGACAGTGCCGCTAATATTTTCCCTCTAATTATTTTTGCTCAGTATTCTCCAGGTCCAAAAGGAATGAAGGAAGAGCTTCAAACACTTGGAAGAGGTGCCTCCTCCTAAAGGGAATTATCCAGAAAAACTGCAATTCAGAATTAACAAAGCCTCATGTCTTTTCTACAGAGGTTTTTTGAGTCCTATATGCAGATGAGAGTTTTTCATTTATCAGGCAGCAGAAAGGGAAGGGCTTTCTACCAGGTGATTTTGAAATTCTTGGTCAAAGGTTAACTTGGTTTTTAACTTCAAAGTACAGAAAAATAGGGAGGTTGAAAGAATACAGTAAAACATCAGAGGGATATTACCAACCTGAAACCAGGCTATGAAGGCACGTAAAGCTGCCTTCTATGCTACACCTTTCCTTGCTCTTGGTTTCACAGCAGTTCCTAAAAAGGGAAAAGGCAAAGTCCGTTTGGGAAAGTTTAAAATATAATCAGATTTTTCTGGCTGGCAGTACCAAAGGTGGAAAGGCAGTTTCACTAATTAAGATCTGAACTTCTGCTTCTACTTCACTTTTTCATAATGTTACTAGATATTTTAAAATATGGTACTCATTCATTGCAGGGTGCAGCACCCGCAGGGCAGTGAGTAATGGTTTTACTCTTGCTTCAGTACTGGCAGCAGCATGTTGGACTGGAAAATGAACCTCTGTTTCCTATCTATTTTTATAATCAGTTTATCTACCATCTCCTTAATTCTTACCCCCATATGCACACTAGAAACAAAACATTTAAATCTCAGTACTATGCTGAAATACATCCACAACGCTGCCACCGACAGCTCACCGGCGACACTGACTTGTAACTGAGGACAGCATTTGGCCCCAACCAGTACATCTGTAGTCTGTATGAAAAATTCATGAGCTAAATCTTTTCACTTCTTTTATAAATAGGAGACAAAACGAGCGAGTCATCACTTAGTCAGCCAGGGAATGATTCAAAATCTAAACCTAGGATATCATGTTAAGGAAAGGAATTGGTAACAGATACAAAGTATATTTTCTTCCCACAGCAGGAAAAAGGACAAGATTAAGTTATTTTATTTGATGCCATATTTTTGTTGCTTCCATCAATTGGAATACCAGCTAAACATAGCAGTAAGATACCAGACACAAAATAGAAATCTGTAGTATTATATGCCCAGATATATTTTACTGCAGCCCTGAAGTCATACATGTTACTGAGTTCTGGTTTATTTGCAAGCTTTCCTGTTTCTCAAAACACAAACATTACTTCTGTATTTTGTGACTAGCTCTATATTATGAGGTGGTATTAGCTGGGGAGGTGACAGCTGGCAGGAACTTTTGAATCGAAGGGTCTCTTTCTGATACACACAGAGCTCTGTATTAGCTCTCACAAGATGCACTGTTTACTAAAGATGATTACCCACGAGTAAATAATGAGTCATGATATCCTCAAAAAAGCAAACACACAGAGTTAAAGAATAATTTCTAACACAGCTAACCAGACAGCACTGAAAATTGAATCACTTGGGTGCATTTGTCCTAATTAAGTGTTAAAAACCAGAAAAGCTATAGAAAATAGCCATAATTGCACAAAAGTATTTTGGAAGATCTTGAAAAGACTGTATCTCTTTTCATGTGACTGTAAAGCACCATTTACAAATGGGAAACATGCAAAGAGGTAAATGCAGTCTTAAATATATGCAGGTACAAACAGAAAAGTTATTTTTATTTGGACAACACAACACAAACAAACCATGGTAATTTCATAATTCTTGATGGATTACTTCTCTGTCCTTACAAACAATTCAGGCCAAACATATTGGAATTCAGGCAAGAAAGCAGCACAAATTTAACACTATAATTATAATAGGGATACAAACTGCTAATTTTTATTATTTGTTATCAGATGACTTCCTAGCACTTTGGGAATTTACCGTCAGGAAATTAATCTCCAGATGACCACCAACAGTGGTGAAATAGTCTCTCCTTCATTCCTGCTACTTCCATATGCATCTTATTTCTAATGCTACCTTATACATTTCTAAAACCACCACTAGGCTCCAAAAGTTCCTCAGGGGAGTATGATGACAGAATTAAGATTATGAAAAATAGGTTTACATCCACTATTCACCTGTAAGGATTTTGCCTAAAACAGTTTGGTCCCAGCCATTCTGCAGAGCCACCGAGACACCTGTAAAGCTCACCAGCAGTTTCAGAAGACAAATTAAATGGAATCCAGTGATCCTTAGGACTTTGCAGCAGCTGAGAGTTGGTGGTTCTGGGGTAACAGGAGTTAAAGACCATAAACATACTCTACTGGAGCTGTGACTTTTCATTTAATCTTCAGTACTGCTTCCTTGTAAGGACTATACCAGCACAAGCTAGATTCTTAAAAAAAAAAATAAAATTAAATTAGGAATGAAAAGGAATTATGTGAATATAGGAAAAAACAAGCGCCTAAGTTGCTTTCTTTGTGAACACTGCTTTATTAGAAAAAGATCCAGTTGTAATGGGTGTTATCCAAACATTAGGACTAATGCTCTTTACTTGACGTGCTGCATTCTGAAATTAAGGATGTCAGAATATATCTGAAAATTTCGTGAGGATGAAAGAGTTCCAGTAGATTCCTTTGCACCAAAAAGCACTGAAGTTCTACCGTGACACCTCCGTTCAAATGCAGGTATGACCACCCCATTTTTGGAGACATGAGTGCTTTTCCCCTTTTCTTCCCTGTGTACTTCTAGCATTGGTCTTGAAATGTAATCTCTTATGCTTTGACCAATGAACAATCTTAATATACTTAGTCACAGTCTGGATTTTTTAAGATTATGTGATTTTAAATCACAAGTTTCACTAAAACTGTTGTAACTTTTAAACAGCTTTTTTTTTTTTATTTTGTTCAGAAGAACCAGACAGTCAGTGAGATGGCAACCACAGCATGGATCTCACAACTTGCCCTGCAAGTTTTCTAAATTACAGACAAGCTTCTGAATTAGGGTCGCATATAACCTGCAACTCTGCAAGGTCCTCCTCCTTTTCTGGCTGACTGGTGACTGTTAAGATCACTGAAAAGGCTCTGAGTAGCTTTAGCTGCCAATGTTCCTAATAAGAGAGATGGCACTTCTTCCCTGACAATCCACAAACCTTAAAATATCACCAAATAGAAAAGGAAAAGGAAGGAAAGATCAGTGCAATCAGAGCACTTCAACTAGAATAAAGACTCCTTTAGGGCACTTTAACTTCCAGTCTGAAGCTTAAAGGGAAAATTAAATAAAATCCAAAATGCCACACAGGACTTACAAGATTGCATATGCTTACTTTAGGCAAGTACCATTGAATCCTATTTTTGCTCTATCTTGCTTTATATTATTGCATATGTTTAACTAAGGAAAAATATTACACTTAAACAAGGAAATACTTCAATGTATTTTCCTATTTCCTTTCCATGTTGTAAACGCCCCATATTCTCAATGTTGTTAGACTAGAGTTAAATTAGGTCAAAGGCATTTAGTGTTCAAAACCAGGACACGTCACTAATACCAAAAATGATCATACAATAGGAGACTTCAGTAGCTGCCTACCCCTCATACTACCAAAGTTTTATCATTTTATAATACACAGCTGACGGTGCTTCACACAACTTAATTCTTATTGACCACTTCCAGGGTGGTAATACCATCACACACAGACCCACGTCTAGTAAGTAAATCCTTTTGTTAAAATTTTTAAAACCCTCACTTTTACCTTTTACCAATACTTTCAGTCAATACAGACAAGGTTGCTAACAGATGTATATAGACACTTTGCAGTCTTTTCTAGTTTAATTCTCATTTCACACACTGTATTACTTTTCCAAATCTTGCCTGAATTCTTTCCTGTTTAATCTCTTCTGGTTAGGAAAAAACCAGAATAGATAAGGAGTAGTACACAAAAAAGAATGCTGTGTTCTAGAACTGGGCTTGTATGAGCTACAGGAAAATGGTACAAAGCTGAGAAGAGCTGGAGTAGCTGTATAGCATGACTCCATGACCTCTGTTTACAGCCACAAACTACATCAGCAAAGTGACAGTGTTCTGCATGACCCTGCACTGCCTGATTTTCTCTCTCTTTTTTATCATTTCTGTGCCTGTCTTCACTTTACCAATTCCAGTTACTTCCTCCAATTTGATAACGGTCTAACCAAACACATACTTCTACACGTCCAAGCAGAAGACCCAATTTTACTGTCAACACAGCCAGATCAAAGCAGCTAACCTGTTATGGAAACAGCAAGGCCAACACCCTAATAATGCCCCAATTTCTTCTGTTAACCAAAGAGATAAAATTATTCTTAATTAACAATGTGTAATTCAGCAGAAACATAACTTGAACAGAAGTGCTGAAAGAAAGTGAAATTCATTAACTCAAAAATACAACACATTTACTCCCAGAAATTCAGCTACTGATCTACAAAATGTTCAGAAGATACAAAAATACGTGCTATGCTGCACATCCAGAGGTAATAGAGCAGTCAGTATCTTAATTCAGTAGGTTTTGCTCTATTTGTTGAATTACATAATGTTGATTAGAGGACATTAGCTTGGATTACAAAGGGAAGAGCATTAATTGCATTCAGTATCAATTCCACTGGCTAACTGACATATAGGATTATGAGGAGCCTTGAGTTTTCACAAACTCTCCCCAAGTTTTTTGTAAAGATATCAATAAACATAAAATGCAACAATATTTAACAATGAGATTCCACACTATAACAGAAAAAGAAAAAACAAAACAAAATCAAAACCTAAGGTAAGGGTCTGAAGAAAAATACATAAAAGCATGGTATAAATTTAATCCCCAAATCAAGATATTAGACTTGCCGTATACACAGATGCAGATGGCTGGGTAAACTGATTCCAAATTTAGCACTGTAGATAAAATTACTTCCATCTTAAAAACACCCTGTAAGCAGATCATTTTGCTCACAAAACTGTTGAGCTTTGGAAAACAGCAAGCTTGTATCACCTACCTTTGTTTTTGCCTTTCCTGATTCTCCAGCCATAATAGACACTGAAGACAATCTCATTAAGTTTCATTGTGGAGTCCTGACCCCAGCTTCAAACATTGCAGGAAGACATGCATTTATTACACATATATAATGTTGACCAATTTTCAAAAATCATTGTTGGGATCGTAGCTTTTTTCTTCCTGACATATCACTTCTGGGCATTACTTAAGGTCATAATCTGCCTGTAATACTCACTGAGACTTTTTCACATGGAAATGAGGCAGTACTTCCACCCCTCTGACATAATAAAAAAGGTAGCTTGCTCACCACTAGGAACATCATAGCAGAAAATACATCCAAGTAAACTAACAGTATAGCACCACAGAGACTGCTGGTATCTGCTCACTATAACTTAGTAGCTCAGATTTGCTATGCTGAGACAGAATATAAAAGGTGTGACACCAGACATCATTTTTTCTGACTCAAAATGCATCCACCAAAAAATGCAAAAAGCATGCAACAGACATGAATCCCCAAAGATTATCCTCAATACAGATAAGCTCAGAAAAAGTTACGCGATTAAACTCTAACTTCTGATCTGTCCATCTGCTTTCCCCACTTTGTCCTGCTCTCCATATGGAAAAACAGGTGAGGTCTTGAATTACTCATATGTAGCTCTGTAGTTTTGCCCACACCCTTCTTCCTGTTACACCATCACCCAAGTGTTGTGAAATCTGGAGCTCCTAACAGAGATTGCAGATCTTAACTTCACACAGCAATAGGTAAAGCTCAGTCCTATTCTATCACATGCCTTGAAACATCTGCCAGGTTGAATCTCTCAAATTCTTCCTGTCTAATGCTCTTTCTGGGTTTAAACATATATTCTCTAAAGAAGAAAAAAAAAAAAAAAACCAGCATTGAAGAAGAAAAAACCCCGACACAATCCTTATTTGCAAATTGTTTCAAGCTCTTTTAGATTAGATTACCTCCCAAAGCAAACAGAGTAATGCCATACTACTCTCCTGTCCCAAACACAGACCATCCTAAGACTGTGCAGGGCTCACAATGCCTTTGCACCTTTCAGCTGCCCATGTTCACACAAATGGCTTTCACTGACTCGCAGAGGCTGTTCCACTTATCCAGAGCTATTTAAAGGCGCAAGACCTAAAGAAATATTGACAAGATTAGGCATGATGTATAAGGAAACACTTAGCAAGAAAATATTAGAGAAGAAAATCAGACTGCAGATTTGATCTTGTAGATCTGGGCTTCAGTGGTAAAGGTCTCCCTTTACATATCTTTCTTGCATCATCAAGTAATTAATTCAGCTGCAGACTTGTGATCATCAAAACGGACTACAGCTATATTTATACAGACACGTTTTGAAGAGGCTGAGGTTAAGTTAATTTGGCTTGGAGTTGAACTTCACAAAGAGGAGTCCAAGTTTTTTGTCTTACTGGACACTATGTTTGTGCAGCCAGCAAGCAATATCCTGTCAGCAATCCAATTCCCCTTTTCCTTATACCTCCACCATAAATTGCTGATAAACCCTCCTGCTAGTTCTAAGCTGAGGAAATAAAGTATGTTAAAAATATTGAAAAACGATTTTTTTTCAGGGAAAAGGCAGCCTGCACTGTTGTTGTAAAACACAAGTCCAGCTAACGTGAACTGTACATATTATAGGCATGAATTTCTAGCTGCCATTTGTGGATGAGCTCTATCTATGAGCAAAGGCAAAGAGATGTCTGGTACACAACTGGCTGCCAGCCAGTGTCCACACTGGTCCCCATAGGGCTGCCTCTTGAATGGGTGTAGCAGTAATGGGAGAGGGAAGACTGCTTGAGTTTAGATTTTGTGGCTGCATTTCTGTCACTTTCCTGCTTTCAGAACTTGGGTTTCTTGCTAGAAAGAAAAGTAGCTCTAGAAAGAGACTTCTGAAAATCCACTGGGAGCCAAACTGGACAGAAAAGGTCGAGGGAGAGGGGAGGGCAAAGGTTCACACAGTAGTCTGCTTATGTAAATCTGGCTCTTTACATTTACATTCCTATGAGAAAAGTATAATCAGAAAATTACTACTAAACAGCAGGCAAGTCCTGGCTCCTTTTTAAGCCTATGATTCTTTCTATGGGATCAAAGGCAATGATCCTGAGAATTGGCCTCTTATGTGCAAAGGTGAGAGCATGAATTCTCTTTCTAAGTTTTAAGTAAGCTCATAACTCTGATCTGTGCATGGAAAATGCATTTAGAACACATTTTAAAGTTACAGAGACACTTCAGTTGTTTTTGTAGGCAGAAGCAATATGATTTGCTCTGTTAATTTGGTATAGATTCATAATTTTTCTTTTTACTCTCCTGAATTTATTATGGGCAAGCCTGGCAGACCAGCTTAATTTGAAAGTGTGCTCTACACTTTCCATTGAATTAATCTACCTTAAATTATTTTGTATTTCACGCAGCCCTATCAAAGTGAACTGCAATTCTCTTTCAAAACCTTTTCAGAAAGTTTCAGTCAAGGAATGTGTGAGACTGGAGAGGACCCCTACAGATTGTTCAGTCCACCACCCGGCTCAATCAATCAGGGTCACCTGGAGCAGGCTGCCCTGGACCATGTCCACCTGTTTTTTTAGTATCTCCAAGGATGGAGATGTCACAATGTCCCTGGGCAACCTGTACAAAGAGTCTTGCTATTTCTCAGGAAGTAGCAAAGGAATGTTTGGGGTTCAGTTTTTTTTCCATAAGCAAAATTTTAAATTCCTTTAAGAAAACCTGTAACTTGGCAAGAAAGGACCTTATGACAAGGATGAATCTTGCTGTCACTATGAAAATAGAAGTCTAATCAAAAAGGGAAAGTGAGGGAGTGAGGTTTGCCAGAGTTGTTTGTGTTTCACAAACATTTCTTGTAGTATTTGGGAAAAAAAAAAAAACATGTTTCATCCAGATTCTTGAATTTACAAGCTATCAGGTATTTCAGAAGATGTGAAGACATCTAAAAACAGAAGGGAGCACACTCTATAGACACATGGTTTCCCATGTACATGGAAATGGGCACTGAAGAGAAGCAACTGCAGAGCCAAAGCAAGGAGACTTACCCATGTCAAGAAAAAACGGATGGAGAGATGAGGATGGTGAGGGATGAGCTCAGGGAACTGCTCTATAGAGACAGTATGACCAGAGCCCTTCCCCCTTCAGGAATTATTGGACCCAGTACTTTCCTTTCCCCAGGTCATGCTATTCCCACTCGTGCCTAACCTCCAAGCACAGAAAGCACTTCCCAAAACTAAGAGAGTGCTTTGATATGAGGTCTCTTAAAGAGATAACAGTAGAAGATCCTTCTGCCTTGCAAAACACGCTCCCACCATCCACCTACTGGAAAGTCCTGGCCAGAATGGCTGCAAGCACATTCCCCGCCTCCTACCGTGAGAGTGGCAGTGGGTGAGATTCATCTTCCCCGGGCAGAGGATGAAAGCAAACAGGCTTCCTAGGAGGCCTGACTATCAGAGCAGTCCCTGGGTTCTCCCAGAGTTCAATGCAAATGAAGACAGCTGCCATCAAGATGGTATCTTGTGCAACGACCTACTCGGCAAGAAAAAACACTTCATGCGTTTTGGAGGCTACAGAGGCTATCCCCATTTTTGTCCAAGTCTCGCAGCACATGTCAGTGCTCATATACACAGCAAGCAGAACTGCCAGGTAAGGGTGCCAGGGAGGGAGATGTCAAATGGCAGTGGGACTGGGGACAAAAAAAAAAACACCCAAAGAACTCAATACTCAGTAATGCAAAAAGTCAAGAAGGCAAAAGCACAGATTCTGGCCAACACAATGGCAAGTGGGACTCCTGTCATTGGCTTATCCCTTCTTGTGGCAAGACAACCCTGTAAGAAAGAACCAGGTTGAAGGCAGCTGCCTTCAACATCGCCTCATTCAGAACTGGAGAAACTGACAGGATGTTCTAAGGGGAAAGAAGGTCAAGGATGCTACCTCCATGCATAAGGCTCTTCAGAAAAATGAAATGTCTCTAGCATCCCTCTCCCACTCCTGGCAAAGGAGAAAAGCGTGAGGTGTCTGAGGCATGGGGCTGAGGGAAAGGGAAACAGGTCAGGCAGGAGAAATAAAGAGAGCTAAACAGTTTGCAACAATTAAATACAAAGTTGGGTAATCAGGATAGACACCATCATGGTGCAGAGGTGATTTTTAACTCAAAATTCACAACCAGTGAGAAATTACTGTCACACATGTGTAACGCACAGGCAAGGACCACAAGCTCACAATATTCGGCATAAGCAACTGCATTCCTTGTGATCTGATCCCAAGTTTACTGGTTTCAAATAAAGTTAAGAAGAGGTGTAGTTTTCAAGGATGACAATTATTACATAGAGCTAAACACCCTGAAAAGCGAAGCAATACCATCCATGGACTCTAAACCTTAGTTTACCTGCATATTTTCAAAGACACCTGATTTAAGGCTGCATATCAAACCCTAATGCTGGTATTTCTTCTCCTTTCTTTAACCTTAATAATCAGCAACTTCTGCAGTTAAATAGTTGATCCAAGTCCTCTGGCCCAAGCTGTTTTATTCTGGTCACATAGAGAATTTCAATAAACTAAATCACTTCAGTAAGTCACATCAGTGAATCAGGCACAACACAAAATACACGCAGTTCAGCACTGCATTGGAAGTACTCTGTGTTCCAGACACAATTTTCTCTGTATTTTTAGAAATAAAATTACACTTTAATATTTAATTGAAGTAATTACTTTGCTTTAAAAATTAAATTTGTCACAAATACTCTACACGGGAATATTCTTTTAGAGCATATGTGCATGCTCATGTATATTCTGGAATGACAGGGATACAACTCAGTACAGACTCTTTCCCTGTTTATCTAACTGGATAATGCATTTCACCTTACCTTTTTTTTAATGAAAAGAAGTGCAGTATGGAAAGTAAGACACCTAACTTATAAAAGGAGGCTCAAGATAAACCCTTCAGTTCCCTGAAGAGAGGAACACAGTTATGTTAAGCCTTATACACAAATCTTACAGCTCATAATTATACTTTGAAGCACCTTGCACAAAAACATGACTTTTTTTAAAAGATGTATGAAATATTAAAAATAAAACAGAGCCAGGGACAAGTTAATATATCTTGGGAGTAAAACTATATTAATGTAAAGCTAGATAATGGTATAAAGTCACATGAAGGGAATCCCACCTGTCAAAAAAATCAAGGCAGGCAGGCAAATGTGGACCAGGAATGATTTTGTGCTAAAAGTCAGAAAAAAAAAAAACCAATACTAAAGAAGCTTCAATTCATTAGTACTCATTCTTTCCACTGGTAGGAAACCAAGCAGCAGCAGCACTCCATACCTGCCAAAGTACAGCTGGGCTGGAGCACATGGCAAGGAGCTGGCATAGCAGAATCAAGAGAAACAATGCAAAGTTATGAGTGGGAGGCATGGATATAACAGGATACTAAAGGGGGACAAGTAAGTGGAAGAAAGATGTGAAGGTCTACAAATGAAAACATAAGAAAGGAAAAGACCCATAGTTCAAGAACCTTGTACAGATGTAGATGACAGCTAACATGACACATGACTGAAGGAAGCCAGCTTGCAATGGTGATGAAAACAGCTCTTCTTACCCACAGAAGTATATTTTTCTTGTGAATGTTTTGAAAATGCTTCATCCATATGCATGTCACTAAGATACCAGCTAGTGAGCAATTGTTCAAGGATCCAACTACTTATGTAGTTGACAGATACTTCTATTTTCTTCAAAGAGCTCCTTTATTTTCCTACACCACAGCTGTTGCAAAGCACGTTACTGTCAAGCAACATTGGTGCTGTACCTGTGGCATGCAGTTCATGCCAGCCAACTCCCATGAAATACTCAAGAAGACACTCAAACATCAGCATCAAAATAGGCAAAAAAAATGAGCAGGTGAGCAGAATGAACTTCTGCCCAAGATAAAACAGTAATCATTGTGTACAGCAACATCCAAGTGATTGGTTCTACATGTACCAACTTTACCCCACCCAGCAGTAGAAAGACTTACATTTGGTTTGACTCTAAATTCACTTGATGAGACTTGATCTCCTTGTTCTGTTTTCTACCTTACTGTTAGGCAGCTTGACAATCAGTCCTTTTATTTCTTCCAATGGAAAAACAGAACCCTAATTTATTGGGTTAGGTTCACCAGAGGACACAGAACAGTTCTGTAGTCTAGAATGATCACACTGCTTTCATGCGTATAATCTAATTATAACATAAGAGTATTTTAGTTCATCAGTAAAAATTATTACAGCTTCTCTATATTTAAGACACTTGAGGATATAAAGAATTTTTAAAACTGTAGTTTAATCCTTTATTCTTTCAACAGTTCACTTGTTTCACAGGACATTTAATTTCTAATAAGCTAAAATGGATTAGAGTAGAATGAGAATTTTTATGATCAAAAGCATTCAAAATGGAATACTCAAGTCAACTTTTAAAAAAAGTTTAAAAAATGTATTAAAAAATGTATTTAAAAAAAAAAACAAACATTTTATTTGCTTTCAATTTACTTCTCTCTAGCTGCAAGCTTACATGCACTTTGGCAGTGTGACCATACACTGAAGAGGTTAACAACAGAAAGAACTTTTCCAACCAGTCTTCTTACTTGCATTGTCCCCCTACCATGCCCATATTTAAATTAAGTAGTTGTGATGAATAATGGAAACAATCTCATTCACGTGTTGTGAATTAAATGAGAGAAACAACTTATGCAAGACTCAATTACTTTATTAAAAATGTCCTCTTGGACCACATACAACTGATGGAATAACACAGAATTAAAGGAAGACAATTCTTTAATCTTTACACAGAAATTTATAGTCTGCCCTTGATTTTAATGATGAAGGTTCTCATAACACATGCATTGTTTCTTTGGTTATCCCTGTACAATACATAAAATCCTAGCTCATCCCTAAGAAGGGAGATTGTTTCTCCGCTGCACCATTAATGAAAAGTTTAAAAAAAACACCAGCAGCAGTACTGCCACACTAGTGGCCATGTGAATTATTCTAACTTTTTTGATGGGATAAATTAAGCCAAGGAGTTCCCTGGACCAAGACTTCCTCACCCACCCAGAGGCATTCCTTCTGTTAAGCAGATAGAAGGAAAGTACCTTGGTGATTTGGCAGAGTTCTGATGTCATACACCTGAAGAGCTACCAAACAGCTTCTATTTATTTACTTAAATGGGGCCACGCAGGAGAGAATCTAGGACTACACAGATAGCCATTTCTGATATATGGAAAGAAGATGAACTGTGGAAATATTATGAAAACCCTTCCTGATTGATCCCCTGACCCTCTTTGACAGAGAACTCACACATTTAGATCCTGGCCATAATCTCTGCAAACCCATGGCACAGACATGCTGCCTCAGTCCCTGCAGGTAGTGCTGGGGCACTCTCTGCCTATCCCCACCTTTTCTTCAGAGGCCAGATTCTCAAGTGTTTTGGCAATCCCACAGGAAAAAGGACAAGAGGGAGAAAAGATGCAGCTCCGCATTGCTGCCCTGCACCTTGCATTACAGCTCTGCTTTCTGCCACGACAGCCACCTCTCATTTAAGAGCAAATTAGTTTGGCTGGGAAAATTAGCACTTTGCAAGACCTAGAAGGAAATCCAAGGCAAGAGGGCTCACAGCAATTGTGCTTCTCCCGCCTTCCCTCATCTCAACCTATTTACCTGAGCTTCTTTCACATGCATGCCTCTTTTGCCTTCTTCAACTTTTAGTAACAAGCAAACCCCAAATCAGCAAACCAGAATATGATGGTGGAGAGATAATGAGCTCCAGAATTTCCTTTTCAAAGGAGCCAAAATTCCTGGTCTCACCCTTCCGGTGGCAAATGAGATTCTTGCTGGAGGATGTCCTGCCTCAAATCAGGTGGGTTTTTTTGAGGTTTCATCCCTTGACTCCCTTCCAAATGGAATCAAATTTCAAGACAGGCTACACTAGACAATAAACTCTGACAAACTTCCATGACTTAAGTTTAGCAGTCCTTCTCCTCCCTACTTTCTCTTGGCTGGGTTTTTACATATAGCCAAGAGGAAAAATCCTGCTCATCAACAAAAACAGGGAAGCTAGGAGAGGATATATGCCTACCACAGGTATGTGTTATTCTGCAAGCTTTTTCACAGAATACCAGTATCTGTTATCACTAACAACTTCCTCCCTTCACGTTCATTAGGAAAAAAAAAAACAAAACCAAAAGGCAGCAAACAACCATATACTGGACAAGGGAAGTAAAATATGGACATCAGCAAAACCATGTCTTATGACTTCAGATGTCCCACTATTGCTAACTCTTTGAAAAATACCTCAAAGACTGTCTTCAGTGTAAGCAGCCTTCAGCAAAAGCACTTTCACTTTTTCCAAAATCACCCATGTCATCCTCACATAATAGGAAATTATCAGATAACAAAATTAATGCTGTTGCATATAAGAGAGCAAATAAAAACACCACCACTTTCTACTAAGCAAAAGAACATTCTCACAAAGAAAGAAACAGTGCACAAAAAAATTTACTTTATATATTGACTTGGATATGCAAAGAATTTCAAAAGGACTGACAATTTGGAGTAGCCATGATGTGCTCAACACCAGCTCATACAAGACTTCATCCAAAACCAGTAAAAGTCAATGGCAGAATTTCCATCAGCTCTAACAGACTTTGGTTTGAGCCCTTACAGTTCTGGAAATCAGAGTTCATGGAGTTAAAAGCAGATGAAAACCACAGCTAAATCCTGCCTTTTCCAACATGGAGCCATAAGACATTTGAATTTCCATCCAGCAGCAGCGCCCTCGGTTTCACAACTGGTACGTCAGGACTAGATTATTCCATCATTAGCAAGTAACAATGGAACACACCAGCTCATCCAAAGGTCACCAATTCAAATACACTGGAAGAAGGCTGAGACTAATTTAAGGGTCCTGGGACTAATATGAAGGGTGATTTCATGCCAGTTAGTAGAAAAGGGAAAAAAAGCCTTGTCAGGAAGGAAGTAGGCATCCACAGTTTCACAAAACTTTTGTTGTTATTGTGCCTTAAACAGCTGTTCTATGAGAAAGTGAAGGGCTATACTTTCCAGTGATTTAGTCCAGCTTCTTCTCTTTAAAAATGGCTATACATTCATATAGCTGTGTTATTTAGAGTTCAAAGTAAGGGAGAGAACTCAAGCCTCTCTGTTAGTTGCAATGCAACTGCATCGATTATGGTAGTCTCCTGAAAATTACCTTGTTAAGACAGAAATTTCTTATAAAAGAGCAAACTTTTTGCTCTGTTGTTTTGGTTTTTCTTCTCAAATGTTTATGCAGAAATGAAAACAGGAACCAGAAAATCTAGAAGATTGCCTCAACACACAAGTAGTACTGAACTGTAAAAGGAAAACAAACCATTTTTTATAAAAATATCCAGTCTATCTATTATGCAAACATATATTTACGACAGACCAAGTTTTGCAAATAAACGCTAAATGTTACTTTATCTAGCAGATGGCCCTGTTCGAACACAGGAATTTTGTGTTAAGTTAAAATACTATGGGAACACGGCTTATACTGTAGAAAAAAATGTCCCGTTTGCCTTCCTGGTCGGACTTGGTATTTATTACAGCATTTTTAACCTGTGTTTCGCCTTCCTCCATCCGGATAACAGGAGGGTAAACAATGTTTCGGGGGACCACGGGGCTATGGGGCTCCTACCACTCACCGGAACAGGTGCGATCCTTCCTTCCTACCGGCACCTGACAATTTTGCCTTTTCCTTTTTACTCGTCCCCTGCCTGATCAATCCACCCACTACAGCTTCCAAGCCTTCCTCGTCTATATTTAGTGAACAATTAACACATTCGGCTTTTTAACTTCGCGGATTTCTGTTGTTGCTGTTGTCGCCGCCGCTTTAGAAAGTCAAACAGAAAACTTCAATGGATAAACTCTTAACGGGGAAATACCACCTATGCTGCAAACATAAATAAATCAGGAAGCGCCGGCAGCCGCGCACGCCGCCGCTCCCCCCAGATCGG
>VYXF01010446.1:1459407-1471545 GCA_013397295.1 Polioptila caerulea | reverse complement strand
GGGAGCCGCTGCGCGGGGACCGCGGCGCTTTTCTGCTTCGGATATTAAAATCCCGCGGCCGCGGGTCGTTCTGTCAGAGGGACACGGGCACGGGAAAGGAGGAGGGTTCCCCGTGGTCTGAGGCCGAAGGCAGCGGCCCCCGCTAACAACTGTGCCGCGCCTCAGCCTCTGGAGTGGGCAGCCAGGGCAGCCGCGGCTCTGCGCAAACACAAAGTTAAAGGGCTTGTTGATGGCACGTCCTGCATCCGGCTGCATTGCCCCGCTGTTGACTCGCGTGCTTTTCCCATGGGCTTTGACAGGCACACCCTGCTGCGAGGCCTCTGTCCCAAGGGTGCGGGCAGCCTCGGTGGCTGCTGGCAGTCCCGTCTCTGCGGGGATGCCCAGTGAAGGTTCTCCCCTGGACCCCATCTCTGAGCTTGGAGAACCAAGGGGTCAGGGTGTGAGGGCAGCTGGGCTACCCAGCTGCCCTGCTGACAGCTGATCCATGCAGGAGTCAGCAGGAATGAGGTGGCTTTAACCGGCACACCGGCTCTGACAGGAAAATGAAGACTGATGGGCCTCTGGGCTACAAAACCAGGGTAAATTGGGTCTCAGAAACATGATCAGCCCACCTCAGGCCAGCACAAATGCTGCTCCTTGCTCTTAAGCTAGGCAAGCAGGTCTGGGAGGCTGTAGGTTTCCTGGCCTTCAGTGACACTCAGAAGAATGTTCTCAGAAAAAGATGACAGTACATCCCCACCACCTATCTCTAATTCATGAGGCAGGGAAAGCAAGGAAGAAGTACCCAGAGTCTCATTAACAGCTATCAGCCTGAGCGAGTAAGATGGCGTCTGAAGTAACAGGCGTGAAAGCAATAGCTACTTGAAAGAATAAGATCAGTTTGTTTTTCCTTAAGGAATTACAGGAATATTAAAGCCTTCTTGCAGTTATAAATCATTTAATGCAAATCATTTAATCCAAACAGAATTTTTACAGGCTCATGAGGCTCACTCAGTTTGCCAAGAGTGAGTCATGTACAAATAAAATGAAACCAACAAAGAAAAGAGCTCTCATACCATGTGTATGTGGGTGATCCTTTGAAAAACTTGTAATTATTTTTTTAACTCTACCACAGCCAGGAAGACAGGTTTGTAAAGCAAGAACAAACCTTCATAGCTGTAGCCCATCCACACATACTTTTTCCTTCACTCAGAAAGTAACACAAGAGGTCCCTTGTCAGGTGAACGACAGCAATGGCCATCTAATGTATCAGCAGTCCCTCAAATGCCATGATTTCAAACTCAGTTGTGTGTGACATACTAAAGCAGCGAAAGACTTTTTGAAAAAATGAAAATAATGTTAAGTAATTAATACTTAGTAAAAGATTGCAGTAGGCTGTTAATCCCTCACTTACGGGTTAGCTAAGGACTTGAGTTAGACTTCATTCTTCACTCCCTATGTCATAAATATGTGCTGCTAAACACAGAGCACAGCATGAGCCAGTGGGGTGGTGATGCACTGCTCTGAAATGACTAAAATGCAGGGACACAAAGCCATGTGATGGTGAGAATGAGAGCCTTAAAATGTGTCATCATCCCCATCGAATGACACTGACACAGAATGCCATTCACTGATGGCAACAGCAAATATTTGTGGATACTCGAGAGGTACAGCTTCCTCCTATATTCTTATTCCAGTTCCCTGCATCTTTTGGCATAGATATGTGAAAGTATCTCAGTGTTCCTCTAGCCACCTACTTTGCATGAGGACAGACGCTCCTGGGTCCTCACATCACCACAGTTTTCCTTCTATCTGCTTAGGCGGAAGATGATACTTGCATATGAACTGTAAGTCCCCAGATTTGGGAAATCCATGACCCCAAGCGCTCTGTGACTTTCACTATCAATGCCCCCCCCCTCCCCCCTCCCCCAGTGCCTGAAACACCACTCCTGTCTGGCAAAAAAAAAAAGGTCCTGTTGTTCTCATCGAGTTTCAGGGATGTGCTGTGATTACCATGCATTGACATAAATGCTTTTCTTAGCGCCCGTGAAATGGGGGTTCAGTACCACTGCAGGACATGCCAAAGGACTTCTGAAACCCTGCAGTATCTGTGCTGCCTGAGCTGGAGCGGGCACTAGAGAGGGAGGGAGGAGCAGAGGGAAGCAGTTTGTACCAGACAGTAATGACAGCATTTTCCTCCTCTCTTAGAAGCAAAGTTCAGTTCATGAACAGGCACAATTTCCCACTGTATCAGTTACGCACAACCCATTACTTTGTTCACAAATGCAGGAGTCAGAAACTTCCCTTCAAAAAAAAGCAGCCTAAGACTGACCTCATCAAGTGCCTGACAGCTGGACTAGGAATGCCTAGAATGTAATCCAGCTCTGAGATGAGCTGGAAGAGAATCTGTACACCTTTCAGAGCATAAGGATCTTGTCAATGAAACCATATTATTTCTTTTTCATTTTAACACAATTTGGTATCTTCATGGATTTTAGCTTTTTATCCCTTATTGCTCTCAATTTACTTTTCCTCCTGTTAAATTTTTGTTAGGCTTTCACACCTCAGGGCTGGGCAGGAAGGGGAGAGCTTTAGTTTCTTTGGGGTCTCTAATGGTAATGGACATTGTGCATCTGACATCAGGTACCAGATTTCCTTGTTACTGGTTGGTTTGTTTTGCTCTGCAGATCTTTGATTTTAGAGTGGTTGTTAGGCACATCAGTCCTGATACAAATGACTTTGTGTTTTTCTCAGAAGTACTACACACCTCACCTGTTCCATTTTTAATTTGTTTGTACACAAGCAGGCAGAGAGCACAGGCAATGAAACATGAGCCAAGCTGAATCACTCGACCACCTAGCACATATTATCTGGTGGGCAAGGGACCCTCTAATCACTTTCTGAAGGAGGGTCTTACAGGACATACGGGGTTTATTTGCAATTTCCCAGGCCTCTTACTTCCTGAGTACTATAGTGCATGAGGACACGGTGATTAAAGATGAAAACAACCATGGTAAAGAAGCAGTTTAAAAATTACTCCAGTCTGCTGATTAAATGAAAACTTCACCTTTTGGCAAAGAGAATCCAAAACATTTTGTTTTAAAAGTGTTAAAAGGAATGTGAAAATCAGGAAGCATACATGCCCCTTTTCATTTTTAGGCTATCAGGAGTGAGTCAGCACAGCAGGAAAGCATCCTGTGTGAGTCCCTCTTTAAACGATGGACAAGCAGTGCTTATATGCACAACAAAACTGATGGACAGTACGTGACTACAATGACTTTAGATTAATTTCCATTTATTATTAATGCTAGCTGAGGCCAATCTTCCCTAAATGCCATGAAACACTTCAAAATATTTTGGTGTTAACTGGAGGTATTTGGCCAACATCCTCCAGTCTTTGTTTGGGGCAAATATCCATTTCCTGAAAAAAAAAAAATTTGGAAATAAACCAGTAGTACTATATACTGTTTCTTTTCCTCCTCATTTTCCATTTTCCAATACAGTGTAATATATGTCTGTTTCAAGATTTCTGGGGAATATAAAAATAACCTAATGTAATAATACTTTGCTTTTGTACATAGATCCAATTCCATCCTACCACCAGAATTCAAGGGGAACCAGAGCGGATGTGTGAGAACAGAAGAGAAATGAATGAAAATTGAGACAAATAGGAAAGAAAAATAAATAGCAAGAAGGAAAGCAAAAGAGAAACAAATCTGGAGGCACACTCTAACCTCCAACGCACAGTTCATATCCATTTTTGATCTGTCACGAAAAAACACAGCAGGGAGTTTTTTTCAAGTTATGCAGGGTTGCACATGACACAGGAAATTAGTGCTCAGTCCACAAAACCGAATGAACATGGGCAAAAAAATCTGAACTGAAAGAAAACAGTAAGATTAAATTATTATAAAAAAAATATTTTTAAGATTTGTGTTTCTAAATTGCAGCAAGAAAATATTGGGAAAAACAGGTCTCAGACAAAAAGCCAGCTTCCAGACTAAACTAATATTTGTGTATGTTCTTTTTATTGCAAAAGACATTTTACTAAAAAAGGCTATTTGAACTGTTATCAAAGGATGATGTGGAGGTTCAAGAAAGTTCAAAACAGATCAGAAAATTTATGGTCGACAAGTCCATCAACGGCCAAAATATATATTGATGCAATCCAGTGAAATTTCTGGTTTAGGAAATTCCCATATCCTCTGACTGCCAGAAGTTAGGAAATCCTACACTTGTTCTATTCCTTCCAGTCTTTCTGCAGGCATCTTCTACTCATCAGCCAAGGGCAACTGGGCTAAATGGGCCACTGGAGTAAACAAAACCAGTAGTTCATTCTTATTCTCTAAACAGATCATCAAAACCATTCTTGTCCTAGTGCCATCTGTGATAATTTTCTTAATGAGTCATGGCTCCAGATTTCATGATAGTGGACCTAGTTTGTATTTTCCAAAAATGCATATCAGAAGCAGCTTCACATTAATAAATGAATATTAATGCAAAAAGTAGATGGCAAATGACAGGCTTCAGTAGCTAAGATCTGTAGCTTTTCCTTCTTACCAAATGGGATGTTCAGGGAGCACACTAGTAAGGACAGCCCACCAGGCAAGAAGAAATAGCTTTTAACTGGCCTGCAGGAAAGCCTCTAGTTTGAAGCGCTCGTGGGACCAAAGGCTTGCACCACAGTTCCCTTCCAACAGTGTATGAGGGACATCTCTTTTGAGAAGAATCAAATGAAGGGGGAACACAGCTGGGAGAGAAGGTGGAGTGGGATGATGGGTGAAGGTCCTATTGAAACCAGATTCCTTGTCCCAAACCACAGTGGTTTTGGTTGAAAGAGTAGAGCTTGGAAAGGCTGCTTCAGCTGGAATAATTATAACTGGGTTACTCTGAGGCAAAGCTAAAACACATTGGGGAGTCTTGACTTTGGAGGACTGACAGAAGCAAGAGCTCTGCAAGTTTTCTCATTCCTAATCCACAACCATATGGAGCTGAACTACCAGGTGGGTGGGTGTATTAATTGAGGAATCGTGCAGCTTGTCCTATTCTAAACCAACTTGTTCTTCATGAGCTATCATTACTATGGGAAAGATAGCAGGAAACATAGACACGCTAAGAAACAACCTCCACCTTAGAGTAAAATAATAAAATCTAGGAATTGAGATTCCACCTTTCTACTAAGTTCAGAACAGAAGGTAGAAGCCTGCTATCCCTACTCTGAGAAGATGAGGTCATCTACTTATTTCAGTAAGTAAAAACGTGTAAAATAATGCTCTATAATCTTCCCATTCATCCTCCACTCTAGCTTTAGCAGTATTTTGCTAAGTTTTATTTTAGCAGGCCTAGCACATGCAACAAATGAGATCACTTTACCATCTTCATCCTCAATCCATTCATAGCTGAATTTCTGGAAGATTTTGGAGATTGCACAGAGTTTTCATGGAAGTATTTTGGTTCCTAAATTCTCTTGAGAGAACTGGAACAGAAATATTACCCTGGTGCTAGCAGAAATGCTATAATGGATAGCGCTATAATTCTATTAGTTTAGAATGGGTTGCCATTTTTTGCCCCAAGTGTAGCACACAGTGTAGTATATATACCTGCTCAGTGTAATACGTAGTGCTGGTAGATGTTCAACAGTCATGTTTCAGTAAAAACCAAATTAAACTCAGTTTGCCTGACATACAAGAGGAAAGCATCCTCTGAGTGTGATTATGGGCTTCATGTTGTGATATTTATGCTAATAGTGTCTGCAAAAGAAGTAGTTCCTTCCCCTAGAAAATCCAATCTGTCAGAAATCCCAGAAAGTACTTTGGAGGCCAGCTTGAAAAATCTCTCTGTAGGAAGGAAGAAGTAAGGAAGTTTTGACTGCTTTAGTCAAAACTCTGACTTTTCAAGTGACCTTCCAGTGCTGCAGCTGAGTGGCAGTGTCACCTGGTGAGCACAAAGCTTTGCAGAGGGAAGTGCCTCCGTAAAATCTCTTGCTTGACTTGTAAAGAGTAAGTATAGCAACTCATGGCATAGCTATGCATAGCACAGCATAGCAGTGCTACACTTTTTTTTAGATACCAAATCAGCTGAAACCCTATAACATTAAGATTAAAAACTTACTTATGACACAAATGCAATAAGGAGCAGTATGGAAACACCTACAGGTCCTTCCTGATGTGCTCAGACCCACAGCTATGAACTCCTGGAACAAATTAAAAACTGGCACTACCATAATAGCTGGGTATTTCATTTCTTTAGGATACATCTGAATGAGCAAAACATGAACAAACAAGCAATGGATGAGACAGATAAGTTGCTAATTCCAACATGCAGGAATCTCCTGCTTGTTAACTTATCCACCCTAGTTAGTCCTCTGACTGTAGAAAAAACAGTCCACCAAATCTGTACTTGTGTACCAGGGAAATAAACAAATTATAAATGCACAGAGACAGGCTGAACCACTTGCATGTTGTTTTTTTTAATTATCTTTATGAAAACGAGAACTTGGGGAGGAGCTGGGATGATTAGAAACTGATGATGGCATACATTACCGGCTTTTCCTTCCTCCAAACATATCACTTCATTTCTTTTAATTCACTGGGTCTTCAGACATATCAAGAGCAGTTACTTATTCTTTCTAAAGACTTTTAGAAAGCTGCTACTGAAACTTCAAGCACTGTGAAAGGGAAATAAACGTTTCAGGAGATCTTACCTGTTTAAACCACTTTTTAACAGTCTAATAACTTTTTTAAAACTACAATTTTAATTTTGCCAAAGTATCACTACAAATCAGAATTAAAGCACTTCCCCACCATGATTATAGAATTCCTGAAATAACATAATAATAACCTGAAGGGATTAAATTCTCTCTCAAAAAAAGTGCATTTATTGTTCACTATAGCACCATTTTTCATCATTCAACATTGAAAATGTCCATTAATAAAATAGAATTTATTTGTTTTATANAATTTTGCCAAAGTATCACTACAAATCAGAATTAAAGCACTTCCCCACCATGATTATAGAATTCCTGAAATAACATAATAATAACCTGAAGGGAGGAAATTCTCTCCCAAAAAAAAGTGCATTTATTGTTCACTATAGCACCATTTTTCATCATTCAACATTGAAAATGTCCATTAATAAAATAGAATTTATTTGTTTTATAACAATTCCAGTGCAAAATCTTCTTTTTGAAACCCTAATTGATCCTCCAAATAAGCTTTATTAATCATTGACAGAAAACTGGCAAAATCCTGTCCCATAGGAAAACTGGCAAAATCCTACCCCATACTTTGGCAACCTTTCAAAATGTCCAATTAGGTCAAATCAAGAAAGTCCCAGAAACCAATTACAGCAGCACTTCTAAGCCAAAAAATCTCATTGTACTCTGAAACAACTGCAACATTATAGAAAAAAAAAAACAAACCAAAACCCCAAATCCTTCAGTGTTGCTCTGGTTATGCACCTGAATTACCACCTCCATAGAAAAGTGCCAAAGAGCCACTCCTTGAACTACATCAATTAATGATATTTGCTCACAAATTTTATTTATCAGTGCCATAAATGTCACCAAGCTGTTCACCACAAGGAACAGTGCCAGCCAGCTCCTTAATCTGTCAAGCAAACACTTGCTCCCCTTCAGCATTTTTGTATACATCTCATCTCCAGTGCTCTAATTGCCCATGCATACATCTCCACCTTTTTTATGAGTTTCATGTGTTCTGTATCTCACCTGCATGTTTGTACATTAACAACTCTGTTGACAATGTGATAAAAATAATCTTGGCGGCAAGAACAATAGCGACCTTTATCTAACTTCTCAAGAATGTGATCTTTGCTTCGGCAGAACTTCTGCACGTACAGCCCTATGGTGCTGGTGGGCTGTCTGGGGTGTGTTTTGCTGCCAATCCTAATCCCACCACCCACAGTTAAGAATTAATTAGGACTTGAAGATGCCAGAGGGAGGCAAAACAAACAAAAATAGCATTTTAATTAACTGCAAACAATAATTAAGATTTCACATTATGTTTAGCATCTTTGTATTTCTGGACTTACTGCAGTGACTCTGAACCTAAAATGAGATCCATCTAAATCCCAGAGGGCTGGACAGATCTCAGATCCTAAGTACATCTCCTGTAATATCTCATAAAAGTAAATAACTCATTCATGCTCACTGTGAAGACCAGTAATTAAAATTTTTAAAAAACATCACTGTACATGAACTTAAATCCATATAACCTGTCCAGACTAAAGGAGAACAAAATGTGCACACATACAGTAAGCAGAGTTCAAGTTTCCTGTTCCAGATATATACCTGTTCTGCCATTTCATAACATGGTGGTCCCTACTTTACCATACTTAGTTATTTAGCTGGTTAAATTTTTATTTACTTTCTTACTTACAGCCCCTTTTTCTTTTTTATTAACCTGCCATATTAACCATACCATCCCAACAAAATTAGGAAGGCGGTGTTATATGACATATTTATGCCAAAGTCATAAATTTATTTGCAACATTTTCCACTCCAATGCTCTTTAATTACAATGTTGAGACTCAGAACTCTCTAAAAGTCCTCCTATACATTTTAGTTACTCCGTTTTCTTTGTCATTTGATCTTCAGCTGGCAAATTTACAAACAGGATCTCAGCAGTTTATCTCAACACCAAGTATTACATTCCCTCGACTCATGCCTGACGCAGTTACTGTCATTCAGAAATCAAACCTCTTAACAAAAATCTCCTTACCTTCACCAGGAGGACAGGTAAAGTTCCTGCAGTTTTACTTTACCATGTTTTTGATCAAGGTTAACCACCAGGACCTAGTCATACAGAAGAGAGTCAAGGGCTTCTCCTGCGCCTGTCTCTAGAAACCTAAAGAAAAACACCTCTCTGAAGTAACCATGTGGCTTTTGTGGTCTGTTGTTTTCCAAAAACAGCTAAACCAAACTTCTTAACATATATTAACAATGGCTAAAACCTTAATTCACCAAGGAAGAGGACAGTAGTACCATTTAGATGATGCAGCCGCAATATTTCATATGAATTATAGCCACTATATGTCAGACAAGTGCAACATTTGAGCTAATATGTTGAAAGCTTCACGTGGATCCTTTTCTTCCTCCCATTATTGGTTTATTAATCCATTAATATAAAATCAAGGAAATGTTTGGAAGAACCTGTCTAACTCTATCTGTCTTTTAGCTTAAGTTCCATAGGTTCCTTAAGTTTCATAGGTTCCATGTGTTCTCCCTTACATTTTGCTAAACTTGCAGGGACAGAACTGATTAGGAATGGTAATATTGTTTTCCCCTCCGTAGCACATTTTTTGAAATGCAAATGGAATAATTGTCACAGAAATATTAGAATTTCATAAAAACAGTAAAAACAAACTGGTCCATATTCAGGCAGCCAAGGCCAGACCTAAGTGTAAAGTTTATGTCAGAATGTATCCTAATGTAAGATATCTTTTGTTAGAATGACTGCCATTATTTATGACTGATTGCAAAGGGAGCTGAATTGCTTTGTTGACCTGGAAAAGTCAAGAATTTTATTCTGTTTTTTCTCTCATTTTATTTTTGTAGTGCCTTTTCTTTAGCTATCTATATTCTCGTAACTGCACCACATTGTTCCATTTGTCCTTCTATAAAAGCTTTCCTTCCTTTTTATTCATGGTTTGATTTGGGGTTTTTTTCTGTTACGGTGTCAAACACTCCATTAAAAATGCTACATTTCCTTTGGGTAGAGGAAGAAATGAGTTTCTTTATATAAAATGCTGGTCTGTCATGGCCTAGGGAGCCCAGCTTGGTACAGCTATTAGGCTGTGCCTGGTCTGCAGGACATCCTGTGACACAACATACCTCATAGTTGTGTACGTGCTGCTGTATAAGAGTGGCTGAACCTCAGCCCTTATCACAGTTGCCCCTTCTAGTTGGTAATACTTCCCAGGAAATCACCCCACAATCTTTTGTCTTTCTTTCAAATGTATATGAAATCTCTATTTTCTGTAAGTAACTTTGATTTCCAATGCCCCATAAGGGGGTTTTGGGTCTTCCTCCTTAACTTTCCTGGCCTTGTTTCTGACATCCCCCTGTCATGCCAGATACATCATCCTATATCAGTTGTTTTCCTGCTTAGTCCTTTTTCTGGAAGCGCAGCCTGTGGGACATTCAAGAAATTCTCAGGTTTCTCCAGAGTATCTTCATGTGCCCAGAAAATAAAACAGTAAAGTCTCGGGGTCTGGGGTTCTAGCTTTATCTGCCATCCACATAGCAAAATGAGCTCACAATTCCCTAGGACATCAGTGTGGCATCCTTCCCTCCCATATAAAATCTCCAGAATGCCTGTAGCAGTTCAGCTGTCTACTTATGCTCTGTTTCCCACTCTCTACTCCTAATCCTTTTCCACAATTTTTCTGCAAGCTACCTCTCTTTTTGCGTCTTACTCGGGTTGATCTCAAGATTGTGACAATTTGTGATAAAAATTACTATAATTTATCTCCTTCATTTCAGCTTCTTTCTGAGTAATACTATCCCATATCCTTTTTGTTTGTTTCTCTTAAGCTAGTGAACTTACTCCACTATTACTTTCTGAAAATGTTTGTGTTACCTGGAGCACTTCAATTTCTTTTTAATAGGATGTTTCCATCATTATCAAGGACATATGTTTTAACTTTTTTCCCTGACCCTTTTTTTCCTCAAAATGTTTTCATTGCTGCTTTTTCCATGAAAACAAAGTGTTGTTGTATTAGCAGGTTCCCTTTCTTTCTTTCTGCTAGGCCTCATTTTTTAAGAGATTTCCTTTTTAAGTCTGAGACAATATGTCTTTCTTCATTTCCCTAATAAATCCTGATACCATTTCCCAAGCCTTTTTTCTTAACAATGCCTTCTCATTTATCCTGTTCAAGTTTTATCTCAACTGTTCAGTATAAATTTATATTAGAATCTGTCTATTTTCAGTTTATGTTTATTGATTCAATGAGAAGGGCCAAGACCTTAAACTTTTGTAGCCAAGCATGCTGTTGTGCTTTAAATTCTTAAGCAAGTCTTACCCTTTCGGCGACTTTGCATAGATTGACTCTATGAACTTTCTTTTTACGATACACAGTATCTCTCTGTTTTCCTTTGCCGCTGGTTTAGTGCCTCAGTACCCTGCAGTATTTTCTTTCAGGTATACTTTCTGGGGGGAAAGAAAAATCTTTAACGTGGGAAAGAACTGAGATTTGATTATGGCATATGTTCTGCAAGTGCTGGCTTTTTGTTGAGGCTATTTCCGCTTTTCACTGCCTCCTGCTTGCCCCAGGGCACAATCGCTCCATGCTGCATGACCCAGCAGAGCGTCCTCCTGCGACGGCAGCGCTCGCTTCGCCACGGTTTCGCCGCTGTTTTGGTGATACAAAGCCCTACCCTTAATGGACGAAGGTTGTGCTACGATAGAGATGCAAGACAGAGAGCCAGGACATGCACTATCTTCTCCTCAGCTCTGCCACCTGCTGCTGCAGGACTTAAGTTACTCCGTATTCCATTTTCCACATAATATTCTGTGTTAGTTTGTTTACAATACTCCCGCAGAAGCATCCCCCAGAACACCTTATGCAACTCTACGTTTTTTCTCCATGAGGGGTATTGACATCACTCGAGTAGCAGGCCAGTAGCACCCATTAAAAAAAATGGTTCGTGATCTTTTGTAGTCACAAGTGCGATTAACAAACAGCCTTACTACATTCGCAGAGAGGTTCTTACAACTTGTTTCAATTTGTCAGCTGGTCACAGAGTGCAGTCTGGAATGATAACAAGCGGCCGCTGCCATCTGTGACCCGAACTCCCCAGGGTTTCCCAGCCATCTCCCGTGCTGCCGGCCCAGCTGAGCTCAGCGCTCCCACACGCGCCGCGCAGGGAAAGCGCCTGAATTCCCTACGGAGCTCCCCGGCCCCTCCTGCGAGGTCTGAGCAGTTCCCGGGGGTGGAATAAACTCTGCAGAAGCAGCAAACACGACGTAGCCCTTCCTGGAGCCTATTTTCTTCCCGTGTAGCCAGTAAATACGTCTGGCAAAACGCAGGACGGGGGGACACTCAGCAGCTGACGCTGCCCTTGCAGCTCCAGCCCGGTCCTCGCCGGCGCGGGAGGCTCGGGGCCGGGAGGGGAGCCCCGGCAGGTCTGGGGAGGGGAGG
>VYXF01010446.1:1424488-1459160 GCA_013397295.1 Polioptila caerulea | reverse complement strand
GGGGCCGGGCAGGCGGGCGGGCGGCTCTCCCTGCGGAGGGAGGTGGCCGGAAGAGGCAAGGAGAGGAGCGGGGCGGGCGCGGGCAGCGCTGGGGCCGAGCGGCGCGGCGTGCGGGGAGCGCCGCGGAGCTGCGCGCCGAGATGGCGCGGAGCGCTGGGCACGGCGGCGGGGACAGCGCAGGGTCCCGGAGCTCCTCACGCCTCTCCTGAGCGCTTCTGCCGGCTTGGCCGGGGACGGGACCTGCAGCGTCCCTGTCGCTCGGCGGAGAGAGGCCCCACCGCCCCGCGCCGCGCCAGCTCTCCGCCGGAATGCGCCCTTTCTGCGCCGCCAGAACTGCCGGCGAGCGAATTGTGTTAATCCCGGCGAGCTGGAGCGGTGCGGGCGGTGCTGCGGTCAGCAGCGGAGCGCCGAGGCAGCGCTGGGCGCAATCGCCGCTCGGCGCCGAGCCCGCTCCGCAGCCGCCCCGCGGGGCAGCAGCGGTTGCGTAAGAGCGGCCGCTGCGCCCCGGCTCGTTGGAGGTGGTTTTGTAAGCCCCTCGTGGACACTGGGCACCGTCTGTCTCACAGATTGCGAAGTTTATTTGTTGGGGGGGGATTTACTATTTTATATTTGTTTTTAAATTTTTTTCCTTCGCACCACTGTTTACCAGCGGCCAGGTGCAGAGGCTGGCCGATGGAGCTGCTAAAAAAACATCCGTTTCATTTGCAGGTTTTCAATGCCTTGCTTCTTTCTGTTTTTCACTTCTCTACCGGCAATTTTTACATGCAATAGGGTATTTAAAAAAAAAACAAAAAAAAAACAAAAAACAGACACACGTAGTTTAGGTGCTGCCTGCATAAGAAATGTAGAAATAAGAGAAGCATCTACATGACTCCTGCTAGGGGATGCAATTAATTTGACTGGACAGCCTCATAATATCACAGCTGAGACAGGAGAGCGGTTCGAAGGCAGTAAAAGCATTAAAGCTCCATCCCAGTTAGTATCTCAGCTTCTAGAACACCGCAGCTCTATAACAGGATTCTGCTGTGAAAATGGGATAGCACGTGCTGACTGTGTATCAGTGCTTTCTGCACCAAGTTTCTGCTCAGCTTAAATGTAGAAGATGTTGCCAGTGAATTACAACCCTGCAAAGCCAGTTGGGATTTTCTTTTTAAATAATAGAATAACTATTTATTGTGTACTGAAATACATTTAAATATAACTTCTATACACAGTTCAGTATCTTCAGCTCTTCACTAAAGAAGAACTGAACTTTTTACTCAAGAAATTTAAAGTCCTCATAATCCAAGTGAAACGTGCTATGTATTTAAAAAAATGTGAATTTGGTCCTGAGTCCTGGCAGCACGCTGCTAGAGGGTCTACCCCTCTCATGTTTGTGGACCTATCAAATTCAGAACCCACTGCAATGATCAGCTGTCTAGAAAAGTTTCAATGTATTCTAGAGACCTAAAGAAGGACCATTCTTACTCTAGAGAGAAAAAAAAGAATATGCTTTAAAATATCTAGGGCTGATGAATGGAATTACCTTTATTCATTTTTATGCAAACTTAGAGATTTTCAGCTAGCAAGGATTCATAAGGTGTCCTACAAGTCCAGTTGCTCTGTATAGAAGGAGGTCTGTAGGCAAGGACTGTAATAAGCCAACAAAAGATGCTGTTCCTTGCTTTGTTAATGAGAGAAGGTGAGGGGAGTGATGACAATAAAATAAAAAAAAAAATCAGTGACAAAGGAGCATGGTGAAGGCATTTAAGGACATAAACTTCACCTTAACATAGCAGGTCAAAGGAAGCAAGCTGGATGTTTGATAGGGGTGTTGTAAAATGGAGTACAAGGAGGGACAGTGACCATCCGGAAAGAAGAGTGTCTTGCAGACCTTTGCTGAGATACATTTTAAGTTCCTGGGTTGTCCATGTGGAATCTCTGTAGTTCCATCCAGCAGAAAAATGGATCTAAACCTTACAGAATTTTACAATTGATGCGGTTTTATTTTTCTCTTTACTAAAGGACTAGATAAGAAGACACAACTGGCTGGAGCTGAGAAGAACTGGGAAACATGTTAGAGTAGACAAGGCCCAGTGTAATGAAAAACAGTGTCTGGAGCAGAGTCTGCAATTTTGCTATTCATGCTTCCTACAGGACTGTCAAGCTATTTTCTATAATGATTTTTTTTTTTTTTAAGTATACAAGTAAAAATTACTAGAATTGTCTTTCTGTACTTGCTTACAAAAGAGGGTTATCTTCTCCTGCAGATTTTGCCCTTAAACTTTTGACTAGGATCAATCTACTGGAAAAACTCCCAAGCAGACAGGGCAAGCAGATGAAGCGGCTGCTTGATGCACGCAGGCATTGCTTGAGTTTATTTGAGCCATTGCAGTGCTTTTACCCTTCCATCCAGCACCTGCTTTGCTGCATCATACAAACTCAAAGGAATTCTCAAACACCCTCAGTTCTCATGACTTGGATTTCACAGAAATCCATGTGAAAGGCAGATACTTACTTTCTGAGATGGTGGTTGTTCCTCAGTTTGTAAGCAGCCACCCAGGGCTTCCTCCTGCTCTGGGAGCCCTTGCTGTGGGAGGGGGGCAAGGGGAGGTTGGCCAGAACTGTCCTTGGTGGGGGCCACCAGGAGCCTCCTGGCAGCAGCCAGGTGGGCTCCACCCTCAGCAGCTTTTACAATCTTCATGGTGGGGAGTCCTTCAGAGTGTTCAGCAGAAGGTGTCCTTTTAGCTCTCCCTTTTGGCTTACACTTCTGTATGTACTTTTACCCAGTGCATTCTTCATGTTTATTACCAACACATATTGCAGATACAGCTATCTTTTTTTTTTTTTTTTCAGTTAATATCTGATAATACATACTGTTAAATTTTGGGAAAATTGTTAGAAATTCACTTATTTTTAAAATTACTGTTTTTCTAAGTTTATGTTCTCTGAGTGTTTTATCAGACTTCTTAGATGACTGCCTATACTTCTGGTAGATTTCCAGCTTTCCCATCCATCTGTTCAGTTGAAAATAACATGAATTGAATATTCAGCTTGTTCTTTAAGTTGTAGATTTTCGAGGACTGAATCTTCTTTAAGCAGATAAATGCAGCTGCTGGCTTGCCAATTTGTGACATGATTTCATTCTGGATATCCCCACTGGCTTGCATATTACTGCCAAAGTATTGAGACTGACTCATCTTTTGCATTCTTTTGCATTCTAAAGCAATGCTTGAATTTTAGGTTTCTTGTTGGAATTATTTTTTTGCGTATTAGTTTTGTTAACCCTATATTTACTGTCATCCTCAGTAGTCTTTAAGCTCACCTTGCCAGATGGTTTTACAAGTCTGAGTGAGTGGATACTGAAGATCTAAGTCTCTAGTTGAATAAAATTTCAGCATATTGCTCTTGAGCCATTTAATGTCTAGTAGTCTGGCTGCCTAAACTTTTCTGATAGTGAATCAGTAGCGACCCCAAAACATTTAATACTTTGCTCTATCATTTTTTGTTGATGTACATTTATATAAAAACTCTGGCATCTCTTTGTTCAATACAACCTTGTTCAATGTTAATCATCAAGCAGAATATTTTATCTCATTTCAATCATGCTTTACATGCACCTGGATATAAAGCTGTGTTGATATTAATTTCTTTCCTTTATATAAAACATTTCATCAAGATACAACACAATGTCTCAGAAAAGAGAATAACAAATGCTTCTGTGGAATGTATGTGGTTTATATCAGTATTTTTTTATTATTCAGTTTTCCTCTGATTTTTAGAGTGTGGTGATACACACTCTGGAAAGTTAATGTAATAACAAATACTAGAAAAATTATGCATAACAGAAAAATTATGCATGAACAAGGGCAAGTGCCCTTTTCTACACTGGCAAAAAAATTAAGCCAGTGTTTAATGGAAAAAGATGCATTCTAGCTTGCTAAGGTCATATGCTGACCAGTCACAGGTGAGATCACCACACAGTGTATACCGGAGATAGGAGTAAACTAGTTCTCTCTAAATTATCTCAACAGTGACCCTGTGAGGAAAATATCTCATAAAGTTCACCTGGAACAACGTTGCTGCCATGAGCTTTGCCTCAGCCAACTCGCCACATGAAAAGATTTATCCACCAATTAGAAATAAAGGAGCAGACAAATTTTGTGCAGGTCAATTAATGGACTTTTCTGGTATTGTTACTGAAAAAACATAGGCTGAAGAGTTGAAAAAATTTGGAAAGGGAAAAGCCCTCAGCTGTGCAGTGGCTCTCATCCAGTAAACATGGGCTGCCTGGACAGCTCCTGTCCTCACACAGCTCTACCTTGGCCATTGCTCCTGTCTTCAGCCAAATAAGCATCCCTCTCACCTTTTTAGTCACCTCTTTCTCTTCATGTGATCTCCAATGAAATCTGCGAGAGGTGATATTAGGAGACTAATTAAATCCCTAAGCAATCTGGTTTTTTGCACCTGCAGGAAAACATGACCGTTTGTGTGCCAAGATATGGACTTCAGATTGTAGAGAAAAGTGGGTTTGTGGTGTTTCCAGTAGGAAGGTATAAAGCAATTTCATTACTTCTTTCTGATCCAAAGCACACTGAAAATTTACATTGCTATCATTCTGTTAGGGGGCCTCATTGGTTTAAAATCAATATTAGGCATGTAGTGGTTGAAATGGCATTTATATTCCAGAATTCTTCTGTAGTAATATGCTGTCAGATGTGTTCTGAGTGCCCACATGGCAGAAGTCCATATGGCATCCCCTTTTAAGCAAATTATATATAGATGTATTTCTTCTTACAAAACCCTGCAGGAACAGTAAGGAGGAAATCCTTTCAGCAGAAACTAATTTGAAGCTCCACCATCTTGCTAGTAGATAAGGAATCCTTTGCCCTTAAGAGAAGACATCGCTTGTTCGTTCACGCTGGGACCCAGCTGGGAACAGAGTCCTCTGTAATGGGAAGACAGAGGCAAAGCACAGCCACTCCTTGTGTTTGATTCTGTTTTCTGCCCATGTTAAATGACCCATGTAATGAGTAAAGAATTGTTTAAATGGAGTAGTATACAAGCAGGTTAGGTCAGTAATTACTGATAGCTGGCAGTCTGAACTGGTGGTGAACAAAATTGGCACTGTCATTTCATGACATTTTTAAAACCATTGCAGCCACAAAAATACTTCCTAGAACAGATAAATTTCTTTGCTACCTGATAATTAACACTTGCAAGATTCAGAGAGTCTTAGTGTGTCTTTTTAAGAGCCCAAATGCCTCTTGGGTTGGCCATTGGAGAAATGACGATAAATATAGGATTTTAGCAATAGCACTTCAAGATTATTAAAAAAAAAAAAGGAAACAAAAATCAACAAACAACTACTGAGGCTTCTCTTCTTGAGATGTTGGTCTTTTGACCAACCTACTTATACATGAGTGTATTCTTTTATCCTGCCTCTCCTACTTACTGCACTGATTTGCTGTGAGCTTTTAAATCACCTTGCAGATTCCACAGGGTGAGAGCTACATCTGGGTTTGCATCACGCCTAGCCCAGAAGCATACACTGAGACCAGGAAAAAGGAATTTTTACAGAGTGAAAAAGAATTATTAAAAAAAAAAAAAGATAAAAAT
Organism: Polioptila caerulea; assembly: GCA_013397295.1. Lineage (NCBI taxonomy): Eukaryota > Metazoa > Chordata > Aves > Passeriformes > Certhiidae > Polioptila > Polioptila caerulea. The sequence continues at coordinate 1,453,562 of VYXF01010446.1, read as the reverse complement.
GACCTATCAAATCTTTCAAACTATCATACAGAATGGATGGCTGTCCTGACTTCTGACTGCAGTCACAGTCCAGCAGCCCCTGTATTTTGAAAGATGTCTTGTAAGCAGACATCAAGGGACATGGTGACACTACTCTTATTCAATGGGAATGTGGTCTCTTTAGGCAGGACACCAAGGTGGTCTGTATGCAAGAGAGAATCAGTAGAAGAAGAGGCTTTGCTATGTCACACCATGTCATTCTGTCTTTTCAGAATCTTCTGGTTCAGGTCACATCTCAAAAAGTGTTATTTCTTGACAAATCTTACCTTTTTTTGTTACTATTTTTACAGTCTCCACGGACAATTAGTAAATGTTTCCATGGCAATCATCGACAGCTTCTCATGGATGAAGATAGATTTTTGCATTCATAGACAAAGACTCCATTCTTCCTTTCTGGTTTAAAAGTATTTTTAAGGCTAACCAAAGAGGATCATGTAGGAGTGTGCTCTGTTACAGTAACAATACCACTGTGAGGATATTTAGGGAGGTCCAAGTTAAAAGTAGTCTATTAATATCTTAAGCAGCCATGCTAAAACCACATTCAGATGAGATCAGAGTGTATGCAAATCACTGGGTTTTCTGCTGTAGAGAGGGAAATGTCTTATGTTCTTCTTTCCTCAATTGAAGCTGCAACCAGAATAAAATCAAGGCTCCCCTGCCCTTGTAGACCACCCAGTTCTCACTGGCCCCTGATGTCTCTTCTGGAACCAAATAAAATCTATGACAAACTAACCTAATAAGGAGGCAAAAGTGCACCAGCAAATGATCTTAGGGTCAGAGACACTATGAAACTATAAATTTTGTTAGCTCAGTTGTTCCTGAAAAAAATCCTTGAACTGTTCATGTTCTAGGACAGGAAGGCTGACACTGGCCCAACAAGAAAAACTAACACCTCATAGGTAGAATTTTTTGTCTGAGCCAAGGTCAGTGCTCTACTAGGATAGACATCTGGGATGTGGAAATAACCCCACCTCTGCCCTCCAGAATAGGGTTAAATTTTGGAGCTTCAAAGAGGACTAGCAGTGCAAACCCTGGTATGGTTGTGGATGGACACAGTTAGTTTAAGAGTCAGTAATTTCATTTATTCATTTCACTTCAGACAGACAACATGCAGTGAGACACTCTGTGGATATACTTAGCTCTCCCTTTTGAAGGGCACTTGAACAGTCCACAGGATATGTCTTGGAAATGAGAACCACAGAAACAAACAAACAAAGGAAAAGCATGTCAGGTTACTTTAAAAGTGTCAAAAATAAAAACCTGGTCATCCTTCTTCCACAGCCTTTGTGAGGACAAGAAAAGGAGAAATTTCTGACACTCACTGCAAAGTGAAATTTTGACTTGCCGAAGCCATCTCAAACTCAGAATTTTGACTGAATTGTCAATCATATTCATAAAATGACTATTTGTCTAAAAATATAAGGTTTCTTTATCAGCTTACCTTCCTAACCATCTTATTAACTTAGTTTTCTTTTCTTCATTTCATGTAAATAAGAGATAACTTTTTGCAACTACTGTTTATTATAAATAGTCCTCCTTGACTGCTCTGCCAATATTCAGCACATAATCAGAAGGGAAATATAAATTACTTTTGAACTCGTGTTATGGCATGTTTTCCAGAACTACTGCATTTTTTACGATTCAGCAGGCTCCACAAACATGCAGGAGAGTTATTTTGTCTCCTGTGTCATGGGTGAGTTAAACCTTTATGTAAGATCAGTTCACACTGGTTCCATAGGCCCCAGTGTTTGCTGTTCAGGGAATCTGAAGCCCAGCAGTTTGCTGTATCTTAACAGCAGTGACATGGCAGAGACTGGTGCTCTAAAAACACAATTTTTTTTTATTCTTAAAAGTGACTTAAACATAGATGAATCATGCCATGCTTTTTAAAAATAGGATTTTTTTTTTTTCTCTGTGATAGAGTGACTTTTTATTAAGGTTACAATGCTGGTGAAGCCACTTGTTCTTGTAGGAACTTCTGCAGTGCACAGACTGCTGTGAAATCATGAGCTGAAGCTGATGATTTCACACCCACCTGAAGCTTTCCAACAAAAAACTGAAGAGTCTTAAATTTTGTTGCACAGGCTGTTTGTTGTCTTAGACCAGTTTGTTTCCTTACTCAGAGCTGAGTATTAGAACTAAGTTTTTATATTCATGTATATATATTTATATTCCTTTGAAAAAGCACTTAAAACCCTCTAAAATATACTAAATATGTACATGTACATATACATAGTACATATACATATGCATACATACACACACATATATATACACATACACACACACGCACAATATATATATATATATGTATTTGTGCTTTTCATGAAAAGTGAATGTGTTCCATCCTCTTCCCAGAGCAGTTGACATAGTATACAGGTGGACCTATATATTGAGAGGGACTTAATGTTTGAGAAATAGAAATTAATGTATGTTGTAGGAAATTAGGAAATTTACTGTGGAGCAGAATATTAGCCCTCCACCAGCATATTACAGCAAAACTGTGTATCTACTGTTCAGCATCCTCCCCCGTGTGTACTGGAAAGTTTGCCTTGAGAGATAAGTCTTCAAATCTGCACCACTTCCAGCCCAGTTTACAGCAGGAGGCACCTGTAGTTCTCTTGAGGGCATTCCAAATGGCAACACGGTGAAGGGCAGTGCCATGAGACTCAGCACCAAGGGACAGCAGTAATATTACTAGAACTGCCACCACCTTCCTCTGTGTCCTTGCACAGGCTTTTAAGTCGCTCTGTTTCTTATTTTCCCTGAGAAAGAAAGGGAAACCATGAAAGAAACATATAAAACACAATAAATACTACAAATTTAATAAATTTAGGTGCATTTTCAGTCTGGTGCCAGAATCTAATATGCAGATAAATCAGTGAATTAAAAGAGCAACCAAATGCACCACATTATTTGCACAGCAAATACAGTTGAAATTTTGAATTTTTGGAAGTTAACCCTACTTATAATACTACATAGTGGTGAGGAACCAAGGTAAATTCAGCTCTGACATCTATTACCTTACTAGACAATAAATAAACAAAGCCTTGTAAACAATCTTATAAACACATTAAAACAAAATACACAGAAACAGTCACAGAACATCTGAACAGAGTGGAAACAAAAGAATTACGTAATAATTTCAACACATAATTCTCAAATTAGATCTGCATGACATGCTACTGTGGTTTTTTCACAGTAATAAACAAAGGTTAATACTGACAGCAAATGTTTTTCCTCCGTACTCAAATTAGTGTTACAATATACTGTTGCTGCATTTTCCAATCATTCAGAGTATTAGTGAGAAGGCTGCTACAGTAAAAAGAGAAAAAGAGCAAAGGAATACTATTATTTCTATGCTGTGCTCCTTTCGAGGCAGCCTTTATAATTGTGACTAAGGATATAAACAATTTAGCAGTTTCTACCATTCAATTCCCTGATTCAACTGATGTTTATTCTAAATAAATAATTCTTCAGTGTCTGTGTGTGTTTTCTTCTCAAGTGTGGGCTAAACAGAGGCGTAGTGAAAAAAATAGCTCCCACTTTGACTGCAACAGGCTTGAATTTCACCCGAGTGATCTTAACCCAAGTGTGCATCTCTCTGTCTATAAAAGCACTGCTGAAATTCCAGTTCCTTCATTTAATATTACAAGCAGAAATGTAGATAGCGGGTTAAATTTCAGCCCCTCTGAAGTTAGCAGCAAGCCTCCTGCTAGCTTCACTTACATGTACAAAACACAAACATATGGCTGAATTAGGAACAGAGGAAAATAAGGAGGAACAGAGGAAATGCTGAAAGCATTGACTGAAAGCAGAGTGGGTGGGCAGCACCCAACCTTGTCCATGCAGGTTTCCATTGTAATCTTCTGATGGACTGGAAGAGCTATTCCTTCTTCCACCAAAAGCAGTGGTTTGTGTCCAGCAGAGCTGGCAATTACCAGCTGCCAACATGTCAAGAGAATAAGGAGTTGGAACAGCTGAAGGATACTCCAGCATGTACTGAAGGCTGTGAGAGACCATGAGAAGGTGAGGTGGAGAAAACCAGTGGGTTTCCTGCCTGGAATGAGACAAACTCAGAATGACAAAGCTCAGCTGATTTCCATGTTACTGTATCTGCCCACTGCAGCAATGGCATTATCCCTAAACCTGCCCACAGCTTTGACAGTTATGAGAGGAGCAGCCTCTTCTTCTTCTGCAGGCTTGTGAGACACACAAATATGCTGTAAGAAGTCCAGTTAGAGAAAAGGGTAGACAGATTTTTAATATTGCTGGGTTTAGATTATGTAAGAGCTAGGGCTTCTTGGGACTCTGTTATTTTAAACAAATGGTAGATTGCTTCTTTCTCTTGCATGCATAAAGCTGTGTCATGACAGGAAAATAAACACATGGTTGAGAGATTTCTTGAACTCCTGTATGGTGGTTAATTTTTCAACAGTTCTTTTAATGGCTTTGAGAGCATAACACAGCAGAATTCACGAAGAGTCAGCTCTCACTGTCAGTTCTTCATTACACTGTTGAAGAAAATTCCATCTATCTTCCAATATTTTAATTTTTAGCTATGTTATTTCCCTGTCTCTCTCTGGTCAGCTTTTGATGAATTGCAAATTTTGAATCTGTTTTTGAAACCATCTACAAAAGCATGGCTTTTTAAACCACGTTTGCATAACTCTCCATCTGACTAACCTGCTAAATTCCTTGTCCCAAAAGACATACAGAAATGACCCATTTTCAGTGGTGTGCCAACTGTATACTTAAGGACTGCATAAATTTGCCTGACAAACCACAAACAATCCCTGAACTGCCTCTTGATAACCCCTGCATTTTTTTATTGCGTTGGAGTGAAGCTTTTTTTTTTCCTTTCTCTCCCAGAGCAATGGAAAGGGAAAAAAAAAGTAATTTAAATAGATTGGAAGGCTTGATGTCTTAGGGTTTAAAATCCAAAACCAGCTCAGTTACATGTGGCGAATCATTTTTGGTTTATGATGGGCTATGGATAACAATAAAGTTTTCATACTGTTCCCAGTGGCCAACTATTCATATCCCAGACCCACCAGTGTATCTGAATTACTAGCATGATTTTGGCAACCAGAGAAGAAAGACTGAAGGCTGAATGGGGGCCAAGATGGATGTATAATGTGGGCCAGTTCTCCAGGAAAAGTCTGCTCCAACCTCACTGAGAGGACCAGCAATTTGAGGAGCTGCAGGGGAGTGAGGGAGAGACTGGCTGTGCCTTAGGCAGAGCTTCCCATTGCCTTCAAAGGCAGGGCAGCTTCTCATAGGATCCTGCAAAAGTTTGGCCATTGTTGCTGCAGCCTCCATCCATGTGTGTTCGTGTTGTTTGTTTGCCTGGAGGCTTGGCAGTTTATTTTGACTCCTGCTAGCTCTGCATAGACCAGAGGAAGTGAAATGGTTTCTGTTATTTCTCTTGTACAGTGTCAGAATCCATTGTATGTGTGCAAAGCTACTGAAGACGATCTGATTGCCAAGTGTTTCTGGTGACAGAACTGGCCTGCTCATTGCAACACACTGGAAAAACAAGAGAAAGAATCCAAAATGACATTCAGCTTCTTAGCACATTGATGGAGCCAAGTATTGGCAAGTTAATACATTAGGACTGAAAAGGGAGATAGCTTTCCTTTCCACTTGTAAATTTGATATGTTTTGTCTGGAACAAATTAGAACAATATAAAAATATAACTTGGTTGTATCATTTTTCTAGCATCACTTTTTGGAAAATAGATTTGTAATTTAAGGTGCTTTATAATGTCTGGGAGCACCAGGAGCTTGCCAGTTCACCATAGTTCAACACCAGGTTGCTTCACCACAACCAAAAGCTGAGGAATACAAAGGCCTGTTGATCAGGCTACCTTTTGAAGCTTTATTTATTAATCTCATTATGCAGACTTGTGAGAACATGGTGGGAGAAGATTTAGATGGGGAGGAAGCTTTTATCTGTGTAGTAAATACAAATAAGAAGAGAGGACCAAGCCTCTCAATGGGTCCTGCTGGGAGGGAGGGATGCTGCACCACCCCTCAATAACAGTGCAGGGTAAGGTTGTTCTTGTGAATAGAAGCTTTGTGTTCAAAGAAAAACTGTATTTAAAACCAACTAGTCAGACCCAAACAAGTTATTTTACTAAACAGAGTTGTTTTGTCCTTTGTATTCTGAGGGAAATACAGATCCACAGTGACTGGTTTTCATAAAACTGTTTCTCAATGAAAATAAAAAGTGTAATTCCAAAAATGCTGTGATTTCATCATCTTCCCCTCTAGAGTGCTCTTCCGGACACTGGATACTTGAGTCTGCCAGCAGATCAGAGTTGGACAAACTACTGGACAATGACCCAAAGGAGAAATTTAGCTGAGTTAATGAAGACAATAATTTATCTGGCAAGAATAAATTAGTGGAAATACAAACTACACCATCAAAGTCTCCTGACACTAGTCTTCCAATGAGAAGATATCAGAATGATTTCAGATAGAAGACAAACAAAAAGTGAATTAAAACTTCAGAACTTAAAATATCTTTGAAACTAGTATTTCCTGCAGAGATTAGGCCTCTCGGGTTTAATGAATTTAACAGTGAAGAAAGAGGTTCATTCTTTTTAATGAATTTTAAAACATAACAGACTCAGGAACAGATCATGTTAGGCTAGTTATTACAATAGGAATAATAGGAATAGGAAACATCAGAGGACGTTTTGTGGCAGAAAGAAATTTACTGGTCAGAGTCAAGCTCCAAAAAAACCCCACACAAAATCCAAGCCAGTTTCTGTTCCATAATGGGAATACAATTAAAGAGATGGAATTCTACAATGTATTGCATGTCCTCCTTCAAAGCTGTTGTGCACCCAGTACTGGGCGTCTTGGAAAAAATACTTCAGTTGCCTGTTAAACGTCTTAGGAAGGCTTTTTATTGTTTTACTTTTCCATTTGTAGGGGGTTTTGAGGTTTCTTTCTTTTGCTTTAAAAGCTTTGGAAAGTTTGGGGGTGGACTGGAACTTTCCCTGCAGGAGCAGGCTGATGGCTGCTCACAGTGGCCATAACCTGTACTGATTTCGACAGGCTGATAGTCAGGACAAGTACTAAATTCTGTTCCTGTGGGTATCAGACAGCACAGGGAAGGGATGAAAGATTCCCTGCTAGCTTGATGTCATCTCTTTAGCAGATTAACTGGCATGGTGCCATTGCATCAGGACTGTGGGCAGTTCCATGCTTATCCTGGGAACATAGACCTGTCTGGTCTACACAGAGACAGTATGGGCACACAGCTTCCAGCAGGGATGTGCATAAGAGAGATGGTTCTAAAAAGAGGTACCACTTAAACTTAGCAAAAGTAGCAGATTATGTACTTTTGTCCCTTCCCTCAAAAACCTGGGGCAGGTTTGGCCAGCATATTCTGTACAACATGTACTATAAGAAATGAAAGCTCTCACGCATTTGAGTTGCAATGTGGCTGTAGAATTGGACACTAGGTACCACCAAGGGGCTGAACACTTCCAGAACTCCCCAATTATTCACAGGAGAAGGCGTCAAAATTGGATTAGACTCAGGCTGTGTTCCTCACTTCCATCTGAAGCTTTGTTGTACAAGGGATTCTTGCAATGGGCTTTATCTCCTAAAATATAGTACAAATAGGATTTGCCTCTGTCATTTTCAGAGTGAGTACTAAATTTGCAAATTAGGAGAAACACAACGGTAATTTCTGACAATTCTTTTAATTTGGTTACACTGTTTATATTTGCTCAGTCATATATTTATTTATGTTTTATACATCAGAGCAGATGAAAGGAAAAACCCATGAATGAACCAACAATCAAAAGAACTGCAGGAAAATATTTCAATACATGCTTCTTTTCCTTTGTGAATTTTACAAAGTGTGTCTGTCCTAAGCTTAAGCCTCTCAAGTGCTTTAAAATTGTTTTTCATATTGTTTTATCCTTCCTGCTTCTAAAGCAAGAAATTTTTGTGACACTCTGCAGTGAGTCTGTGCCTAGGGACACAGACAAAAACTTGAAAACTATCCAAAACAGGACCTCATTCCACAGGAGATGGGTCACTATTACTTATAAATTTCATTTCTCATACAATGACTTAACAAGGGCTATGATATTTATTATCTATGTCATGCTACGTTTGTGTTATTCCTACATTTTTTAACAGGACAGGTTGCAGAAATCATGTAATGAAATTCATGAAACAGCAAACTTTTATTCTGATATTTTTCGGCATTTACAGCCATGAGTGTTTAAATCCTAAGAACATCTGATTCCCCAGAAGCATTATTCATTTGACAGAGCTAATAACCAAGAAGTGTAGGATTTCACCAGACCTTTTAATTTTGTTTGTGGGACTTGGCAGGGAAGCTTCATGCACTGAATTTGGAGTGTATTGGTTATTCCACTTCAATAATTAAATCCTAATATGACAGAGGGGAAATAAAAAGGCTTTAAGGAAAAAGCACAAATCAAGGCATTAACCAGGGAAGCCCGTGGTTGATTTGTCAGGGCGTTTATAGCCTTCTTTGAACTGCCCCACACAAAAATGGTTTACAGAGGGACCAGCTTTCACAGCTTCCCCACGTGCTGGATTGCAGCCAGCCTCAACCAAAATCTCAGAGGAACTTGGGCCCCTTCACACCCATCCTACTGCCCTGGGGAATAATCCCAGCACATTAAGGTATGAGGAGCTGAGGAAAAACTCTTACTGCTTTTCTCTAATAGAAAAGAAAAATATGTCTGGGCTTTGTTTGATTGTGGCTTTTCCTCCTCCTTTATTAAAAGAGCCAGTAGGTCTTATCCTGACACCCATATTCACGGGAGCTTTGCCTAAATAAAGTTTACATATTGGCAAGTACTTTGGTCTTACAGAAGGATAGCAAAATATACTTTGCTAGGGAAAAAAAGTAAAGCAAACTTTCCTCAGTATCATGATGAGCTCATCTCTGTCCAAGGGGAATTAAAAGTTATTCTGTTGATTTAAACCAAAGCAGGATCAGGTCCTTTTTATCAGGGATTGATTCACAGCCTGGGAAAAAAAAAAACAAACCAAAGAATCTTATGAATATTTTAAGATTTCTGCTGAAATGTGTACCTATGAATAAAATGAAATGTTTCAGTGTAGAAGGAACTCATTATCTAAATTAAAAATAGATGGATCATTTATAAATGCAAAAGTAAATATAAGGCAATCAAATTATTACATAAGAAAATCCTGCAAGGAATACTTGAGCACCAAAGAACGTATTTCATACAATGTGACTTGGCAGCAGCATGAGAATTTAAAGGAGCTGGGGAAAGGAGTGAGATGCATTTCTCACACAACACTGTGCCTGAAACCCAGAGTTCGGGTTCTCCAGACACCCAAATCAGAGGTGGGACTCAGGAGCACAGGTGCATTTTCCATTTGGTGAACCTCCACTCTTTTTCCACAGAAACCTGGGCCATGAGGCCAGGAACCATGTGGCTGCACATCGACAACTTTTCTGAAAACTGGTCATGGATTTATCTACCTGACCCCAGGAGACTAAAAACTTTCAACCAGTACATGGCCGAAGGGGAGAGGATCCTACAATCCCTTTTTTGTTCACTGCCTACTGTGAATCATCCTCCACGGGTGTCAATGCCTGATTCATCTCTCCACATTATGGAAAAAGTAAAATGATACTTTAGAAAAACAGACAAATTCAGACTTGATGTTCACTTTTGGACTCATATGGACTTGATGATCTTAAGTGCCTTCTTCAACCTAAGTGGTTCTATCATTCTATGATTCTGTTCTAAAGGATTTCCCCAATAACGTAGTCTTAGACTGCCTTGTAAAAACTAGCATCAAACCACCATCAGCATGAAATTTGTGAGATTTCATTTCAGATGTTCCTGTGGAGGCAAGCGCAAAGTTTCTTTCCTGTGAGAAAATACCAGTTTTGCTCGGGGATTTTAAATACACAGACACGCGGATTGGTAGATGATTCAATCACACAGACAGCAACCTATCACTTCATTATTTACAAACTCTTCTTGCAAAGCTGAAAAATATGGTATTTCAAATGCTTTCTATATAAATAGTCAAGGGAGTTATTAGTTCTATTTGATTGTGGATAATATCCAGTCCCCATAGGAATTGGTAGAAATTACTCCACAGAACTACAATTGCAGCTACATGTTTAAAGGTGAGGATGAACAATAACTGCTGAGAAATTTTGAGAGCTGGCAAAGATTCAGTGCTCCACGAAGTCTGGCCTCATGCTCAGCAAAGGGAATTCTCTCTGAGTTATTTCTTAATGTGTGATGTGGTGGAAGGATCTGCAATTTCTGAGTCTGCTTCAAACTCCTTCCAGCACGACTCTCTTCCAAACATATGAAACTACCCAAATGATTTTATCAAACAAAGTCTCTTTTTATTCCAGCTGTCCAAAGTCTTTACTACAACCAACTGAAATTATGACATTCTAAATTATAATGAGAAACCTTGAGAAAAAACTAATCTAGGTGTAATGGTATTAGAAGGACCTTCTCAGGAATTGGCACAAAGTGTAGCAATTTAGCAGTCTGGAATGGGAACTGTTAAAATCCAGTAAGTTTAGCGTGGGACAGTGTCATTTTGGATTGTTTAAGTCAACTTCAAAAGCTGTTAAAGCCTTAATGATTCTGAAAATGACACTTATTTTCAATTTTTGAAGGTTTAATCCTATTACATGCCACATAATGAACCCAGAGATACTGTTTCTGGCTTCCACCTTCATAAGTTTTAATTTAAAAAGGGAAATAGCAATAAATGTAGCTTGCAATTATGCACATTTGAATTATGTTCAAATACATGAAATTTCACAAGAAGAGGGGTACAGAAAATAATCTTTCTATATCCTTCACAATCCTTCAGAAATATCATGCATTTAATCAGTTATGGACAATCACATAACAATCTGGGGCTGTAACTCTCACAAAAGAGCAAATCTTACAACATCTTCACTGGGTCACATTTGCAGATGATAAATTAAAGGCTCCATTCAGCAAATCTTACTGATGCAAGTAATTCTTATTTTTGCGTGTCTTCTCACTAATTTCAAACCCTTATTTATAGAAATCTTTACATTACCCTCAGTAGTACTAACTGGGAGAGTAAGAGTTTCCAGTACTGGTTTTTAAATTATTTGGGGGGTTTTTCATGAACAGATGTCATAAATTCTACTGACTAAATTAGCAGTTACAGATTGTTTAAAGGGCATATGTCAAACGATTTTTTTGTTGGCACCAGAATTATTTCTTATTGTTCCTTTAGGGGGAGGGGAGAGGGGGAAATGGAGGAGGGAGGAACTTCTCCATATCCCTTCTCTAAAGAGATTGAAATTTATATGGAGGAGAAAAAACAACTGAAATCAGAACATATGTCTACAATAAATAAGATTGTGTATAGTTACCATCGACAAGACAGACAAAGAAGCAGCAGGACTGTTTTAATCAAGACAGGAAATCCAATGCAGACGCCAGAAGTAGGATTTAGCTCACCTAACTTTGGCTGTGTAAAAGTAAGGCATTCAGCCTTAGACACCTGGCCTGTTGTCGTAGTCTATGGAGAGTGACAGATCCATGAAATGGGCCATTCATCCAACATATTTTAGGATGTGATGAATCACTTTCTGCATGTGGTTTTGTCCATTGACTTCAGTAGGCACCTAGGTAACTGGTCTATATTTAGTGCTTAAATGCCTTTTAGATGACTAAATTAGGTAAGAGGACCCAGCCCAGCTGCCTTGCAAAGGTCAGGGTATACATCAGGGCGGAGGTGAGTTTTAAGGAAGGATTTACAGACAATAAATTCACTTAGATCATCAGCACAAGAAACAAGTCATGAAATGGGAATGTTCTATCTTGGGTCAATAGATCAGAGATTAGGCATATCAAGCATGTACTCCCACACTCCCTGCTTCCCCTTCCACTCTTGCCATTTCAAACATATATTTTGGTTTTTAAAAGTATTTTGCCCTGCCTTGCTGCTGTGTACCAGGAATAGAAACTGGGCTTTATACTGAGATGGTGAAACCAGTGAGAAGGTGCTGTCGAATGATCAGAACAGAAAGCTGAAGAACGTTTATTTTCTCTTTAGGCACAATTTTACTGAAGACAATGCACAACAACAGTAGGAAGATAATGTTCAAAAATATTTCAAGTGGAAGTGGAAATCAGATAGCGGGAAAACAGTGAAAAGCAGAAAATGACAGAACTATGCTAGATAAACATTATCCCTGACAGGCAACAATTTTCCAAAATGGCTATTGATTTCACAGTCTCCACACAGCTAACAAAATAATCACTGGATGTTTGTGAAATTTTTGATCAAAAGTAATTCTTGCATGAGGTCTGCAAGCCCTTGCAGTTTTAAGTTTTATGGAAGAAAAGTTTAGGTAAACACAGGAAAGGTATGTGAAATCTGTTTTATATTTACAGGAAGAGAAAATAATACCCTAAGTTATATGTTATTTTGTCAGCTGAGATTTATTTGTATTTTCATTATTTTGTTTTATTTTTCTGTCGCCAGTGCAGTTAAAAAATCTCCAGAAAAGGTAATCTAAAAAAAAATGTAGTTAAAAGGAAATAATTATTAATAACTACTGCTATAATTTTATGATATAAAATACAATTTAATAATAAAGTAATATTTTGTGGAAATATTATTTAAATAGTTCTCCTGTTTAAAGCAAGTGAAATCCATAATCCTGTGATAATCAGCAAGGAGCCAGTCTTAGAGACTACGGACTCAGCAAGAGAGCAAATAAATCCAAGCAAAGAGGACTGCCAAACTTATACATGACATTGAAATGAGCCCGGATACCCTTTGGGTCTGAAATCTATTTTTGAGTTTGCAGAAGCATCTTGATATTAGAACAGTTACAATAAATCTCTCTTTCTACGTCAACCCATTAATACTGCTAAATAATATTAAACCTTATGTCAATCCATAAAATGCAACAGACACAAGCCTCATAATTTTTTCCACTTTGGCTTTTCCCCTAGTGCTGATAAAAAACATTTATCATCCAAGCACTAAAGCCTGGATCCCCAGTAACAAACTTTCAGACAAAAGTTGATGAGGAAAAAGCTTAGTCTGTGCTTTCTTGATCTTGTGTCACATTCAATCCAGTTTCTAGATATGACTTTAAATTAGACATAACAACTAAATATAAACTTCACAGCATTTATTTAGTCTCTGAAATGGTATGGACTGGTATTACAGTCAACTTTGCCTAAGTTACTTATGAAGTACTTTATCATGAAGTCCTTTGTTAGTTTCAGAACAGTGCTGGCACAGCTTAGAACAAAATACTATAATGACCTTTGAAAACCAGCCCATTTTCTTGCATTTTCATTCCAGTCCATGTGCTTGTGGCATGGATGGGGAATCTGAACTCCTTCTCGACAGCAGCAGTGTTGCAAAATTGAAGGAGAGCTCAGAATTTAGAGAAAGGATGCTTTGGTCTGTAATGTGTGCTGTCACCCTTGACAAAATGGGAACAAGGTAAAAGCTATCCTTTATCCCCACAAGTGCATCAATGCAGGGAAAAATAATCTTTGTTGTTGTTCTTGTTCAGATTAAAAATACTTGGAAAGAAGAAGTTTCACAAGCAGCACTTTGATTTTAACTCACCCTTGATTTTAACTGGCCTTGGACACAGTGACCTCAAGGAATGGGCTGGAAAACACCCTGCTCCAAGCCCAGATCTGCTGAATGCTGTAATTTGTAATCTTCTGTCCTGCAGATTGAAGAGTTCAGTGGAGGCACCCAAGGTAGCCTTACACAAAATAGACGAGGTATCAGATGTAGTCTGGGATTAGGCAGAGCTGGTCAGCAGAGGCTGATTTTATGTAGCATCACCAGCCTTCTCTATGCCTTGATTTGCTCTTCAGCTGGCAGATTAAGCCTGCAATTGCTTTTAAAAGTGCTCAGTTTGGACTCATGTTTGAAATTACTTGGTTTTGACTGTGCTACGTATTGCTATGTAAATATGTGAGAAAAAGTGAAGAGTAATAAAATTGCATGCAAAATGTTTAACATTATCAAAATCTTGTAACTAGATAAAAGTAACAGGAAATAAAGTGATACAGATACATTATCATCTATTTCCCCTAATGGTGACAGTCTATTTCTTCAAGATCATCTTTCAGCATGGTGCAGGGATGTACAGAAGCCATGCCACATTTTCATTTCCTTACTTGAGTTCATCTTCAGAGCTGAGCAATACATTTTCTAGGTGCTACCCAGAAGTAAGTCCACTGAGGCAGCAACTCTCATCCATGTCCCAGATCTCCCAGCTCCAGATAGCATTTCAGCAAGATTGCTGACCTCCTCTTTCATCCCTTTCCTTCCATCCCAGACCTTTGGTATAAAGTCTCTGCAGATGTCTACTACCAAAGCACAGGCTTTGATGGATCGGTGCCAGATGGGCCAGCTGTAATCTTCCTGGCTGGAAGAAAAACTGTTCCTTTTTGGCTTTCACTAGGTTTTAGGTTCCTTGGTAACCCTGAAGAAAGGGGTCAAAATGCATCAGGGCTTCATGAGCTGCTGCTGTGTTACAGGGAAGAGCAGAATCAGTCTAACTGATTGGGGGCCTAGGTTCAGGTAAGCCCAGGGAGATTTTCTTCATGCTTACCCAGCCTCATCAGGAGGTGGGCTCTGTACCACAGAGCTGATCTCTAAAGCAGACCTTGGTACCCAGTGTGCTGGTGGTGTCACTGAGTGTCAAAGAAATGTCACAACCATGGCAGCAGTCAAAGAAATAGTGCTAAAAACAAGGCTCCATTCACACCATACAGTTTGCATTAACATTAAAAAAAAAAAAAAAAAAAAAAAAAAAAAAAAAAGAATAAAATACCTTCCTCTTTAGGAGGTTCAGGACTTGCTTTCTCATGCATAAGTAATTATACAGACATACTTTATTGAGATTCATGAGAAGAAATGAAATACAAGTTGTAACATGTGCCAAACATACTAGTTTCTGCCTACATATAGATAATGAATAAAATCTAGTTACCTTTATTCAATTCCTTTTTAGCTGCCTCCAACAGATTTCCTACAATATTTTCTATACAGCAAATCAGATTTGTCCTAAACAGGAATACAGGACTGAGTCATCTAGTCCAGCTCTCTGTTATCACAGGCAACTACATTTGGCAGGGCCAGTCAGTCTTCATTGTTCAAAATGGTTTGAAGTTTTTGCCTCTTTTCCTCCTAGGAAAAAAACACTTTGTAAATATGTATACTTATGATAGCAAAATTTTGATTTCCCTGCATAAGCAAAGTTCTATTTTTTGTGTGTGGGCTTGTTGCCACAATATCTGATTGCTCTGGAATATTGTGGGTTAGGTACAAGTGTTCAGAGAAAACATGAGGAAAAACCATATGTACTCATTAGTGAAAAAGATCATACTGACAGATTGCTCTCCATATGTGGAATTTCTGTATTGTAACCTTGTTATTTACATGACACATGAAAAATGTGTCATTTTCTAATGAAAAAATTCACTTAATATAATATCTTACTAGTTATAAGACATGAAGAAGTTTATTTCACTTATATCTGTATCATTGGAAGGGATCTGCCATAAATTTAATGCTTTAGCATGAGTGTTTTTATTGATATAATTGCAAAACATGGACATTGCAATATTGGGGGAACCAACAGAAATTAAACAGGTGAGAATAATTAGCCTGTAATTGATGTCATGAAGCTCAGACAATTCTCCATACTTCAAAAGTTTACCTCCAGCAGTTTTCTAATCTACTGTATGTGAGAAAAGGGAAGTATTTATTAGTCAAAGAAGTCAATTATATCTTGCAATGCAAATGCCAGAATTTACTTATACTTAATTAAACTTTCCTATCTTTAATTAAATTAATAATTTGCAAAATATCAACAATATTGAAATAATAGTCAAATAATTCCATCAGTTTTCTTCCTTGAAATTTGAATATTTTTAGATGCTAAATATGTATGAAGAAAAGTGTCATTTAGAATAAAATAAGAAGATAGAGCAGAAGAGATTGTCATCCAGTAAGCAGATTACTCCTCGTTTAGCTTCAATTTTTTTCAGTTTTAAGTACTCGGTTGTCCAGCAAAAAATGTTAAATGGAAATCTTTTAAAATAGGCATTTTCTTAAATTCTCAGAATAGAATCATATTCCTGTAATCTTTCCTTAGGCAGAACCTTAACCGGCTTGAACACAATCTGTTCCAAAACTCATGTAATCAGTGGAAACATTTCCACTTACTTCAGTGAATTTTGGAAAAGGCAGTATCACAAAAAGTAGTAGGCTGCTATTTCATGTTTTCAGACAGTAAGTACATGACATTTTGTAATTATGTCTGTACTATTTTAAACTCCAGCACAGACTATTGCACATGATATTCAGAGAGCTAAACTTGCTTTTTGAAAAGAAACTGAGACAGACTTAAAAATCAAGATTTTTCTTTTTCAGTTACTTTTTTCTTGAGAAAAGACAAAGTGAAGTTTCATTGCTTTGTGGAACTGCCATGTAGAACTGCTTATCTTCTGGTAGTGATTTTCCTTTGTGGGGAACTCAAATATACCATAGAGACATGGACAAATACATCTGTTTCCATACTGAAACTATTGGCAGTGATAAATTATTAAGTATTTTTGGGCAAGACACAGAATATAATGGGCATATTACAGTATTTTTCCATAATGATGAAATCAGAAATGTAACTGGCCTATGTATTTGATTATCAGTTCAAGTCCTTTAAAGTCTAGACTTAGCTTTATTTAAATGGACAGCAATTTTGAAAAGTTTGTGCATTTTTAGGTTTTTTTTTCTTTGCATTTAATGTCCCCAGATAATAAAAATATATAAAAAAGCAACTGCACTGAAAGGTGATTTCATGTAACTTTCATTCAGATTCTCAGATAAATATTTAAAGAGTATCAAGGATAATTTTGCCACATTACTTCATCCAACATAGTGCGCATCCAATGCAAGATTTTTGGTTTTTCTGAATGAATACATGTGGTAATGAATCATTGTCTGATATTAGTGAATAAGATTTTATGGTGCCATTAATTATATAGTTCAGCTGGAGGCACTTTTGCATGAGTTCTAGAGAGATCTGTGGCAACAGTGAGTAATTCTATTAATCATATGCAGATATTATTTGTAAGGAACATGCCAGCAATTCCAAATTCTATACGTAACATTCCAAAAGAACCTGACATATACTTTTACTTGCAGCCTCTTCTTTTTTTTTTAATTAATATTCCCTGACGATAGCAAGAGTTCAGTGCATGAAATGAAGCCAAAAGAACTCTGTTTGGGAATTAGTGCATTCCATTTATCACTTCTATCAACAAATACCTTAATTGATATTTACTGATTTAGAAATAAGGCTGATTCTTAGTTAAAACATCTTCATTGAGCACAGCGATGGCAACAACTACTGCAGCAGAAAGCAAAACTGATATCATATTTCACTTGCAGAAGTCGCAGAACACCAAATTGGAAGACTCAGGTTTTGATTTTTTGGTTTTTTTTTAATTTTACTTCTGAGCTGTTAAGACTTTAAAGCCATGAAGACCCGCTATCTTTCATGCTTAGTAATCTGACTCTGCTCCTAAGCTGACCTTGAGAAGCTAAGGATATCTTACTAGATGCTATTGACATCTTTCCATTTGCTAACAACAAATTACCAGCTAAACATATTCAAAAGGCTTTTTGATCTTATTAGTTATGAAATGATATTTAAGTTCTTTGTGCAGCCTCTTGACAATATATTGGGGTTTTATTTGAATATGGACATTGATTTCTCTGATGGAGAAAAAAATAGGTTGAGATGTCAGATGGAATCTTGTATGTTTTGGCCTAAGAACTGCACTTATTTTAAGAGGACAACAGCACAACCACACTTAGGCTTTTCGGCACAGAAATCAGAGGGGAAAAAACCAAAAAAAAACTAAACAAAAAACAACCCAGAAATAAAATAATTCTTGTAGATTAATTCTTTTCTGTGCACCTCAAAGAAAGGCAAAGAATTAAGTGTGAGAGAGTCCAGTCAGAGTTTCTATTCCTGCTGTTATTTGAAGGAAGAAGTGGATGCTTGGGTGAGAGGTGACCAAAAGAGTGGTTCTGCCCAGAGGGGTCACCATTACTCATCACTGCGACTCATATTGCTCCGTAACACGGGTAGCCTGGGCGATATTACCCTGGGAAAGCAGGCAGGCAGGGAGGGTGAGAGTATTTCACACAAGCTGGCTGCTTTTGCATGCCTTTTATCTTGCCCATGATCAGCTCTCAAGTGTCTGATATGTATGTGTGGTTTTTTTAACATCCTCTTTTGTAGCTAGTACTAATTCCGTCTTAGTAATGTTTTGTTTGGCTGTAATTCTTTTTGAACAAAGACTTTCAGGAAACCCCTCCAAGCAGCTGCTGTGCTCCAAGACAGTCTGCTAACAGACTCAAAATCCCAGACAAAGTCCCTTTATTTGATTATTTTAAAATAGTTGTGAAAGACCGGTATCTGACAAAGTTGTATATATTGTGGGCTTGAGATAAGAACATAACTCGATGTGTCTGATGACATTCAACAGTTAAATTTTGACTGAGAAGTTTTTTTCCCTGGGTAATTCCAGGGCTATAAAATGCAAGGATTCTGTCTGTCATCTCTTTTACTTGGTACCACTGAAGTCAAGAGAAAAAAAACATGTGACCTTACTTGGCTCTACATGTTACAATGAAGACTCAGGAGATACTTGGTTTCTCACACATTTCTGTGCATTTGAATGATCCAGGGCTCAAAATTTCTTTTCTGACACTGAGTTATTGGGTCTTACTTACTCAGTCCAGATCCCTAAGAGTACTTGGACTTTCTGGATGAACCCATTATTTTAAAGAAGTTTGTTATCCACTTGTAAATACGTATATTAATCTAAACAAATGCAAGTTCTAATGAATATATGTTAGTACATAACACAGGAAGTACAGTGGGTGTCGCTTAGTGATAAAATTCAATATACACAATGTTTCTCACACAGACACCCAGACAAAGGAAAGAGCCTGTGTAGCAGTGTCAAGCTTATATGAACTAGAGGAAATACATGGGTTTAAATCTACAATAAGAAAAATCACAAAAGATCATTTTAAAAGCCACAAGGTGTATGTTACAAAAAGCAAGATGTTGGCATATAGGCATTAGAAATGTCCATTGAACAATAAGAAGGTCATTTTCTGGAGAATGGTGTCTTGCAGCTTGTACAGTTACCACAGTAACGTTTTAGTTTTGCTCAGAGAGTCTCAACATAATAAAAAAAGGGAAAAAATTATTATTTTTTCCCCATGTTGGTTTTATTTTCATGAAAAAGAGACCTTTCAGATCCTAACCATATTTTTCAGAATTCAGCTGAATTATTTTTTGAAAGCTAGTTTTTTTCATTGCTTTCAGACAAGGGGCAAACAAGAAATTGTATTTTCTTATTATTAGCAACTATTTTATATATCTGTAAAGAAGATTTTCTATTCTTTTGAAAACATGAGACATTGAACAAAACCTATGTATTAACAGCAGTCAATCATATTGATTGGTATCAACTACACTTATGATTTAATTAAATTACCATCTCAATGTGACCATTATGGAGAAGCACAAGTTATTAGTCCAGACTAGATTGAAGAAACTTTTCATTATTGGCTTGAATTTGAAATTCCCCTGATATCTTTCCCCCTAATTTTTGAATTTTTGGCTGCTTAGTTTTATTGAAGGAATAGGGCTGGTATTTGAGGGCAAAAGTAATAGCTGTCTGCCTGGAAAAATTCAGACAAGGACCAGATCTTCATCTGGTGTTAATGAATCTAGAGGTTTCAGTTTCATAGGAAAAAAGTTATATTAACCAGATGAGGATTTGGCTCATGGAATTTTGTACATTACTTGTCATCCATTTTCTGAAACTTCCCCAAATGTTTCTGTCAATCCACAAGATCTCCACAATTGGTTTCTTCTAGCCAATTTAAATTTGCTTGCTCCTTTTGGCTTTACTTGAGACAAGGATCTATATTAAGCTAGGGACATTACCCCTAGATCTAATAGTATCATGAATTAAGGAATCATGCAAAGCATCAACAGAAAACTTTGTGGAGGGGTACCCTCCACTCTTAACAACCCACACTTCATGCTTATGTAGAAGGGAACAAAGAAAATAGACGTGCAGCAACTTTGTTCCTTTTCTTTTTCCTCTCACCCTGTTGAGGGCTCTCTCCCCAAAGCCAGAACTGTTACAGACTTCCAATGTGTTTTGACTGCAGCAATTCCCAGCAGATCTCTCCTGCAGCCAAAGCATGTCTAGAGCCCAGTAATGCTCCAACCTGATCTGTTAGCCCCATGTTCCAAAGCAAGGAGGGAGAAGAGATGCCACAAACCCATTAAGCTTCTTTCTCCCTCTATGGATCTCTCTGAACACCAGTAAAGTCCCCATTACCATTGCATTATGAGTTCTGTACTTCTGAAGTAATGTAACCTGGACCACAGAGGATCCAGCTCACAAAGGCTGCAGTGGTGACAAATGGTAAATATCAGCAAAGTATAATGACTCCAACCAATAATTCACAATGAAACAACTTCTTAGTGACTCTATTGCTGACTTATTAGCTCAACATCAAAATTTTCAAGCTAATAGCACAGGACTGGATGACAGTGATGAAGTCAAGAAATTTATCACAGTGAGATTGTGTGCAGTTTAGCACAACACTTACTCAGATAATTTAAAAAATAAATGGAACTTTAAAATTATTGTAGAAATCAAAACCACTCAGTGTATAATTTTAGGTTCCCAAATACAGATTAGTCAGAATTTACAAGGTACTTATTGATTTTCTGTATTATATATTTTTCATATCTTTATTAAATATCTTCAGAACCATATGTTCCTGGAGGAATATGCTGTGTCTGCATAGGTACTGTGCAAAGCACATGATTAGGTAAACCTGACATTAATAATGCTATAAACAATTTTCAAACCATGGCAAAGCATAATATCACTTAGAGAAAGGTGCAGAATTGTCTAGATTTCTTCTTTCCAAGATGCAGACAATTATTTTTAATCTTTCACAAAGAGAGTTTACAGAAAAACTATGCCAGCAGTTACTTTTTGGCAGGAAAGCACTAAAGAACTAAGGGAGAGGAAGAAAAATGCAAATGTCTGGGAAAAAAGGGCAGAAAAAAAGCCCTCCATCTTTCTCTTGAAAAATGGAATAGCCACAGACAGGAAGCATCTGAGAGGAAAGAGGCATTTTCCTTTAAATGGCAAATCAGCTTGTTGAATAAAACAAACTGGCAAGATGTTGTGTTCATGCCTTCCACTGGAGGCCCTTTTCCAGGGACCATTTGTGTGAGTAGAAACAGATTTCCACAGTACATACTGAAAAATCTGGTGATCTGCTGCTTTGTTACATCGACTACAGCAGCAGACAGCAGCTTCTACATGGGGGTAGTGATCTGGACCACAGCCAGCTCCTGTGGAGGTTCCTCTGCCGACTGCAAGGGAGGGCTGCATGCTCCTTCCATTGGCAGTGGGCATTGCAGCCTCACAGGCGTCACTTCCAGTTAAAAACCTCACAAATTGGCAGGGCTGGCAAACAGATACCTCAGACACTGTGTGGCTGTCCACATACCTACCCCTAGCCTGAGTGGTTTAATAAAACAAACAACAAAAAGGTGGGAAGCAGAACTAACACAAATGCCTTTCTGGTGTACTCAACCACATTATTTTAACCATGGGGGCTTTTGGTATCTCTCACCTAGAGTCCTTTTAAGCCTCCTGTATATACAAGTAGAGCCCCAGATCCCACTGCAAAATCAGATGCTGTCCACCTGTCCTGTGCTTTGGGTTACTTTCCTTCTCATTGGCTTCCATTTATATTCCCTCAGACACAGTCTTGGAGACACTAATGTAGATTGTTCTCTCTGGACAGCATCTTGAGAGCATTAGTGCTATTCCTCTTCTCTGCACCAAAACCACCAGTGGCTGTGTGAACCATCCCTGTGGTGATCTAATTGCCATTGCCTGCTTTTGCTGGGGCTGAATCCTTGCATTGTGTGAAAACAACTCCCTCTCTTCCCCTTAGACCAACTAACTGCTGGGTGGCTACCCCCTCATTTTTTACCACTGAGGATCAGTCAGGGCTGCTGGAACACTGAAGAGATTGCATAAAGCAACTGTTATAAAACAGATTTTCTTTGGAATGCTTTCTGGTGTCTATTTCAGTGGAAAACATGGCACTAAGGCAAATGACAGACTTGGGCAGAAGGGCCAATTGAAGCCCAAAAAGTCCAGTTATTCTCCTGTCACTGCTCATCTGAGGACCAAAGGCAGCTACAGCCCCAACACACCCATGGTGGCTGAGCACCTGCAGTTAGACTGGATGACTTCAGGCCTTGTTGCTCAGCCTACACGTGTCTACAACAGCAACTTCTTCATCTCCAACTTTTACCAGTGTTTCTGTTGGACCATAGCGATCTCAAAACACATTACAGAAGTTTTTACGGTAAGAATACGATTTTAGAGAGAAAACTAGAGCAAAAAGTGTATTATTAAAACATGTGAAGGATCTCTCTCCCAGTCCCATGTCCTACACCAGTGTCCTGCCCTCTTTGCTTCACTCAAGAAGCACATGGACCCCCAAAGGAGGTGACCCTCTCTCTCCTGTGGGGTTTTCCAAAGTGGAGAACACATGCATTAGAGTCCGAGTGGACCTTTCATCCTCCCTTGGGAAAAGATACCACAAAAATGTCATCCCAACCTATCTACCAGAAAACACTACATCATCAGGCGGGCACTTGTGCAGAGGGATAGAGGAGGTCTGTTAGGCTGGCTTAGTTCCAGCTACAGCAGATATTATAGTTTGTGTCTTATCCTGACCACTAAACATCTTTGCTTTTGGCCAAGTGCTTAAAGCAACCAGAATCTTAACCAAATCTCTTATTTCTTCCCTAAGTTTCCATGAAAGGGGTTTACACGTCTTTTGCTCATTTCAAAGGGTGTAGTAAATTCCTCCCTGCAGTCAGCGATCCTGCTAGCACAGGCTGGTGCCATTTGCATGTTGTATTGCCAACAGCAAGCTCTGAGAGTGATGAATAAGAGCCCGAACATCACAGGACCACCTAAACATTTTAAAAATAACAATAAAATTTAAAATAACATTTTAAAATAACAAAGGGAAGCCCTTTTCATAGCAGTTCAGATGCTGGAAATTTAGATTCATTTCTTTTCCACTCCTTTGCCACTGTCTTACAGCCTGGAAATATTTTGTAGACATGAAAGCTGAGATTTACACAATTCTTAGTGGCAGTATATTGCAGTTTCTACCAAATTTCATGATAAGACCCTGGGAGCTGGTAACATCATGCAAATTTCACTCTAAAAATTACTTGGAGTTGGCAAATAAAGCTAAGGTAATTAGCAGAGCATTTCTTACTATTTTTAAATAATTTAAATATTTTACATGCATAATAGACCATCTTTTAAGTGATGCAAGGCTTAACATGATTGCTGCAGTGTCTGAAAGTGGAAATATGGTTGATTTGATCCTGAATCTCTTGCTATGTGTGTATTATCAAACCCTGTTTTCATGTGAAACATAAATCATATATCCACAAAAATGCAGTAGCAAATTATGAGAATTTTTCAGAAAACAAGGTTGGTTTCCTCAGTATTGTAAAGCAACTGGACCTTTTTCACTACTTCGCCAATGTATTCACATTTGTTAACAGTATTACATACAGAAAAGCATTCTTTTTCTATATGATTCTGTAACTGAAAACTGCTGTTCATATTAGCAACAGTACTTTTTTGTGCCTAAATTTGATTATATGTTTTTTGTCTTCTCTTTAGTCACTCTTTCCACAAACACAGATTTCCCATCAATACTTCTAATTTGCTTTATTTTGCACCACGTTTTGGACCACTCCAAAAAAAACCCCAACAAAAGGCTCAACTTTTTCAACTCTGTTCTGGAAAAGTCCCAGAAAAAAATCTTGTTATCACCTTCTTAATTTTAAACAATCTGTTTTCAGGGTTGATCCAAGCAAGCTTCCATTAATTGGCACCAGCTTCTATTAAAATGCCATTAGTAGCAATGAATCTTCATGCCTGTTCCACTGAGAGACTTGTCAGTTTTTGAAAATACATCTGAATTTCAAGTTTCCAGTTTTAGTGGCTTCATTGTGGCTCTCGTTTGAATCTTTGTCACCCTCTAGTGTCGTGACAATGGGAGCCATACGCGAAAAAGGCGCACAGAGCATCCGAGAGCTCTCCGCACCGACCGAGGGTTACAGAACCAGCCGGGTACAGACAATGGGTGCAGCGAGGGCAGTCATGCGATTGCACGGGGCATAACAAAGAACCCAGAGTCAGCTGCTGGTGAGGATTAGCAGGAGATCATCATCTGTCCCCAGCGAGGCCGCAGGGACGTGGCTGCGAGCTTTTGTGCAGCTGTGTCACAACGCGGGTGTGCCGCTGCCAAGCCACGAGCGGCTGTGACACTCCGCAAAGTGCCCTCAAATCTCCTCGCCCGGCCTTGTCAGGGGCTCTTAACGACAGTTTTGAAAAGCAAATCGTTTTTTGTTTGAAAGGCAGTGGCATCACGTCCACATCCTGTGGTGGTATCCAATAAAACATCTGCTGGATGCCGCAGACTGCAGCTTTTGTCCATGGCTGAACATTCCTCTCCCAGCGCAGGATAAAGCTGTTTTGTTTATTTTTGGTGAAAGAAAATGAAACACGACTCCTACTACCCTTTCCTCACAATTTTCCGCAATTACAGAATGAAACAACCTTCCTGATGTGCATTAGCACATTTGTTTCCTTCCCTCTATTCCTTACTTTCAACTCTGTCTTCATCAAAATCACCTGAATTCTCAATCTTTGATACCGCCACTATCTTCTCTCAGGTCCTAAAGCTCCATCTCTCCCCTTCCCATGCTGACTAGAACCAGGTTCTTTGTTTTGTTTTATTAAGTTTTTTTTCTGCTCTGTTCTTTTTCACAATTCCTTCTGCCTTCTCTAGTATTGCAGTGGGGTTACCTATATGCCCTTTCTGTTTCCAGAGTACATCTTCTAACACTGCTTTCAGAGAGGACACCCAGGAAGCATATCTGGAACCTGCTCTTGTGAAATGCTGGCAGAAGAAGGGCTAAGTCTTGCTTGATGGGCAGGATGGAGGGAACAAGTGGCCATGGCATAGATAGGCCACCATCCTTAGGTGGTCATGGCAGTCAAGAAGAGGGCAAGAGAGCGTAGGAGGTGGGGGATTAGCAGCAGCTGGATGTATAGAGCAAGAGGAGTGGCAGGCTAGGGCAGGAGAGTTAGGCAGGGGCATCTCAAAGGCTAAACAGAGCAGGGTGCTCCTCACTGGGGGCCCAGTGGTTGTTGCAGGACTGAAGGATGAGCTTTGGGAAGCAAGGAATGGGAGGCATTCCAGTGGAAAATAGAGTTGGGTGTAAAAACATTTGATGAAAGGAGCAGCGGGTTTTGTATTATTTGCAGGCTTTGGCAGTAGGATCCAGAAGGAATGGGAAGCTCAGGAGTCTTGGTCAGGAATCAAAGGGATTGGCATCAGCATTGTCTCCTGGGAGCTCATCTACAAAGGCTCTTAGTGCAGAAGCAGAGATATGCACCAGGTTGTCTGCAGCAAAACTGCCTGGTGCCACCAGAAATGTGACAGAGCTGCTGCTCCTCTGTTAGGAGCCATTCCAGTGTCTTGTCCACAGCACCACTCTTTTCTCCCTGAAAACCTTTCTCAAAGCAGATGGTGGACAAGTGACAGCCCCATCAAGGGACAGACTCTGTCTTCATCACAGTTAGATCCATTTGATTTTGAGAGCTTGCATAGGAATGCATGTATTTCAATTTGTATTGTAGTAAAGCTCCATTAAACCAATAATAATTATTAATCAGAGGGAATAATAGTTATGTTTTCTGCAGGGTGACTGTGCACATTGCAAAACTACCCAAAACTAGGCTCACCTAGCAGCCTCTGCCATAAATAAAGACAAGAACAAGAGGCACAAGCAGAGCTTGCAGGGAACCTGTGCTCCCCTGTGCAAACTTGTCCTTTTTGTAATCGAATTTAATTCTTCAGTAAAAATGTTAGAATGGCACAAGGTAAGTCAAAGATTCACATCCAGGGAGATAAGCATCCCAATAGTTTCAACCTAACCTGATCCTGGGTTGGAGTGTTGGATTGGATTGGTTGGATTTTTGTTGTTTTTTAAATCATCCTTAAATGGCACACAGATTTCTTGTTTGTCACTATTTGCCATATTTCCTCACAGAAATGTTCTACTGCTCAATGCTATAGTTTGTCTAGCACTTTGTGATATTCCAGATGAAAGGGAAAAAAAAAAAAAGAAAAACCTTGTGCCATTTAAAATAAGCACCTTGGGAAATCTGAAAAATACGGATTATCTCACACAGACTGATTTACCATATAAAAACCATGTTTCTCTGGTCTGGAAATGGTTGATTAAATATATCCCATAGTTAAATGGCTTAATGGTTGATTAACTAAATATTTAATGATTAAGCACAAGTACATTTTGGGATTTTGATTTCTAGGAACACAAGCACCATTTAGTTAATCCACATGTGGTACGCAGTTCAAAATGCTGCATGTTTTATTCGGAGTCATGCCAAAGTTTTAAGTGATTAACAGAAACGGTGTCTGCAAGCTGAATATGCAAGAGTGTAAATTATAATGACAAAAGACAGGAATTTTAAGAGACCAAACACAGCATTCAGATAAAATTGATGTATTGAAGTTCAGTGCTCCAAGGGCTGAGTACCTGATCCAAAATATTTTGACAGATTCGGGGGCTTCATGTAAGGCAATTGATACTTTGCAGACTCAGGGCTACAGAGAAAGAAGTGTCAATTATATTAAAGACGTAGCTGAAGCGCCTGCCTTTAGCAACCTGATGGAACCTTGGCACATGAACGGGTTGGAATTTCCCACAGTATTATATCAATCCCTCTGTTGTTTACACAGCACTTATTTTAAAATGGTAAACTGATACGTAAATCACAAGGATCAACAGCAAGATTTTTTTGGCCATAAGAATTCAAGAAAAATATCACCCTACGATGTGTTTCAGAAACATAAAATCTAACTATGACAGAAAAAGTATGAGTTTACTATGTGTGAATTGCAGCAAAGAGGTGGTGCTGATAGCATCAGCTATGAGTAAGTTTGTCTGGCACTTTCTGGGATAATACCCTGCATTGTCCTGCTTTAACTTCGCAGTGCTTTAACAGTTTGCTCTTTTACCATCACCGAGGGTTTGTGTCTGTTCACAATCTTTCCTCTGAACAGCTGCAGCACTTCACATCTCAGAAAATGTGAAATTGTAAGGGGCCAATTTCTGTGCAATGAATATGTCCATTCCCATGCTCAGTGAAAAGCACACCAAGTTTGACCAGGGTCTAAGTCTTTGGAAAATCCCTTCATCAGTGCTCAGAAGGGACTCACTCCCACATTTCACCTGAAATTCCAAAGGGTGCAGCAATATTCTCGGCTTTTCCTAACTAGAGTTGATGCTTTGGGATTTTACCTATCAGGACCAAGAGAATTTTTTTTCCTGGTGTTTTACCTTCTCTCTCTCTTTTTTTTTTCTTCTCATGTTACAGATAGAGGACAAAGCTGCCTGACAGAAATGTAAGGTACAAATGGGTGTGAAGCGAAAGCATAAGGTAACTGATGAGAAAAGCCGATAGAAAAAGAAATTGTAGGCTTGTGGAAAGAGAGAAAAACTGGGCCAACAGTTTATAATGGGCAGATTGTAGGATTTGGAGGTCAGGGAGGAGAGAGGGAAGATGGAACAACTAGACAAAGAACATAGTGGGGATATCAGGACTGGAGCCAGGGATTGTGATGGGATGTACCATGGAAATCACTGAAAAAAATATAAATCTCTGGAAAGCAATTATTTGTAAGTGCATTGCAGTATTTGTTGGCCAATTCCTAATTTTTCAGAATGTATCAGTACTCATCACATTCTCCCACACTCCTCTGCATCTCTGAAGTCACATCTCTCCTAGGTCATGTATTCAACTCTGAAATTCAAGTAACAATAGACACATTTAAACTTTTTGTCTGTTTTACACTCAAATTTACCCTTTGGCCAAAGGAAAAGTACACTGGGTCAGAGTCTAGGAACTGTTAGTTCTAGCTTCATATGTGACTAAGGCATGGCTTCACTGTTTTTGTTACCGTGTATTTTCATCAGCAACTCAGCCATGGTACAGCTAATATTGTTTTGTATATTTATCCTGTGCAAATACATCCTGCAGAGATGTGTCACAGAATTTATGTTACTGCAGCATATATTACCACTCAAAAAAGGCAATATCAAAGAAGACAATGCATCTTATTGGAACCAGATTCACAAATAATTACTTTTAAAACTTTTTGTCTGCATAAGTAATGCTTTTATCCTAGAAACAATGACACAGCAAAGTGTCTACATCTAGCTTGTAAGAGAGGAACATTTTGAACCGTATTTGTAGTCCAAATATTTGACTAAAGCAGGTGAATTTGGAAAGGCTACACAACAATATCCTGAATAGACAAGAGCCTAAGTGAGAAGATATTTAGTACCTGGCATGACTATGTTCTCAGTGTATAACTTGGACAGCACTGCAAACCAAGGCATTCTGGTTCCCATCCCTCTGCTTTAATAACTAATTACATCACATTGCCCTCTCAATTTTTTTTACAGTGCATCCCCTCAAGAGTTTTGGCTATTTTCTGGTTTATGTTAGCAGAGTTGCCAGCTTCACTTGGCTTTCTATCACCGTTGCATCACAGCCAAGTATTTCCCCCCATCACCAAGCATCCCACTACAGCATGAGGCAGACATGGTGTGTCTGTGCTGCTTGGTCTTCCAGCTTTCTCCCCTCCAGTCAGGAAATTAGTGTGTGTTTAAACTCTTAACATGTTTAAAATCCCACTAGCATTGCTTGAATCCTATTTTTTTTTT
>VYXF01010446.1:1400161-1424476 GCA_013397295.1 Polioptila caerulea | reverse complement strand
TTTTTTTTTTTTTTTTTTTTTTGGTAGCAGATTAAGTTTAGAATAAGACAAGTAAATTAATTTTTACTAGTTAAATTAAAAATAGTGGCTCTGCTGCGACAATAGCAGCAGGGGAAATCCCAGTTGGTCTTCTGGAACATTTCAGGCTTCCTGCTTCACTGTCTCTGCTGCAGTATTCCCCCTTACATAACCCAGCAGGCAGCACTAACACACTCATCTAAGCAGGCACATTGCCAAAAATATTTGGTCTATTGAATACTCATGCTACATAGGCTGAAGACTTTTGTGACTCTCCTCCACATGAACTTCAGCTTTAAATGGCGAAGGAGCGTCTGCACTCTTCTCCCTTGAGAACCCCAAATTTACTTTTATGAGGCTATCAATATTAATGATCATGCAGCATTCCCAAAAGCTCTCCCCTTCCTCTTCCCCTGCCAAACATGAACAATGAAGCAACTTTGTAATCAATGTCATATTTAAACTATTTATTGTTTCTTTCTCTTCCTTGCCTTTTCTCTTTTCCTATGTTTTTGAGGGGTGAAGTTTTTTTTTTCTGGCTGCTGAACCCTATCTTTACTTTTCTTTCTAATATTTCCCTTATTTATGAGGCCTTCCTTGCTTTGGGCTTTCATCAAGTTCTTCTGTAGCATGCAATCACGTAATTATACAATGTTCCCATAATGCTGAAATTGTTACATGCACGCCAGATGTCAAATCCAAAATACATTGGGTTTTGAGAAGAGAGACAGGGGAGGAGCAGAACAGACTGAAGTGTATGCACTCAAGAACTGGAGATTTGGGAAGGTGCACATTCCCTGTAATGCCTTCCAGTAACACAATACTTACTTAATGCAAGAAAGCCACTCATCAGAGAAGAGTTTCTGCTGGATGGTCCTTCTCCTCTCAACTATAGGTGCTCCTCAGACAAAGATGTGTTTTTCAGGATGAGTTCCTAAATTTTATTCAAGCACTGTTTATGATTTACTGGAGATTAACTGATCTGTAGGGCTAATGACAGGAACTTCTGCCCCTTTTGTGTCTTCAGTTTTAACTGCAATAGTTTTCCAGACAAACCTTATTTTAAGGCAATAAGTGAGCAGAGAGAGCTGTTTACTTTCACACAACACTTTTTAAGGAACCTACAAAATTCAGAAACTAAGTTATGTGTTCTTGAGTGCTCATTTATTGCCTATCTAATGACTTTCCTGTAAATACAGATATTGAACTCATCATGCTGCAACTGCCTTGCATCATCTGGGAAGCCAGAGCAGTTGACAGCCAACTTGTGTCAGCAAGCTGGGGAAGGGCCTTGGTCCAAGCTGTATTATGAAGGCATGTCTCTGTAGTCAGGTGGAGACAGTTGTGGAATAGCTTAGCTCATTTTCTAAGGTGCAAAATGGAAGATACATTCAATCCAAAAGCTGTTTGGACACGCTGTTGTGGAACTGTGCCCAAGCTAATAAGTTCTGCTCAGAGGCAGGTTATTCTTTTACATAAGTTGGCTGGTCCCTTATTTGGTGAGGTATATATGCTAAAGCTTGAAATAACACAGTTCAGACTTTAATATGAATGTTGGTTTCTAGACAAAGGCTGTTTAAAAAGATAGTCTTTCTTTTTCTTTTTCATGTTCATCCTTCTGAAGTTCCCAGGAAACAAGTAAGGAATATATTATACTTGCATGACAGAACTAAAGGAGAAGTTAAGAAGCTAAGCCTCTTAATGGTTTGTTTCTATTTCATATTCATAGTATCTTTCACTCTGCAGGACCAAGTGAAAGGAGACAGAACTACCACCACTCCATTAGTCCAAAAATGCCCCTTTTTCTCTTGTAACTATGTAATGTAACTATACGTTAATTTTAATTTATAGTGGTAAATATGCCACAATACATTTGGGGTTTATAATTTTTAAAGTTAAATATTACAGTTAAATAATTTTTCCATTGAAAGTCTCATTATAGATATCCAATGTATTATCAGAAGATGTTAACCTTAAGTTAAAGTGCTTGGTGTCAGCACATCATGACTTATAAAAGTCTTTCCAGAGATTTTGATGATGTTGCACTTCTGTTTCCCATTCTACACACGCTACAGTTTTACAGATTCATTTGTAATAAGGTTTATGGCTTTACTCTGTCATTAACAAAACCAGATGACCTCTCTGTGTCAGAGGTAAGCCATTTCATATAGCATCCTACTCTTACTCTGTTATCATAACTAAGTACTTAATTAGCTGGAAGTCTCAGCAATAACTTCCTAATCCTTACAAATTACTAAAAATCAGTAAAAATACAAGTAACCCCCAGGACTTAGCTTGGAAGTAGTTCTGAATGACTGTATCTAAAATGGTTTTTGGATTGCCTGGAACTTCATGGTCACCTGCACTGATTGTGCACACATCTTAATTAGTCATTGCAACCTGTACCTCATAGTGCCTGGCATTTCTTTTGTCCACAGTAGAGATTTACTCTACAAAAGAGGAAATGCTATGCAGAAATACATATTGGGAAAACACTGATACTTATGTTGTAGGAGTTGTTATCACTGAAGAGTTAAACTGTAATCTGCATTAATTCCTCTCATGCTGCCTTGAACAAAAGTACCTGTGCAAAAAATGAACAGATGTATCACTTTAACTCAAGCTCTGTAGCAAAGACAAAGGACTGTAGTGCTGGTAAGACCTGGGTGCCCCCTGTCTCTTGTGAGACTCCCATGCAAGGAGACAGTACCATTGGAAGTTGGTAAGTCACACATGTGGCTTGTAGTTCAGGGTGTGAGAAATCCTGTGACAGGGCCTATTTGTGCCTCTTGCATGTAGAGGGCATGTTGTTCTGTCTGTTGGATGTTGAAGCTGCCTTAGGCCAGATCCACTGACTTACAAATCACAAAACCTAGCTGGAACGTATCCCGTTCAGAAATAATGGTCAAGATTTTAGTGAAAAAGTTCTCCATGTTTTCTTAGGATAACCTTTTGACTGAGATTTGACTACTGCAGATGGGTGAGGTACAACAGAACAGGACAACCAATAGACTCCTTTCTTAGATGAACACAGCACACCATTTCCTCAAGCCTACAGATTTCAGCCTCCTCTCACAGTAGAGCTCCCTGAGCCAGTGTCTATCTCTCATTGACATTGACTTGACAACCACGTTTGTTTATACTTGACTGAGGTACAGTTTAGCTCTTTATCTAATGTTCTTTTGTCTCTGTAGGCTTTTTCAAATCTTTGTAGAGCAGGAGCTGCTGCTGAGACAGCAGCTACTGTTCCATGGCAACTAAAAATAAAAAACTACTCCCTTCTTTTGATTTCAAACTTACTATCTGCAAGAAGCATTTCAGGGAGCCCAGGACTTACTCTGTGACAGAAAGAGGAGAATACTTCTCTATTCATTTTTTTCCATGCCACTAATGATTTCATAACCTCTGTTGTTTCATATCCTAAGTAGATATTTCTCATCCAAGTCAAAGCATACTTTCTCTACTAAGCTCCATCTTTTGTGGTAGCCACACTTCATCTTTGGTCACACTTATTGCCATCATTACTATATTTTATAGTTCTATTTTTTTTTTTAAATAAGCTCAACTAGAACAATGCACAATCTTCAAAATATGGGTCAGATTTATAACTCTGGATCTGCAAATTGTATCATGCTTATAATTGCATCCTGATTTCTGTTTTATTCACCATTTCCTTCTGCTAATACTTTGGGGTTTTATTTGTTTGCCATTGCTGAATATTAATCTGACAATTGCATATAGTATCTCCTGAAGAACTCAGACACCTCCTTCTGTAGTTGTTATAACTACTACTATTTAAAGCTGCTCTTGCATAAGGAGGCTTTTTTTCCCCCATGGGTGTTATTACGTATTTAACATAAAATTTCTTCCACGTATTGCCAAATTGCTCTGTCTTGAGAGAACACCCTGCATCCCATCACAAGTGGCTCTTGGTTTGCATCATTTGCTGATCTTATGACCTCACTATTTACTTCTTTTCTAAAACATTAAAAATATAAAGTAGCCTGGGAGTGAGCATCAAATCTTGGAGACTATCTATGAGTAAAGCCCTGTCATTGTGAAAATGGAAAGCTGCCTGTTCATTCCCTATCCTGATTTCTGAAGATTTTCTTTCAATTGCATATGGACACCTGAGAAAACCTACTTTATCTCATGCTTGCTTTCTTCAGCATGCTTTAATGAAGGATCTTTGCTCGCAGGTTTAGAAAATCCATCTATGATGTATCATTCATAATGTATCATCCAAATCATTCTCATTCTCTTGCATTCTGAATTTTTCAATAAACTCTAATAATTTGTGCCTTATACCCTTCTTTTGAAAAAGCTTTATCAACTTGATGCATGAGGTCAGGCTTATTGGGCTGTAATTCCTGAGGTCCCACTCAATTTAAGAAGAAAATTAACATCACACTTGCCACATTCCGTTCCTTTGGAAAAGAGGCCAATCTACATGTCGAGTTACATTGCATTAATAATTTGTCACATATATCAGACTTCCTTAAGAAGTGTTTTGAAAACCTGATATAATCTACTTGATTTGTTACCATTTGGTTCTGTCTAATCTAAAATTTCTTCTCTGACACTTCAAATTGAGATAATTTCTTTGACTTGGACCCAAAAAAAGGTTCTGCTGTTGAAACCTGCCTAAGCTTGTCCATGGAGAACATTAATGTGAAAAATTCACTCAGCATTTCAGCTCTGGGCTTATCTCCTTTAAATACTTCTTTTATAGCCTAAACATTATAGAATGCCTATAAACTGTCTGGCACAATTCATGCTTCTAATGTGTTTTGATCAAGTTTTATTATTCACTCTTATGCTTATCACAAGTTATTCCTCAAAATATTTTTGGCCCACTTTATAAAGGCTTTCTATAAAACGTATAAGAGTTTATGTTCTTTTCTGTTTTCCTCATTTCAACACAATTTCCACTTTTTGAAGATTGACTCTTACTTCTAACAACTACTTTCACATTTCTGTTTTGTCATGCCAGCTTTCTGTGCGCGTGTGGTCCTTTTAAAGTCTTTTTTGATAAGCAGTAAATGTTTGCTGTTAGTCTCTGGTACAGCATCTTTAAACAATCGGCATGCCACCTGCAAACTTTCTACTCCTTTGGCTGCTTCTTTGCATTTCTCCCTAATAGCCATGATTTGCATATTTCAATAATACATAATAGTCTAATAATTTACAGCAGAGACATATGCTTTGATACTGCCTTTTGGTTCCTAGGCAAATCCTCATAACATAGGAATTTCTTTTTAATTATAATTCCTAATAACATCTGCACGTTGTTAGTTGCTGCCAGAATCCCACCTTGTTTCTTGGGGAATTTGACCAACTTGTCAATGAAATGAGAATCAATCAGACCTCAGGTAAGACAGCACAGAGTGAGTGAGTCTTTCTCCAGCTGGCCCGAATGCTACTGAGTAGGTCAGCTGTGCCAGGATTGATGGGCTCCCCTCCTGGATTTAGCTGCAAACTATTTGGTGAATATGTGCAAAAATGTAAAAATTTTAGGAGAATCAGCGGTGTTGACAGCTGCGATTTAGAGAGGTTTCTTTCAAAAACAAACCAATTAAAAGAATGTGAAATCAGAACTGACCGCAAAGATTTAACTGTGACAGAATTGCCTGGTGAAGTCTTGGGGGTTCTCTAGGCAAAATGAAATAAATTCAGTCCATCAACTCATGCATTGCTCTTCTGCTGAATATGAGTTACACACAGATTTTACAACATTATTTTCTCTCCCCAGTAACTTTCAAGAGCAGTAAAATTAATAACTCGCGATACAGAAGTTTAATACCAGAACTTTGGTTGTGTACTAGGAGGGAAAACACTATTTGAGCTGCAGAATCGTGAAATTAATGTTTCTCGTCCTTGGCCAGGGGCTGGGAAAGCATTTCCTTTTTCTCTCCTGCAGCGGCACCCGGTGGCTCGGTTTGGGAAGAGCCGGGGCCGTGTGCGCCGCTCTCACGTCATGAAGGATTCCAAACTTTTTCTGCCTCTCACAAGAACACCCTGGCCACGTTCCCTGAGTAATTCTGCTGCTGTTGCTACAGACGTAGACGTTTTAATTTTAGTGCACACTAAGTCTCACTTGAGTTCATTTTTCCATGGCTTAGTCTTTCTTTAGATGCGGAACGACAACATTAAATAATTATTTTAAGAGAATATGTGAAACCTTTTTTTCCCCTGTGGTTGTAACTAAACATTTTTTTTTATTTATCCAACAAAAAGAAACTGCATATTTCAATTTATAGGAGGAAATCCAAGTCATGCTGGAACTCTGGTAAAAATACTTTGGGTTTTGGGGGCAAGAGCGTGGCCTAAAATTTTTTTTTATCGCTCTAGTGGAAACAAGAAAGGAAGTGTTTGTCTTGCATGCTGTGGAGGAAAATATATTCCATCTCCAAGAGCAACTTACACCTGCCATCTTGTCTCTGCATGACTCTCACTCCAGATGTA
Source organism: Polioptila caerulea (assembly GCA_013397295.1). Classification (NCBI taxonomy): domain Eukaryota; kingdom Metazoa; phylum Chordata; class Aves; order Passeriformes; family Certhiidae; genus Polioptila; species Polioptila caerulea. The sequence continues at coordinate 1,417,993 of VYXF01010446.1, read as the reverse complement.
CAGCAGCAAACAAGAGAAGAGCCTGAAGAAGTCTCACGAGACCTATAAAGTCAACAAAATGGCTTATGACCTCTTTTTTGTTCAATATTTCATGACGTATAAAAAACCCCAAAACGCTGGGGTTTTCCATTTGATTTTCCATTTAAAAGGCATATCTTCTAAGAGTGTAAGGTTTATCACTTCAGGGAAATGGGAAAACTGTAATTCAGTTGAGATGTTTTTCCAGCTCAGGCTGTTTTCAGCTCTTTGGTTTGTTACTTGTATTTTTGAACCACTAATTCCCATACCTGGAAAAGAAAGTTTGATATCCTTATCTCTCTCAAACACAAGAATAGAGAACACTTTCACCTCAGATTTCTGAGTAATCTTGATGTGAAAATAAAGCAAAACAAGCCTTGAAAATTTCTGGTATTCAATGTAAATAATTAGATAGTTGACAGCATACAAATACAATGATACTACTTAAATCAAAGCCTTTGTTGTTTTGGGAAAAATCTGAGTGATCAGACTAATCACATTATCTCTTATCATTCTCACATTTAGAGTCCCTGTTTTATTATCAGTCAAAATGCTGAAGGGAAGTAAGGGGGTTGTATAGCCTCAGTCTAAATCAACTTCCCTTTCAGATTAAGAATTATGCAAGAGGTGAGATGCTTCATCCTTTTTTTAGTTTAATTCTTTTCATTTCCATTCCATTCAACATATATTTTGTACAGGATGCTCTGCTTTTGCCTCTCGTATTTGTAATGCTTTTGTTCTCCTAACCCTTTTGTGGGCACTGCTCTGTGTGTCTCTTCAGCCTAATTTAACCATAGTTTATATGGCTATAAGATATAGATATTTTATACCTCACTAGTCAAGTGTAAACTATTACAGTAAATCGTGTTATTTTCACAAGTTTGGTAACAAGTGCTAGCTGGCATTATAAGTGTGGAAGTAACACTTTTATTTCCACATTCCTACCTTCATCATTCACATTTATTTCTTCAGGGGAAGAACCATACTTGATGTCACATTGAGGAGTGTCTCTCTGTACTATATTTAATTCCTGGGCTGGGAGAAGATATTGCCTAAATACAAAAGGTCACAATTAAACTCTGGGGTATAAATGTACCACTCCCGATTTCTGTTTTCTTTAACCTCTAACAGCATCTGACCATAACAGAGCAGTGTCCTGAGGCCACAGGGAACATTTTCTCAAGCACTGCTTAACTCTATATTTCTTTGTTTTTCCTCAGTTCATTTCTGAGCTGCTACAGCAACCAGGAGAGGAGCTGTGGTGCCTTTACTTAGCTCTTGCTTGCATTGAGGCAATGTTCTAGTTCCACAGTGATTTGGGTGGAAGCTGAGTAATTTGTACCCACATTTAGACCTAGCTGTGTTTGCAGGCCAGAGAGGCATCTTTAAGTATGCAGAAATCAGACTGCAGATTTTAATAAGGGAAAGAAACAGAAGAGACTCTGTGCGAGGAAAAGGAATGGTTTTCTATCAGTTTTCTTCACCATTCACAATATAATTTCTTATTGCAACTCTGTAACACAAAAACGACAAATCATATTTGTTGGCTAAAATATGCTTCTCCGAACATAAATGAGCTTTTTCCTACCTGTTTGCTAAGTTACTTTTCTTTTCCTACTTCAGAGTAGGAACAGCTGACCACTCTTGAAGTGAAGCATTCACTCACTTTTGGAATGTTCCAATATTGCTCAGCACTAAAGTTCTGCATATATTGTTGGGAATATCTGAAAATTAAAAACAGTGCTAATGAGATTTGCTTCAGTGGAATATGGAGTACGCAGGCTGTAGTCAGAGTGGAGGGTAAATAGGATGCAGACTGCTGTGTCACAACATTGTTTTTGTTCTCAAAACACTATTCTAAGGTTCAGACATTGCTGTATAAATATCACTCAGAAAAGTGTCTTCTTAAATACATTTTGGGAGAACCACTAATTAGATTAATATCCTTCTATTACTAAATTTCAAACAGTATGCTACATCTTTTCAAAGGCTCCACAGCTCTGTTGTTCTCCAAACACAAAGAGAATGCAGTGACTAAAAAGCTATCAGACCGAAGCACAGACAGTGAATGCAGCATATTTGTGGAGTGCTTGGAGACAAATGAGATTTTGGCGTAGTGGTGACTCATTTAATTGCACAGCTATCACAAGATAATGTGATAGTATTAACATAAGTAACTATGTGCTGCAATTATTCCTCTCAGAGTGTTATATGCTAGCATTTATAACAGTGTTCACTGCTTCTAGCTCGTAAAAAAATCCTGAAAGTGTTCTCATCGAGATTACTGTGCAAGCATTCTGAATGAGATATTAGGTTATGTGTGCCGGTGGCCCTGTTAGTGCCTCTGCCCAACACAAGTGGCACTGGATGGCCTCTCAAAGGCAGGAGTGGGCAGGTCAGGGAGCTGAGGGGCTGTCACTGAAGGCAGCGCCAGTCCAGCGAGTGGGAAGCCTTGAACCAGACGTTCCCCAGCTACAGCACACCCCACTACTGACACACAAACACTGCCAGAATGGCAAAATGTCTCCCCCTATGCACACGGCCCCGAGAAGCCAGGAGAGACCACTGAAAAATAAATCAAGGGACACTCTTCATAGACCCATTAATTGAAGACAAGTGGCCAAACTGAACTGAGCAGAACTATTTGATTCTGGAAAGAAAATGAGTATGAGAAATGGGCGCCTATAATGACGTTTGTTAAATTCACATTCTCCGCTGATATATGTTATTTTTCTGACCCTAAAATTGCCAAGGGTCTGTAAAAATAGGCACAGTAAAGAACACCCAGGCAAATAATTTCTAAGCCCAAGCGGTAGGAAAAGGACCCTGGAAGCTGATTTATTAAAAAAGTGATTGTGGTAGGGTTCAGCCTTATTTTGACAATGTATGCTTTCAAATAATGTTTATTAAACTATGTTCATTTACTCCTTGAATAATGGTTGCCCTAAACCAGGTCTTTACCTTTCCAAAATGCCATCTGAATGGTGATATTACAAATTTAAACAATCAGTCATATGTAAATCAGAGTTAATAGAGCATCCCCTTTGGTAGTTGGGCATGCATTATTCAGCTCTGGGTATCTTCTTTTTTCCCTGCAGGCTGAAGCCATGATTAAAATGTTACTTTAAAATAAATGTCTCCACAGAGACAAAGACAGAATTAAAACGTAATGGATTCTCTCCCATCATGCTATTAAGGAAGAAAGTTACCTCAGCATAAAGATTTCATTACACCTCACCAAAGACTTCAGATACTCCGCTGCAATCTTAAAGATTTCACAAGGCCAAGATGGGTTAAAAATATGTTTAAAGAATATTTTCTTTTTTTTTTTTTTTTTAATACAGAGATATAATATCTTCTGTGAAGGTGGCTGTCGATGTACATGTATGCCAATTCTTTTTTTAAAAACACAGTTTATTATTTTTAGAAAAGTGGCCTGGCATGGTGTAAAGCCTGCAAGGCCAGTATGCAGGGTACAGTTCGACATCGAGTTTTCTACTGCATTGTTTATTTAGGAGGTCATTGTGGTTCACTGGGCACAGAGACAGTTTCCCTTCAGGAGAACCAGGTGATTCGAAGCCCTGTGGTCAGCACCACACAGTGTTTGGAAGAGGTAGGATTTGGACAAGATAATTTTGGATCAAAACTTGTATTTCAGTACCTTCTGTAGAAACAATAATGTATGTTCCAGCAGTGCTCCCATGGACACTGCCAAGAGAGGTGGTCCAAACAGACCTCGATACAAATAACTAAGATCCAGGTAGTGGGAGTCTGGGGTTAAGCAGAAATGACATCTCCGTATGTATAGAGCCTTTTGGGTTTATGCACAGCTATTTTCTAATCTAACCAAAGGAAAAGTAAATCCATGGCCATGTTCCTTCCATCTTTCTCAGAGCTTTGCTGCACTTATACACTGCTGAACGACCACAAATAGATCAATCAGCCTGCAGGCCTTAGGAACAGCCTGTCCCAAATGGCAGGCACTCCTTGGTTCTTTCCTCTCTGAAGAAGCTCATGCCTGCCCTATCACTTGAGTCTGCACTTCACTGATGCTGATTTTTCTTCAGTATCAGAAGTCAAGGCCTTTCTCTCCACATATCATCACTTCAAACAGGCCTAGATTAGAGCAAGAAAATGTGAGTATGACACTCTGCTTAAATTTAATTCCTTGAAATCCAGGCTGCTGCCTGACTCTTCCAGTAGTTCTTGCTGCAGTGCAATCATAGCAAATTCACCGTGTCTGCAGTTTTGACATGAAATTATAACGTAGCTGATTATTTAAGAATACTTTTCTTTTGCGCAATAGTCACACAGAAATTCTCTAGGACTGATCTTTAAAACCCTAGTCTGTGTCAGGATTGCTGTAGTCTATAGAGCTCATATGTAACTTACCAAAATTACACTAAAACCAAAGCAGTGTTAAAATAAATTACTTGCATTTATCTTCACATCTTGAAACCTAAAAACGCTGAAGAACAACCTTAAGTTATTATTGGAGAAGTCCTTATTTTGTCCTGATAGCATATGGGATCAAATTATTCTATTGTGTTTTTGTTGAGTAGAAAGCTATGTAAGGAAAATTATCAGCCTCCAAATAGCAAAGTTTAATAATAAAAGGCTTAGGATATTTGCAGCTGTAAATAATTTGGTCAAATAAAGACTGTGGAATACAGCTGTGTTTATTTTTGTTTTTCATTCTGTCTTAAATATGAGACTTTTCCTTCTTATATTTGAAGTTAAAAGGCTGTGAATGGAGACAAGCTAATACCTGAGATGATTTTTTTAACTACTGAATCTGCTTTCATCTGGGTTTGCTTTCTACTGGCTTCTGCCAGTGCCCTAATGAACAAAGATACTGGCAAAGCAAAGAGGAGCATTCTTACTTTGGAATGTAGAATTTGTACTTGTGTCTCACTTCCACTTAGATCAGACAATACAAAACCACATGAATGATGCTGCCAGTCAAAATAAGCAAATCTCACTTCAAATATATAGAACTTGCAGTGATCTGCAGATGAGGAAGCAATGAGAGCACCAGTGCATGGTTCTGCTCCACAACCATTTATTTATATGCAGCAAATGTGTATGGGTATGAAGACAAGAGCAAAGTTCAGCATTGTACAGTTGTAGAAATAGATCTGCAAAGAAAATGCACTGGTCAAAAAAGTTAAGCTTCTGATGAAACACGGCTCAGTCCTTTACCCACAGTTACACTGCCAGGGGTGTTGTAAAGGCCTGTGAACAGAGCAGAAGTGGCCCCCCCATCCCAAATGAGTGAGAGACCCAGATTAGTTAGCTACCATGCAATTAGCAAACAGCATGCATGACGTGACTGAAAGATGAGCAACGCATGAGACCAGAACAAATGGCCTGTGGGACAATATGGGGCAGCTGGGGAAGCCAGCCAGGACTTTGGGGCTGAGGAAGGTTGGGGCATCCCTCCTTCTGGAAGGGAAAAATGGATGAAACATAAAGGAATGAGTGATCTATAGGGGAACTGCAGTGAATGCTGAATAGGAATACATTCTTCATTCATTTTGTTTAGCTGTAAAAGAAGAGTATGCTTAAAGATAAATGAGTATTGTTGTTATTAATATTTTCTGACACACATTCTCTACCACGGCCGGAGAGAAAAAGGATCAATAAGCTTAAGTACTAATTTCTGAGGCTCCAACAAGACAGTACTTTCACAGCAGTAAAAACTGCAACCAAGATTCTAGAACATTATCTAGAAATAATTTGCACTAGTTTGATTCCTCCTAAAAATGATAAAATTCTGTTTCCACTTACAATGCAGGAATTCCGCATGTTTGAGGTAACGTGATTGACCAGCAATACCCTAATTGTCATCACATTTTGTTTTGCTGTAAATGTTGCTAAAAAAAAAAAAAAAGAAAGAAAAAGTCAAGCAGTCTTTATCTGAAATTACATTAAAATCAAAATCTTCCATGTGTCAAAATTACTAACACCACCAGCAGCCCAGCTGGATTCTTTCTGCTCCCAGAGGAAGATCAGAATTAGGATGAATTAGGTCCCTTCCATACCATTATACCACTTTGCTTGTCTCAAAATGTGTGAGGAAAACTGTTAACGCTGAGGCCAATTTGTTGTTTATGTCATCTATTTGCATACTTAATTAATGTAAATTACCAGCCTCTACAGAAGTTTCAGACAATGACAACAGTTACGCTCCAGTTTTTCAAGTTAAAACCTCCAGGAGGAAAACATGGCTGGTTTATATTTTCCCTACATCAATGACAGCAATTTCTAGGTTTTATTATTTGATTCTACTTTTGCAATTAAGAGCCAGGGAATAATTACTGAAGCAGGGAAAAAGAGATTATAATGGGGCTTAGGACTGGGCAGATGAGAATTACCAAAGGAAAACAGTCCCTTTTTCCCATAGAGCAAAATAAGTAGTAGTAGCTCTGGGCATGACTTGGAAAACAGTACTGTACTGTACTGTGCAAAGAAGCTGTTTCTCTAGTGTCGGCTTTTTCTGCTTTTTTTTTTTTTTTTTTTTTTTTTTTTTTTTCCCCCACTCCTTTTCTGAAAACAGTGTGATGTGAAAGAATTTCATAGTACTGAAATGATAATGGAAATCGTGAGAGGGCTTTGCAAAACAAGCTCAGTGTGAGTGCTGCTAGAATGAAGTCTGCAATGATTAGACTTCTGAATAATCAGGCAAACAGCCCATATTGTAACAAGCACTGTTTATGGGGCTGAAGCAAACACAGACAAGTTTGATTCACATGCCTCAGTGAGCGCAAAAACACTTGTAACAAGGAGCCTTGCAAAGCGAGCAATTAGGGCTATGGAAACAGTCTCTGCCCTACCAAGATCACGAGCTCAGTGAGAGGTGGGAAGCACTCAGCTAAGCTGGGGTGTTCCAGAGAGACAGGCTCTCAGCTCACAGATAGGTGACAATGGCAAAACCAGCCCCTGACTGGGACTCTGTTCCCTACACAGCTGCATCAGCAAAACATTGCCAAAAAATGTCTGAGCAGAATGATAGAACAATCAAGCAAAATAAAGCCCTGCAAAAAAGCACTCTAAATTTTTGAGAATTTCTAAAACCACTGCAAAACGTATGATTTTGGTATGCAGCTCTTTGTTGGTTTTATAACTAAAATGTAGTATAAGAAATTCCAGCTGCAGCAGCCGAGACATGGTTTTCTGCTTGCCATAATCATGAATGCACAGAATTGCCTAGGTCTAGAAGTACCTCACAGATATATTTACTCTACATGAATATGATATTCCAAACAGATGGGTCTGCTCCAAAGTCCCCAGGTATTTTCATGCCATGATTTAGGCCAATTGCAATTGTTACTATGATTCTCCAAGGGAGAGTCTCACCCGCTTTTCAAATATGTATCCCCAGGGTTTTGTGCTGCCCTTTAACAAAGCACATGTAGGGGTAGGACTGCCCAGCTGTCAGAGGTTTTTGTTTTCCCATCCAGTTTTGTTATCCAGAAAGGCGCTGTTATCCAGAATTGCACCCTTACTCCTGGGTGCAATTAAAGTTAAGACCTTTAACCACCACTGCTTCAGTACTCGACTGCAACTTCCATGTCTCACAACAGCAAAATACTCATTTTCTAGGCCATGGAATTCATTGACTGCAATTGATGTAGGATACTCTTTGAGCATCAACATTTTTTTATCACCTACTTTCTTGTCCTTTATTAGAAGAAACAAGGGCAATATGTTGCATTAAATACACAGGAGAAGCTTCAGCAAGGTTAAACTCACTGTCCTAAAATGTGTGTGGCTTTTACTTTTCTCCTTGTGTAAAACTGTAGTAACGTTGATCTGGTGCAAAATGTCAGCTTTTTTCCACAAGTTCCTTTTTTTCCTCAAGTCCCAGTGGCCCTGACATCTTTAGACCACTTTGCAGCCTATTTCTGACCTCCTTACTTTTACCAGTTTGGTGCCTTGTGTGAATCTGTATTCGAAATCACAAAACACAGGATGGTACAAACAGATAGAGTGAAGAGACACCTACTCTTAGTTTCTTGCTTTAACAGCACTAAGTCCAAAAGGACTTGGAAATACAAAATGAACACAGATTACAGTTAGCTGGAAGATTCACCACCATTGTTTTTGTTTCAGCTTTGTGAAAGCAGCAGGGCCACCGACCCCATGGAGATGCTCTGCTGAGCACCAGGCAATCTGTTGGTGTAATAAAGCAGATCACTGTATGTCAGAACCTCATTTCCATGAGTTTGTTGTGTGGCCTTATCATACTTCTTTGCCACTTAAGGATGTTTCTGAAATGCAATAATTATTCATGAAATGCAATAATTCTAAGTATGTCCAAGTCAAATCAGACTGGTTTGCATTTTACACACTTGAATTCTGGGGTTTTTTTCCATGTTACTGTACTAGATTTCTCTGCTAGTCAAGACATGTGTCTCTTTAAAGTAATTACACTTTGATTCCTATTTCTTCTGTATATAATTAGTCAGGAATTTGAAGATAAGTTTACAAATCCCCTCTTGAATCCCAAAGATTGTTCTCTTTCCAATTGTATCAGGTAGTTCAAGAAAAAAAAATAACTACCTGTAAACTTTGTCATTTTAAGAATTATAAAATTTTAAAAATACCTATTTAAATGTATTTCATATGTGTTTAAACTTTTAACATACAGTTCTTTACTACAAGACTATTAGGAACTGTCAAGTGGAAGTCAGAATGTTTAACTAATGTTTCTGAACTGTTACTGCTTTCTATGAAACTCCAAGGGCATAACAGCTTTCTTTCACATTAAACATATTTCAAAAATAGTTAAAATCAGTTCCTGCATGTAAGTTGTGTAAGATTAGTGCTACTTTCCAAAAATGATATTGCCAGGAGATGGCATCTGCTATACATATTTCATGCTGCTGAAACAACAAAGATGTACAGGCTGCTGTAGAAGAAAGCAGATACATAATTAATTTCACCCACTCTGTGTTCCAGGGTCTAGACACTGGGGGATATATTTGTTATATAATGACACTCAGTTACCTCAATAAAAGCAGAATTTAGCCTCAATATTAAATAAAATCAAAAGTAAAAAAAAAAAGATATTTTTTTTTTCACAGTAAGCGTGTATTACAGAGCTATCATTTCCTCTAACCCATGATTACTCAGAATTGACACAGTTCCACTTAAAATTTTATGTTTATATCCTCTTTCCCACAAATTAAAATGATGTGTTTGTTCTCAACACCAAAAACATCAACAAGAATATTTTTCCTGCTTAGATGAAGCACGTGGTTTACTTAAAACTGAAACTTTGAATTCTTAAATATTAAGATTTTGCCTTTTTCTCTTTTGTCCTCTTTCTGCCCATTCTTTAGGTGAGAAAATCTTTAGTTTTCCCCTTCTCTGTAGCATTTTGAAACATTTATTGCTTCATAGCAATCATAATGACAAAAGGAGATGGAAATTATAAAACATGTCAGAAACCTGGGCATTCTTTGTTTTATCTCTCAGTCACATAAAAGAAGTGGGGATTCTCTAGAGTGGATCTTTCTCTGCCCATAGATTCAATTATCCCCATAGCTGGTGGCGATTGTGGATCTTCATAAAAACATTCCCACCTTAGCACCCATTTTTTACAAATGTTCAGGATATCCTTAAATTTTCAGGCAGGAGTTTTTATTGTAAAGTAGGACAAATTTCTTGTGTCTGGACAGGTCTGAGTCAGCAGTGGGGCAGAAGTTCCAGGACACCAGCAAATGTGAAATCTGAAGTGAAGCTACAGTAATTAGTGATATCCCTGTTCACTTGCATATGTCCTGCACACTGGCAAAAGCTTTCAGTAAACCATGAGTGGGTCAGAAGGCTTTGGAAAATGTGATTCTTGCTAAGTGCTATGAGGAGGACAAGAGGAACCATAAGTAAGTCCTTTGGGAATACCTTGAGACCTGTGAGGTTTTTCTTGTAGAGATTCAAATGCTTAAATGACTAAGTCTGTGCCTTTCTGGGGAATAGACACTGTCCATCTCTATTTATTTTTGATCTATTATTTTCTCAATATAAGTGTTTCACACACTATTATATTCAGAGAATGATAACAAAGTACTAGTGGGGAGAAAGAAAGACTTTTAAGGACCTCTTTGGACAGTACAATTTAAATTATGCACCAGGATGTGCAAGGTCTGGAAGGACCTGTTAAACTGAACGCTCCAGAAGAGAGGCAAGGCAAGCTCTCTTTGCCAGATGTGACTTTTCTAAAATGAGATGAACCTACAAGAAATGCTTGCTCGCTGCTTCCTGCTGTTGTTCTCCAAAATTAGTAGCTCCATCTCTCCACTCCAAAACCATTGCTCTCCCAAATCCAGATGCTAGGTTTTGCCCTCTAAATTACTCTCTCCAGGAATCCGAAATCTCTACGTGTATTCTTGACTTCTATATAGTCTATAGACTAAGATTTGATGTGACTTCTTAGATTTGCTGGGTTTTTGCAGTATTTTTTTAAAAAGTTCTGTAAAAATCAGAATTAGTATCCTGTCTTATTTTCATTCAAATAGTAATTCATTCCTTTTAAGTCACTACTTCTAGATGCTGGCATTTTCTCACCATATTAGGAAAATTACTTCAATGGAAAAAACCTCAGGCTCTTTTTAATGCAAGGAAAATCTGTGAACTAACAGTCAAAAGAGTTTTCATTAAAATCCATGTAGATTAAAAGGCTAAAACATTCAAATTAGTAGACAAGGCAATCTTCCTAGGGGGAAAACAACAAGGCAAGCATTGATGCTCTGAACAGCACACAAAAATGAGAAAACATTGGAGGTTTAATTCTGACAACATACTGAAAATAAACTATCTCCAAATGTCAAATGGTGAAAAAAACTTCACTTTCAAGCGCTTCACTACAACACTCTATAGGCTGAGATACAGGATGAGAAGAGTTCAGAGCACTGAGGTGCAGTTTAACATCCTGCTAAGAAGGTCTCATATGCAATTCCTACCTGACACTACCCAAGATCACCAGCCAATTAGCAATAAGGCCAGGAAAATAGTTTAGCTATTTTGATTTCCTATCCCTCAAGCTTTTTGTTCAACCACAATTACATCTCAGCCTAGTGGTATTTTATGTTTATCTCTTCCAATTTCATGCCTTCAAGCATTTTTTACAGTATCTATAAGTAGTACCAGTCTGTTATTTCCACTTTGCCCATGGAGAAATTGAAGATACTTGTCTCAAACAATAGAACTTCTCATGAACTGTTCAAAAAGTAACACTGAATCCCCATTTACCTTTGACTACCAGGTGCAGATTAAATGATCATTGATACAGGCAGGAATCTTGGCACAGACCTGCTATTTTCTATTGTGGCAACAAGTGCAGATATCAGAGCAAATTCTTTTGCCTGTTTTTTAAGTATAAATCTACATCCAGGTACTCTTTCTTTGGGTTTGAGGATCAATCTCCTTAAGAAAACCAGTTCTCAAAGCTCTCATTTAAGGGAATAATTCACCAGTAACTTAATCTCAAGTACTAATCTGGATACTTATTTGATAATTGATTATTAAAACTATAACTACATCTTTATTGTCATTATAATTGAGGGTTTAATTCTATAGCAAACAGACATACAATTTGCATGTGCATAAAACTCAGTGGGTGCTCTTTTAAAAGTCAACTAAATTTAATATAGTTAACAAAAGCCAGGTTATTAAATACAAATTAAAGCTGAAGACACACGAACTGTAGTGTCACCCTGTTTTATATTCTTGGGTTACTGCATCAAGGATCATTTTTCAAAACAAGTTTATTAGACTTTTAAACAACCATCCCAGTATGTGATGGGGAAATAAGAACACTAGAGTGATAATCACTGTGCAACTTATTAGTAAAGCTCTGCGGAGTAGCTCACTTATAGCTATAATAAACCAAATTTGCTTCTCGAAGACACTGGTGCAACTAGCTCCATACTTCAGGAATTCCCTACAGAGTAACAGATTTTTAAATAAAGAAAATCTCTCTCCATTTGGAGTACTAGAGTTTATTACTTGGTAAGAGGGAAGATCATCTCACGGATTAATGTCAAATTAAATATTAATATCTAAAAAATATCAGGAATAAATTACAGATGTCCAGTGGAAGAATTCTACATGTAAGATCTGTGCTATACATAAATTATTTGCAAACCATTGAAAATCTGGAATGAATAAAGATGTATCTGATTCTGTTTATTCAAAGTAGCTAATCCTAAAGGTGAGCATGAAAGTTATAAAAAAGTTTTTGCAGTCCTGAGTGACTGGAGAACAACACTGCCAAAGAATAATTTCTATTTCTGATAAGATCAGAATGAGCAGGCATGGAATCAAACTATCAGGTAACAAACAGAAAACAAAGTGAAGTGCTTTTTCACAAAGGATGAAAGAAAAATATGGAATCCCTTGTTACAGTAAAATCCAGACAGCAAAAATACAAAAGGTGTTTAAGAGAAGTTTTTGAAATTACAGAGGATAAGCACTTTAGTAAATAATAGATGTGATGGTCGAACACAACCGTGAATTGTTTATGCTAGTAGGAAGCAGCAGGATTTTTATGAAATACTGGATTATGAAACAAACTGAATAAGTTTCAGATATGAACTCAGGGTATCCATCTCTACTTTGCTGGAGGTGTTTGAGCCAGACACCATACCAACACTGGGAAAGGGCCAAATTCCCCACAAAATTACTAAATGGATATGTTTTTTACTTAAAATGCAAAATGAAATCAGCACTTCTCCTATTCATTATTGGCTTAGAGTGTAAAAAGGCAAAGAACAGCCATGCAACTCCTACACCCCAAAATGCCCATATTCCTCTTATACCTCGCAGATAAAGGTGGATGCTCTAGAACAACACCCTGCAACGTAGAGGCTGCAGCAACAGATCCTATTTAACAACTCTAACCTTGGTTAGAGACCAAGCTGCACAGGAGCTAAAGTAGATTAACTCACACCAGACTCCTAAATCCCAGGAGCCTAAAAATAGCATTCTGTATGTTTGCTTTTCACAGTCACATGAAATACGCATTGGTTTTCATTTATTCACTAGAACTTGGGTAGAATTTTATGCTAAGTGGCTGCTTACTTCCTGAAACAGCCTCTGGTTTGAATCACAGGGGCCTTTTTTCCCTCTCAGTTGCTGTTTCTGGGGCCTTCATTATAGTTTCCATTCCACACTCAGATGTACTGCACAAAGGTAAGTTGCTGCATGCTCTCTTTTGTGCAGGGGGTTGTATGCAGCAGTCTCTGCAGTAGAGGTGTCCCAAGAGCTCACCCCCTGAGAGGAGCTTCTTGCCTGCCCTGGGACCATGACCTGGGGTCTCTCCTTGTCACACAGCTGCACATGTGCTGTGCTGTCCTCTGAGCCATCATGCTGGCCTGTGGGGCAGCTTTTAAAGCAAGGGCATTGAGCAAACTTGGCATGTGACACGCTCAGAAAGCTGTAATTTTCATATTGTATCTCCTTACCAATTGTAAATCAGTCATTTTAAGGATGCTTTCCATTTTTGCTTCCCTTCAGGCATCTCTTATTTCTCTCTGGAAAAAGAAAAGATGTAGTTTATGGCTAACTGCAGGACTGAAATGACATATATAATAGCAACAGCAGGCAACAAATGTGTCCCTAAAGTGGCAATATGGTGCCTTTTGTTTTGTTTTAAGACTTTGGAGTGATAGACAATTTGTCTTTTCGAGCTCCTATTTGAATAGTTACAGGGAATTTAGAAGACAATGTTATGCATGTTCAGTAACAAGGACTTCATAGTCTGACTTAGGCCTTTTGAAAATCGAATGATAGGAAAAGACAATCAGGAGGACAAAATACTGATTATTATGAATAGGGTTATTAACAATAAAGCTTAATAGTAAGTGTTCAGGGAATTTTTTTTTAAATTTCCATGCAGTCTTCTTTTGTTTTCAGTTAAAAAAGACAAAACAAACACTTCCTGATCACCAGTTATTTTTACACAAAATTAAACTTTGGCCCCTTTGTGAGAACGAACAAAGCCTACATGGAACACTTTTGCTATAAGAAAAAGAGATGTTTCATATATAAATATAATGATTTACATATATGAGAAACTCAAACTCCCCTGTGAAACTATTTAAAGGACTGATATTGCCACTCTACCCACATGAGTAACCCAGCTTGCATCTCTCTGAAGGGATGCCAAGGACAGAGTATGTCCCTGACCATGTCTCAGTGCCCAGACACAGACAGGTACAGCACAATCTCCTCGTCACACACAGGACAAACACCATTCCAGGCACAGGAATGCAGCAGGACAGGAGATATGGAAGACACAATGAGTTTGGAGCTTTCCAGTTCTCTTTTCTTTCCCTCAGGATGAACTCTCTGAGCACTTTGCAGGAGCAGGCATGTGGAAAAGGAGAGGGGATGAGACAGATGAGCACCTGCAGCAGTCACTGTCTTCAGCTGTAGCTGTATGAGTTCACATTTCTAAAACCACTGTACCAGGAAAACCGATGCCACGACGCAGATCTTGGTGTCAGCTGATCTGCAGAAGGGATCTCTCTCCGAATACCTCCTGGTTAAGAATGTAAGGGTGAGAAACAACAGGCACCCAGTGGAGATCCCCTGGCATGGGGATGGGGCAGGAGGTGCCCCGAGCAGCATCAATAGCTGTTAGCTGAGGGCCGCCCACCCGTGTCTTTGTGGCTCTAGCTCATTACTCATTACTTGGCAGCCCCTCTACTTCTTACCTACCTTCTGTCAATAACTTCAGTTTCACTTTTCTCGCTGTATCATTGGCTTTCTCTCTCTTTCTTTCCCTCTCCCTCTTTTAAAACTTCTGTGATGTCTCCTTATCGTTCCCATTGTTTATTGAAAGGAAAACCTGGGATGATCATTCTGGTATATTATTTGATCTTTTGAAATATCTACCAAAATTTCAGCACTGTCATGGGTGACATTTTATCAAAATTATTTAGTAAGATGATTTGTTTTTCTTTCTAAATGTGTTCTTAAGGGGACAACTCTCATTTAACAAAACACAAAAATTAAAATTAAAGCAATAAGATATATATTAAAACCTCAATAAAATTAATCCCTGAATACAACATTTTCTCTATAAGATCATTTCAACTTTTGTCTTTATTCCAGACTCTAAGTGTTTTCCTAAACTAAAATACACTAAGGTGTGGTTGATGATAAAAATATAGATTATCAGATTAAGTTTATTTAGGTAGATTATATGTTATCCTTGTACTGAGGGTCCTAAATGAGAGAAATTTAGATTAAGGATTACAATTAAACATTTTAAAGATGAAAATGCCTGTCCTCCTTTGCATTCACAATGTCATTGACTGTCTACCATAAAAATACTTCTGTATACAGTCCTAAATTAGACTAAACTGTCTTTTCCAAGCAGATAACGCTCTAATTCTTTATGATTATGATGTCAATATAAAAGCTGGGTTTATCTTCTGAATTTCCCTATTCTCCCATGCTAGTGGGGGGAGCTGAAAACCCACCACAGATCAGTTTTTCTCTCCCGGATCTCCGCTCTTTTCAAAAAGGTGGGGTGAGTGTCTGGCTGTCACAGGGCCACAGGCGACAAGGCAGCAGGGGACCAAGTGTCTCCAGCTGAGGGCAAAGAGCAGGAGTTCCTCTCGTGGTTGCCATGGCAGCCAAAGCCATCCCCACACCAGGCTCTGGTACCGGGCACACCGCGATTCCACAATCGCTGCCTTCCACTTGCCTCTCATCCAGTGAAGCACTGCTTGCTTGTGGTGCAACTGGCAGAAGTCAGTCTCCCCTCAAAGCCACTGTGGGTCTTATACTTCCATTCAAATTCCACCACGTGTACCATGGTGTGCAATATATTCAGTATTTACTACTGGAATGAGGTACAGGAATTTCCATTACCCACATTCAATACAAATTGTGTTGCCAGTGGTTTAACAAGGTTGGCTATGATCCTGAGCAAACACTTTTTACTTAAAACTATTTCACTAGATTCCATCACAATCCCTTATTTTACTCAAGTGTTCTCACAGGCTCAGGGAGATGATAATTACATTCTGTCACAAAGACATTGATAATGTACCAATCTTCTGCTGGAATTTCACACAAGAGTGTAAACTGTTTTACTGACCTTTGTGAGATAAGTGACTGCAAAATACGGTAGGATCAGAATTCCTGGAATTGTTCTGTTTTCTGTATAGATGTACCAGCAGTCACTTGCTTAGTTTGTAGGCTGTGCAGTGCCTTGTGCATAAGAAATCACAGAAATATTAATGTAAAACTACTGCTGTCTCTCTTAGTGCATTATCATCACATTATGAAGCTTTCAATTGATGATCTTTCTCATGTTCTTAGACAACCTTGACCTTCAGTTTTTAGTGAGGTGAATAATATTACATCACATCTAAAGAGAACAGTGTAATCATCTTTTCTATTTGCAGCCAAAGACAGTCAACGCTATTTGATACAATCAGCATGTGTCTTGATACTGAAGGCACATGGTGACAAGTCTAACTGAATGTAGTTATTTGGCTGTCATGAAATGCACCTTATGGTGATAAACTTCAGCCATAAAATTGGAAGACTATCACATAAACATGTTTCATGAAGAAATACACTAACAGAATTCACTGCTGGTTTATAGTTGGAAAACTGTGTTCTATTTATTATGCTGCAATTTTTACAGTAAGTCAGGTTCCAAAGCTCATTACATTTTACAATGCAGTAATTACGGGGTGTTGATTCTTCTCCTTCAACCAACAGGTCTATCTAATTAGCGTACAATAAACTGAAATACCACGATTAAGGATGTGTGAAAGGATACTAAGACTGGATGCAGCTTCAGTGTACTTAGAAACAGGGGGAACTGGGCAGCTAGACACCCACCAATGTGCCTGGCTCAGGTACCTCACAGGGCACTGCTCACGGGGAAACCTCCTCTGCCTCTGCGCCCTCTCCTCTGGGAACACGTCCTAGTGCAGACACTACAATAAGCATATCAAGGCAGTTCACATTTGTATGCATTAAATCTTGAACTTGATACAAAACCACCATTTTCTTTTCATTACTTATCAGGCATTTTATCTTTTAGATAAATTTCTTCTCCCTGTAATCTTAAAGGATATGGTGTTCATAACATTTACTGAAGGTTAAGCTATAAAACTACCCAAAACAATAGCTTCAATAAACTCAGAGACATTGTCTTATCTTCAGCATAAGTCAGCCTCACTGCAGTGCAATGTTTTTAGCTTGGCATTTTATTGGTTATGGGAGATGTTCTGAGCCACAATGTGTCTCAGTCCTGCTGGAAGTCAAAAAAAGAGCTTGAGACTTACCCTCCACTGGTGCTTTTGAAGATTCCCACTGCGAGTTGGAATGGTTGCCTGTGAATAATTTTTGAAATATGGGGTCACACTTCTATTGAATTAACCAGTAGCAGGATGTGGGTATTAATGTGCTTATAAAACATGCACCTAAAGAAAGTGACTTTATCTAAGAGAGGCTGCGATCATGGGGTGTTCTTAGTCTGCCCAGGAAAACAGTGGAGCACAAATGGTATTTCAGGGGTATTTTCAAAGCAAGGGGTTTCTTGGTACATATTTCCCTGCTCCACCTTGAAATATGTAAATTGGACAACATGGAGAGGTGCCCTGGAATGGCAGAAAGAGAGGAAGATTGATGAAATCTGTGCTTTAACTATTCAAGAAGAAAAGCAGCCCCCTTTGGGCCATTGCAATTCAGAAAAAAATGTAAACTACATAAATCTCAGTTGCAGTTCACTTCACATATCTGCTAGAAGAAGAGGAAATAATTAAAGTAGTCCTGCCT
>VYXF01010446.1:1368917-1400137 GCA_013397295.1 Polioptila caerulea | reverse complement strand
CCTGTCTTTTTTTTTTTTTTTTTAGATCAGAAAGGTTGGCCTTCTCTCAAAATTGTTTAATCTTTTCAGACCTCTTGCAGCCATTCACGATATTAGATAGCCTTATGATGATAAAGATAAAATTAATGTCTCACTTTTATGTAAGACTTTTCAGGCCAGCATTAATCATTACTTAGTTAATTCAGCAGACAAAGAAAAATAATCACCAAGTCTCAAAGAAACAGGGAAAGTTTTTACAGGCCCATTACATCTACACATTTTCTAACCTTGCTAGAGCTACTGAAGCTCAGCCGAGGTGATTAATACACCTAAAATAATATTATTCTTTGCTAAAAAGCAGGTTCTAGGAGATGAAATAAACTTTCTAATTTCAGAGAGGCTAAGCAGGGACTTTTGTGGTCAAGTTAAGAAAAATTGAATCTTTATGTGAGCGATAAACTAGAAAATTTAAAGAATTCTGATGAAGAACTGATTAAAAGAAGATAATATCAAGACTTCTAAGAAGAGTATTTTTCTTCTTTTCCTTCCTTTCCTTTTTTAATTGATTCATTTACTGATACTCATAGAATTATAGAACAATTTGGATTGGAAGGGATCTTTTAAACATCTAGTCCAGCCTTCTTACAATGAACAGCATCATCCTCAACTAGATCAGATTGCTCAGAGCCCCATCCAACCAAACCCTAATGGCTTCCACATCTCTCTGGGCACTCTCATTAGTGTTTTTCTACACAATTCGTAAAAAACTCTTTCCTTATACCCATCTAAATACACTCTCTTTTAGTTCAAAACCATTGCCTCTTGTTTTGTTGCAACAGGCCCTCATATAAAGTTTTTAACCCACCTTTTTCATAGATCCCCTTTAGGTATTGAAAGGCTGCAACGAGGTCGGCCTGGAACCTTCTCTTCTCCAGGATGAACAACCCCAGCTGCTTCAACCTGTCTTCCCCTGTCCCTCAGGGCAGTTTCTCAGGGAGTAGAAGAATACCTAGAATATGCTTCCAGGCTGACATACTGTTTTGCCTTTTGCCTGACCATACTTGAAAAATTCGTGTCAGTTTACATTTAAAAAAATAGAAAATCCGAAATGCCATTGTTCGCAAAGTAAGCAAAACCAGCACTTTCAATTGTGTCCTATAATGTACAAAAAAAGAGAAAAAATTAGATGGGAAAATTGCATGAAAAATTACAGTACAAGACAGTCTGCCTAGAGATAAGAGTTTTAGAAATATGAGATTGCCCTCATAGAACTGGGTATATTCACATGAAGAAAGTAATTAGAAAATGACAGATAAACATCAGGGCAGAGATCACTGGGGAATTATGATAAATTTCTTGTTCCTCTGATCATTAATCAAGAGATATAGGTGTTGTTGATCTCTTGAGATAGGAGA
Organism: Polioptila caerulea; assembly: GCA_013397295.1. Classification (NCBI taxonomy): domain Eukaryota; kingdom Metazoa; phylum Chordata; class Aves; order Passeriformes; family Certhiidae; genus Polioptila; species Polioptila caerulea. The sequence goes on along the minus strand of VYXF01010446.1, from coordinate 1,398,743 downwards.
ATCCAGAATTTCTTTCTCTGCTCCACAAATTATTTATGTTCTCATGTTATCCACCTTTCAGTTCTACAGTAGAATTGAAACATTCCAATTAATTAGCTAGAACAAATTACATGCTAAGAGATTTAAAAAATATGCAGAAATTAAACAGTAGATGGACAAGGCAGCCTAAGACCCTGCATCTGGTAAAGGAATATTTTAAGCAGCAGAAAGTACAATTTTTTTGTACAATTCCTACAGCACCAGTGTAAAAGGCTTAACCAGGTAATAACACAGCAGGCTGACCATTTGGTACGTTTTTTTTCAAAGTGGGCTTTATAATTTTAGACAGATTTTTGAATTCTGGCTTTCAATTATACTTAATCCTAGGGGAATTAATTATAAATATGAAATAAATGTACATTAGCAGATAGGTCAGGATGCCGTTTGAACCTTTTAAATTAAATCTTAAAACCCTTTAAGATTTTAAGTTGCTGCAGTCTAGACCTGATTAGAGATGAAAAACTAGTAAGAATAAATGACCAGATCCCCTCACAGTGGTGGATTAATTGCCCCAGGTGTTCCTTATGATGTGCCATGATGTTTAATGAGTTCATTAATGACTTGGAAAGGTGAAAGGATCACATTGCAACAAAGTCTGTTGAGGGGACGAAGTTGTATACCTGTACAGGACCTGAGGTGACTGTAGAGAATATTAAAGAAACTTAAACAAGATGGGTGAAAAGTCAGAGTGATAACAAGGAGCATCAAAATCCAGCTGCAAAAAAAAAAAAAAAAAAAATTCTGTTCAACCTGGAAAGCTCTAAGCTGATTATATCATTTAAAGGAGACCTGGGACTTCACTGTACACAGATCAATGTGCAACTGCAGTTGAAAAGGCAAATCAGCTATGGGACTGTGCAATGGGTTGTGGCAATCACGAATGTGGAGAGAAGTGGAGTGGCACTACAGGAACAGAGATGTAGCACAGTGAGCTATGTGTCAGCCAGCCTCCATGTGGATGCTGAGGGGGAAAGAAGAGAATCTCCCTAGAGATAACAGAGGTTGCTTATTCTACACGAGTCTGTACAATACTTTGTGTTCTGGAGCAGGTAGTCAGGGACCCACAGCTTGACCTTGTTTGTAAAGTGAAGGAGCCATTTGGTGCAAGCAAGCAGCAGAAAGCACATTTTCAGTATTTCAGTTGTGAAATTCACTACCATTAGAAATCATTGAGACTAAGAATTCAGTAAGATAAAAAAGGACTGAACAATCATATAGATATCAAGACTATATAGACCTATCATACATAAGTAATGATTTTTAAAAGTGGTAAATAGCTACTAGGTAGCACTGACTGGCTGTAAGGTTTATATAACTTCCTCTGAAGTTCAGGGTACTAGGTGTATTATTTGGACAGCAGAAGTTGAAGATAACTTACATTTCTGGGCCCAATACAGAAAAAATATTTGTAGTCCTACCATAACGTATTAATAAAGACAACAAATATGTACCAAGATAATCTTCAAAATTACTGACCTGATCTTTAAAAATCCACTTATTTGCTTTTGCCTATCTAAACTCAGACAATCGCAAACAGAACACCGCCTTTCCTCAGCAGAAATATCTCTCAAATGTCAGTTCAGTTGAAAGCTAAGACATGTAATGTTTTCTTTTCTGACTTCATGTTTTCTATATTTATATTTGGTCAAGGACAATCCCTTTCCCTCATCAATGTCAACATTTGACAAAAAATGCTTTTTTCCACAAATGTGGAATAGTAATGAAAAAACCACCCCTGCCTAACCCTGTCCTGTTTTGAGTAGCTATTTGCATGACTTCTAGCCTCACCACCTCCTCGTTAAGCACTCACCAATAGTTCCAGCAGGCTGCCAGCCACCAGGTCTCCTCACAAAACTTACAGCTGGATCTGAGAGAAACACTGATGGAGACACGTTGGCATAATGTGATATTTTCTAAAACAGGGTGTCATGTGCTCAACATTAACCCATAAACACTCCCATGTGTGTGAAAGCAGGGGAGTGTTGGCCTTGGGGGAGGCAGAGGAGCCGTGGCTCCTGGGGAGAAAGGCACAGTGTGTCACCTCTCCTCCCAGCAACAGCCTGAGTGTGGCATTGCCACACTTCCAAATCCCGATAAAGGCTTCCAGTGCCACTCTGCTGAAGGTATGGCCCATGAACACTGAGGTGGGAAGAGAAGGTACTGTTGGGGGAGTTGTGTTTCCTCAGAATTGTACTTTGTTATTTTTTTTGACATGGCTACTTCCTTGAGGGGCTCCAACGTGTCAGAATGCTGAAAATGCCTTCTGTTTTCATCTCAGGAAAAGATGCGCAGCTGAACCAAGGAATGGCTGTGTAACTGATGTTGGATTCCATGATTTGAGCCCCAAAAGGTCTTAAACAATCAAATTTATTGCCTATCCAATTTTATGACTCTTAGTTGCATTCATTCTCTGATGTTTACCATCAAATGTCTCTATGTGAGCTTTGGTTTGTAGGCTTTCATATTGCTAAATCATTTTTTAAGCTTGAGATGTAGCTTCTGTTGAACATCAATCCCTTGAGATACACCATTAATATGAATCATTTCTGAAAGTATGTTGTGCAATATGAGCTTCATGTTGAGTCAATCATTCACTGTGATTGAAAGAAGAGATGACCTTCACAGAAGCAACATATCACAGATGAATATCCCAGGACCCTCTTCTCCGCTGTCAGTCGTGGTTGCTTTTGGAGCTCATGAAGACTTAATCATCACACAAAAATAGGTTGAAGATTATTTCCCTTTATGTGGTTAGGTCAGTGGATAAATATAAATCCTTTAAATAAAGGATTGACGAAAACTGAGGCCTTTACTGAGTCGCAGAGACCACTTTATCGCTTCAAGACAGGTTTCGCAGTGGACTTAAAGATAAATGTTAAGTTGTACTTTGGTTAGTTTTTTCCTTTTCCTCAGTGTCCCTTAAGTAAAATATCTTTTAAAAGTCCTGACAGCAGATTTTTTTAAATCTTCTTTTTAAACAGGCCTATATTTGAAAAGGCACAGGGGCATCTCCCTCTGCCAGCTGTGGATCCGGACCTGAGGCCTGGATCCCACTTGCCTCAACTTGTGGTGAGAGAAGAAGGCATAATCTTGGTCGCCCTATTAATTTGACAAGTGCCAGTGCTTCAGCACAACTCCCTTTGTAGGAGGAGATGGTATCTTACATTAACACCCATTCCTTTACAACTACTGCAAAAGTGGATCAGGTAAAAAAATAGATTTGCTGTTAAAAGGCTTAGCTTTTATAACTGATTCTAGTTTGAGTGTCCTTTGGGATCTTAGATTTGTCACTCACCCTTCCAGTACATCAGCTCTTTCTCCTGTAAATTAGCCTAATTATATGTTCTTGCTTTATAAAATCAGTGGGAGGCCTGGTTCAGCCTGGTTCAGCCTGGTTCATTCATTAATGATTTAAAAGAGCTTGGAGATTACTGGGTGTAAAGAGGCATAAAAGGGAAGTTAAATGCAAAGGAAAGATTTGAAAGAAAGGAAAAAAGAAAAAACCAAAACTGTGTCAGTTCCACCCACTTTCACAAAATTAGTTTTTCCAACTCCTCATGTGCTACATTCCGTAACATAAAATATTGCAGATATTTTCTTTTGGTAAGCAGCCAGGGTTTGGGGACACTCTTCTCCTTTGTGATTATGTAATTTTATTCTGAAGATCATCTGATTTATAAGAGTAATTATCTGTTTCCTAAGCAGTATTTCTGCTGCTGAAATACCATATTTCAACAAATATAAGTACCTCAACAAGAATAAATATGCAGCTTGTATTTGTCTAAGTTCACATTTGCTCTTTATTTTAAAATTAATCAGTTACAGCAATTACTTCCTAGATATTTGAATGAAAAAAATTGCATACAAGATTTGGCCAATACATACAGGATACTCTCAACAGTAGTAAGACATATTGACCCCACAACATTCTTTTCAATGAATTATCGTCAGCATCAAATATTGATCACGTAATTTGAAATAATTCAAAAGGAGATGCAAAAAACTCTAAAAAGGTAATTACTTAGCACCTTCCCCATGCAAAAAGTTTCATCTCAGCTCCTTCTGCTGAATAATGTGACACAACATAAGAATTTTGCAGCTCCAAAATTGAGAAATATGTTGTTATATTTGAGAAATATATTAATATATTTGAGAAATATATTATTAACATGATTCTGAATAATCCTATTAGTTGCATAGCTGGATAAAATTGTAAAATTCATGCAAAATCTTGCTGCTGACAATTAGACAAACGCTATGTTAGGACTGCATTTGGGAAAATATTATTGTATAATATGTTTGATGTACTAGTGAGAAAAAAGTGAGATGGATCATAGAAAAAAAGAGTACTTAAAGAGTAATGAATTGAGGGTTGTTTGCAGTAAGAAATGCCATGCCCAAAGGTGATGATTTCAAATTCAGAATGTTATCCTGTTCATTTCTCACTGTGCAGGGTGAGCTAAAGTATAGATATGTCCCACTATCATACATATTTGCTTACACTCAAAAGCAGTTTAATTTTTTCCTAGTAGATATTGAAATGAAGGAATGTTCTTTGTACATCATCACTTAGGACTGTGGCATTTAAAGGTCATCATGAAAAGCATCTTCCAAACAACTACTATCAACATCTGAGTATTGACTGATTATTATGTATTGTTAAAAGCGTTTTCTTTCAAATAGGAATAAATGTTTTTCATATTGTTTCCTGCTTCTCAGAGAAATAGAAAAAGATGAGATTTTCTGTATTTATTCTACTGTCTGCTCATGGATGTGAACAACCCCTTCAGAGTTTAATCTTTATAGCAATATTTTCTTTATAGATATTACAACCTTGAGTTGAGATTTTAACATCAAATACAGTAAATTTTAGTGTTCAGAACTGACAACAGCGATAATAACAAAACATCCCTAAGGCTGTGCGCCAGCAAAGAAGAGTTCTTAAAGTAAGAAAATACATAGCATATCATCAAAGTCAATTGTCCCCTTTCATTTCTTCAGCCTCTGCCATGATATTTTCAGATTGCCCATAGAAACTAAGAAGAAAGACAGGATAACTAATTGATAGCAACTAGTTTGAGGTGCAAGCAAAAGCTGAAACCCAGGCCAATGTAGCGAGATGCAGCTCTGTTAGAGGTGGGCTGGTTCCCAGAGAACATCTGTGATCTCTTGGCTATCACAAGCTTGTGGAACCTGTAAGTATAATTGCTAGTTTCAAGTCAGGTTAAATCAGGTAATAGTCACATTCCTCTTTATTTTGTAACGAGATCAAACTGTGTCCCTTGTTCACAAAGTTGGGATAAACACTGAGCTATGAGGACTGTGGGTGTGTTTTGGTATTGCTTTTTTTTTTTTTTTTTTCCCCCAGCAGCAGACAAAATAACCCTTTGCTCCTGTTTGTTTCTGTTCTTCCTTGTCTTCTGCCATCCCAAGCTGGGCAGTAAGGTTGTGTGCGAAGGCAAATCCATGAAAAAAATCCACTTGTGGTGCTTTTAAATTTTTTTAAATGTTTGCAAATAGGAAAAAAGTGCAGATAGTGGAAGGATCCTTTTAAACTATATTTGTTGCTGGAGACATTTGTCTGTAGAACTACATACTTAGGAGTTTTCCCTGGAGTCTGAATGGAATAACAGAGACTGAGTGTTGTTCTGACCTATTTGTAAATATATTTGAGTCAGACGTCACCACAAAGGGAGCAGGAAAGCTCAGAAGACTGCAAAGGAATCATGATAATGTGGCTAAGGGACAGCATTTCAGGACTAGGTAGTGGGTAGAAAAATTTGAAATGGTGATTAGGGATTATGAGCAGACTCCTTCTGACTGATTCCTAATGTGTTCAGACAAGCAAGAACTGATGATGAATTCTCTGAGGATAAATAGAAAGATGAGGAAAATTTCTAATGATATTTAATTTTTTCTGCTGCTGGAAACAACTCACCAAACTCAAAGAATTTAATAGCTACTTAGCCTAAAAGATTAACACCATTACATGCCACAGAACTGACACAGAAAGTATGAGTAGCCCAAGGAAGTAGCTTCAGTATTAATTACAGTAATTATTTATGATGTATTTGTTAAGCAGTGACAGTGCACTTAGGACTGTATACAGCCAAACCAATGCCTGAAGCAAGCAGGTGCTGACCATCTGCATCTTGTGTCTTTGGTGGATACTGAACGTGTTGACAAGGGACTCTAAGCTGGAAAGGAAACAGTTCATACACTCATAGAAGATGTTTAATCTCTTGAAATACCTATGTTGTTATAATACCTAATTGTTTCAAAGTTTGAATGCTTTCTAATAATTTATTCTTACAAAGAAGCAACAAATAATAGCTGTGTTAATAAATGGGACACTGAGGTTTGCATGACTAGGGCATGATCATCCTCCTGCGCTCAGTCCGAATCCTGTTCTGCTCTGGGCCCTTCACTAAAATAAAGATACTGAGGTGTCAGAGTGTGTCCAGAGGAGGGCAATGAAGCTAGTGAAGGGTCTGGAGCACAAGTCTGATGAGGAGTGGCTGAAGGAGCTGGGGTTTATAACTCTCTACAATGGCCTGAGGAAAGGTTGCAGCAAGGTGGTCTTCTGGGTTGGTCTCTTCTTTCAGATGACAAATTATAGGACAAGATAGAATGGCCTCAAGTTGCACCAGGGGCAATTTAGTTTGGATATAAGGAAAAATTTCTTGACTCTGAAGGTTGTCAAGCATTGGGAAAAGCTGCCCAGGGAAGAGGTTGAGTCATCATTCCTGCCCGGAGGTATTTAAAAGACATGCAGACATGGCACTTAGGGATATGGTTTCATGATGAGCTGGGCAGTGTTAGTTTAATGGTTGGAGTTGATAATTTTAAAGGACTGTTTCAACTCCAGCGGGTCTATGATTCAAGGGAATGAGATATCTCAGGTCTAAACTCAACTCTGCATAGTTTTAACAATTTCAGTCCAGTTTACTTCTTTTAGATGAGATCTACTCATTCATGTTCCTTCCCCTTCCCAGTCTTGCTCCATTCCCACAGTCCCTTTCAACCAGCTACCCATCTGCTTGATTAGGATTTTTATTGTTGCTGTGTTGTAACTCAACTCTAGCACTGATGTGTAAGGAGCTGCTCTACATTTATTGGAAATTAGTGGTACATCCAATAAATGTACTGATCTCCTCTTCATTTAGGGTACTGTTCAGCTACTAGGGTGCCTGTATTTTTCTGAACACTAGTAATGACAACATTTCTTATCTGAATGGATTAACATAGGTAAGCTTTTTGGAAGATTTGATGCTGAAGGAGGGGTTTGAAAGACCAGAGGATCAGAACTGGAAGGAAAATCCACACTTATATCAATCAGCAAGACAAATGAAGTATGATTGTGGATGACATAAAAGAGTATAAGAGGGGTATTTAGACAGATCTGTGAAGCATAAAGGTAGGAAGACTATATTGATTCTCAACCGGCAATGAATGAAAGACACAGTAGAACAAAAAATATGGTAATAAAATAAATATCCTGTTCTTGGGCTCAAGTGTACAGCTGAGTTATCCCAGCTATTTGGGATATTATGTCTCAGTTGAGCCATGGTAACTGACTATCCACAAAGTTTTAACTTATGGGAAGCATGAAGTGAAATGCACAGGCTTCAACCTCTGCTAGAAATTTTCAGCAGGCTCACAAGAGGCATCTGCTATGGGTATTTGGCAGTGGTTTAGATCATCATAACTCAGTTGTTCATCCAAATTTTTAGATACACAGGTATGGGCACACCAAATTTTGCTATTTGCTATCTTCAGAATAGGACAGTTTGCAAATTCACTGCTCTTCTGCATAAATGCTTAAAAAGACACATTTTTGATCAGTGACTTATTAAAAAACAAACATAGCCCAGACATCCCCAGATAAATATGTGGAGCTGAAGCAAATGTAGTGGGTCCTAAACAGAGAGCTCCCTGATGTGTCAGGCCTGTAAGTGTCCTATAGAGGCAAAAAGCCTCAGAGCTCTTCTGTTCACTTGTCTGTGATGGTTTCACACCATCAAACTAATCCAGGGAGGAGCAAGCCCCAACATTTTCATTGGCACCAGTACATTCCACATGCTTATTTACTCTGACTGTCATCAAACTAAAGATAAATCCGGCATCAATACTGCTTTTTTGAAAGGCCTACCAGACAAGATAAATTAAATACAAGCTGCAGCATTCTTTCTGAGTTCACATAATGGGGGAATTTCAAAAATTGTAAGACTGCCTCTCTTACCAACGATTTGTAACCCATAATTACATTGATACATGTGCCATGTCAGCAACAGCAGTGAAATTCATAGTATTTTTTATGTGAAATGTACTGTTTTATTGCATTAATTCACATTTAATGTGTACACAGTAATAACCATAAAATATGATAACCAAAGTTATGTATTTTCTTCAGAACCTTCATTTAGAGAGCTTTCAAAAGAGTCCAAGGAAATTAAAATATCAGTCAGTTTACCTGCAGGATATAGAGCCAAAGCACTATGCACTATAATTTCTTTTACAAGCAGTCCCTTCATCTCATAATATCCTACCTCTGATAAAATACAGTAGTCGTAATACTTGTACATATTGTTAAAACTGCTGTGCACAAACCTAAGGTTTTAGAACTAGAGGAGAATGCATTACTGGAGAGGAACTGTGTCACTCCTAGTGGCTCAAGGAAAGGACGGCTGTAACAAAGGTATGAAATTCAACAATTTCTTGTCTATAGCAGCCATAAAGCAACGATGTCAAACAGCTCTTCTTGAAAAGGTGCATAAACAATGAATAAGGACTAGATAGAGCCAAAGTTTTCCACTCCCCTCTCTTGAGAAGAGGAACAGCAATAGTAGTGTCTATGGAAGATTTAAAAGAACCAACATGATATTTTTGTCTTTCTTTGTCTTATTTTACCAGCTACCAGGGCTAAATTACACTAACATAATGTCATGTAATGGTCTAAATTTAACACAAACTCCCTTTTCATTACAAAAACAAGAAAAACCAAAGGGCACAATACAGCTCAAGAAATACACCCTCATTCAAGAAAGAAGTAAAAATAGTTATAGCTCCTTCTGATATTGGACAAAAATTTTGGTAGAGATAACAAAGTAATTAACTCTCCTTTACAGAAGTAAAAATAAAATTTCAGGAACATTTTTATTTGTTAGTAATTTAATTTGAATTGCATATGTGAAAATCAAGCAAGCAGTTGAATAGTTAAGTAATAATTGCATGTAAGATTTATACTAGGTGCAAGAGCAGGAATCAGAAATACGGAATAGATATCACTGGAATCTGAAAGATAAAAGCAATCTCTACGAGATTATGATTCATGAGTTGGATGGATTTACTTGGAATGACAGAACCACGTAACATTTGATGGCAAGAAACAGGCATAATCAGAGCTGGCTTTTATCAGCTTTGGGTTGCCAGAACTTTGTGCCAGTACCTGTCACAGATCAGAAAGAATTTCTCTCTACTGCAACAAAATATTCAGTAAGAAAAGCATCTTCTTGCCTTCCAACTCCCGAACTTTTAAGACAGGTGTAAAGAGAGAAGCTGACTTGGCATGGAAACATAAAAGTTGCCCCCATGGCTCTGAACATCAATTCTAGAGCAGGAAGGAGGTTCCACAGCACCCTCTTTTTAGATTTTTAGATATCAGCTAACTAAAGATTTTCAGCTCTATAAGAAAACCACTTTCACATTACACAAGAAACTAAATGACAGGAACAGTACCAGAATTAAATATGCATTTAATTTGGAGAAAAATTCCATTTGTTACTACCATTCACAACCTTTCACTCCCCAGAATCTATTTCTTTCTTTAATTATTTCTTATTATTATTTATAACCACTACTTAAAACTGTTTCAGTTTTAAATTTCTCAGGTAACTCTGTAAGGTTCAAAACTTTTCTTGTGCAGAAATCCATGGTACTGTGATGCTTATTATGACTGAATGGGGTTCCTGCTAAAACATGCAGGTGGAGGTTCATGTCCATTGGTGCAAAATATCAGAAGAAAGCACTTAGTACACGACTGCAGGGCAGTGACACAGATAAACTCCAAAGCAAAGCGTTGAGATCTCCTCTGCTTCCAGATAAGACTTTTGATTCTCTTTGGAATTTGTTAGTCACCCTTGTGTTCAGCTGATTAAATTTGTAGATGTCCTGAAGATTATATTGACAGCTATTCCTGCTTACATCTTAAGTGGCAGGAAGTTGAAGAGTATGAGTTGACATGATATGACAAATGGAAAAACTAAATGCACCGCTGTGTAGCACTTACACTCGCCTCCTGATCACCCTGTGGCATTTTGGCTGTGTTGGGACCGGAAGTCAAATGAATGGATGACATTTGGTTTTGCTAAAATAGCTGTGTTATTGCTGATTTATGGCTAAATCCCTTCATAAGTACACAGATTAGCAGGGAAGGTGAGAGTTAGCTGGTCAGAAGATTTGTAGAGTTCTTGAATCTCACTGGTAATTTCACTGGAAAATACATCATGTAAGCCATAAATTTAAAACAATTATGAGGAAAGAAAGCAGATGGAATAAAAGCTTGATTGAAAATGACCACACAGTGCATATATCTGCAACTATTACAAATAATAGTATCCTTTTTAGGTGTATCTGCAGATTTAAGACCTGATCTTCCTTCCACTTCAGTATAAATCAGTAAAGTAGATCCACTGAAATTATCAGACTTACGTTGGGTTAAGGAAAAAGTAAAGTTTGCAGAGTAAAATCAAGCTAAGAATTAAAATGTTATACTTACATAGCAGATAATATGATCCACATCATATAAATTTATTGCAATTTTAGGTAGAAAAGATCTAAAACTAGGTAGCTTCTTTTTTTTTTTTTTTTTTTTNGTTTTTCTATTGCAAGTGTAAGTAGGCTTTCTGAAAATAAATTAATCTAAAAAACATTTTTTTTCTAGGCATGCTTGTTTCTGAGAGAACATTTTTAGGTATCAGAAATGATGGGTTTATGGAGCAGATACCCAGGGAAGAGATATCTGCCCATACAGAGTCCCCTAATAGTGACCACATTAATTATCCTCATTATTGGAAAGGGAAAGGTCCCAAATGTGACACAATACCAAAATCTTTAAAAACAGAAACAATATAAAATGGTGAAACAGTGAAATAAAAATGAAAAGCAGCCATCAGCGGAGTAAAACATTTTCAGGAAGACAATGTAGAGAGGTTCTATATTAGAGATACAGAGAAAATATATGCAATCCTTAAAAATATAAATTAGAAACAAAAAAATCACAGGGCCTATATTTAATACTAAAGCAGAGAAAGCTGTCAGAAGTGAAGACTGGGAGCTGCATCCAAACAAACAAAAGAAAAAGGAGTATACATGGCAGAAAGCTGAATACAGAGATGTCATATGACAGGCCAGAAGGGATTTGAAGGAGTAACAGTAAGGACAGGTAACCTATTAATAAAAGTTTTTTCAACCATACCATTACCAGAAAGCCTGACAGAGAGTCAGATGGGACCAATAGGCAATCAAGGTATGAAAGGAATGTTCAAGGAAGATGAGGCTATTGCTGGAAAGCTATATTAATTTATTGCATCAGTGTTCATTACAGAAGAGAATGAGGTCCTGATATCAGTCATTCCTTATGGGAGATAAGGCTGAGGAACTGGCTCAAATTCAAGTGTCAATAGAAAAGGCTTTAGAGCAAATTGACACACTGAGCAGTAAGAAATCTCCAGGAACAGATGGTATTCACTGAAGATTTATAACAGAGCCCAAATATAAAATCGCTTAACTACTAACAGTGGTGTCTAACCTATTGCCAGAGGAACAGAAGGTGGGAAATGTGACACCAATCTTTATGAAGGACTCCAGAGAGATCTTGGATCCATAGACCGCAAGTCTGCTTTCTGTACAGGCAAAATGGTAAAACTGTAATATAGGATGAGATTAATAAACATCTGGACAAACAAAGTATATTGCCTAATACACTATTCTAGTGAGGGAACATATTTCTCACAAATGTATTAGAATTTTTCAAAACTCTCAACAAGCATGTGGATTACAGTGACCCTAATGCTATAGAGTACTTGGATTTTTAAAAGGCTTTTGATACATTTCTTCATTAAAGGTTCCTACAAAATAAATTACCATGGGATTAATGGGAAGGTTGTCATGGATTAGTAATGACTTAACGGCAGATGACAAAGGATACCTGTAAATGGTTAATTTTCTCAACCAAAAAGTTCCCTAAATATCTGTAGTTGGATCTGTATGGTTCATCATTCTCCTATGCTACCTGGCAGAAGATGTTAGAGAGCAGGGACTTCCAGAGCTCACTGGAAAGGACAGTGAAGTAAAACAGCAAATTAAGCTCATTATCAAGAGGGGCAGGATAAAGCATTTGGAGTAAATCAGTCCTGATTGCCAAAAGAATGAGCTCTGAATGAAGTATATCTGCCCTGGACTGAGAACCCAGGGTTACTGGGGTTCATCCAAAAAGATAATCTACAAATTGATGGCATAACTGATGTCAACTACAGTGTTAAAATATCTTAGGAAAGGAATGGAGAACAAAACAGAAAACAACTTAATAAAACTCATATGTGTAACATTTAATGTTGCATATAACTCCAGTTACCCTATTTCAGAAAGCTTTCAGTAGAACTAAACAGAAGTAAAAACAGCAATAATCTTGGCAAAAAAAACCTACACCACATTTTAGGTTAAAAACATGACAAACATTTATAAAGCAAAAAATTATTTCAAGAGTGTAAGTGTGAATTGTTATTCACTGTTTTTCATCATGTTAAGAAATGGAGAACATTCAGATCACAGCAGTTTTAAAGCAAACAAAAGAAAATGTTTTATACATCATATAACTGTGGAACTCATCGCTTCAGGGTGGAGACCAAAATTAAAATGAATCAAGAAAAGGATTAGATGAGTCCCTGGGGAAGAGGTTCATTAATGAATTTAAACACAATTCTACAGATGTTGCCTCTGTTTCAGGAAATCCAAACAACGAACAAAAGCTGGAATAGAATAGAAGGGAAAATGATGCCTCTACATGCTTTGTTTCTTAAGTACCTGTCTTTGCCTTCTGATGGAAACCTTCATGTCACCAGGAAGGCAAGGTCTTCTATAGTTAAGAATTAATCAGTAGTAGTATACACTGTAAAGCTTTTTTTTCCTATGTTGTTGGCAGGGTGACATTAATAGTGAGCTGAAATACAACTTTAAGTAATGAGTACTTGCTCTGCTGCTTTCAAAATGTAAATTTAGCCTGTGCCTAACTGAAGAAAATGTTACACTTTTTTGCTTTTACTACTTGCTCTCATTTATGCAGAAATGTAGACCAATAAGATCTCTTCTGCTCTTGTATATGGTTTAGTAGATCTGATCTTTGTTTCTACAGAAATGTTTAAAAGAAGAAAAAATATTGATGAGCACATTTTTTAAAAAGGTTCAAAAGGCCTAAAACAGGTTGGAGGGGTAAATACATAGCAGGACCTGTATCTGTTCAAAATCAGACATAGACACAATGCACAGATAAAACCAGAGATGTCAACACAACAGATTAGAGTGCCAATTAATTTGAGTTCCTCAAATCTGAAAAAAAAGGGCAAAGAAAATGTACCTTCTACACTTCCAAATAAGAACTTCTAATGAGCAAGAAATGAAGCTGAGAAACTTATTGTCTTATGTGAGTCATATTTCTGAATTCCGACTTGAGAAATGAGAAAAATTCCTTAGTTTTCCACCATTTATCTCAGAAGTATGCAATTTTCCCCTCTGTCCAAAGCTCATCTTTTAATTAGACTGCCAGGAGACTTCCTGTGCAGCACCTCCTTTCTTGGAAGCTACTGCCTAAGTTCTGCCTCTATAAGTGAATAAAAGGTATGCTCCAGCTTCCTCTATCCATAGCGGAGATAAGAGGATATAAAGAGAATCCGTCAACTTCTGTCAAAAATCTGAGGTGTTCTGGCATAGCACAGACACAAATGCAGAACTGCAGAGACAGCAAATTCCTCTAAGTGTGTATCATGGATACAAACAACTAGTAGAAAGCCTGTTCAAGCAATATCTCCCTCAAACAGCTCCAGATCCTGTAGGGTTATGCTGGAAAAAATGGTTTTCTGCCGCTTCATGTAACTCATATGAAAGCTATTTACGCACTCATGGATCAAGTTCTTAATTTTAGGCAGACACAACAGATCAGGTAAACTAAGCTACTTCCCTGAATGAAATCTCACTTGCACAGCTGGGGTAAATTGTGCCACATGCACACAGCCCCCATGTGCTCTGTAGTTAAGGGCAGCTGTGCTGGGGGGATGGCTGCTGCACAGAGACTAAAAGGGGCACAGCTGGCTGCACTCATCTCACTTCACACTACCCTATTAAAANTCCCCAATAAAAAAAAAAAAAAAAAAAAAAAATTCTACTCTAAGGAAGCCTTTTAGGCTGTCTCTAGAGTCTGAACACCCTCCACAGGGAGGTTTATCCTCTTTTCTCAGGTAGTATTTAGGATGGGATTAATTGGTCTGTTTTTCTCCATTAGAGGAGAAAAAGGTATTAGAGGAAGCCTGGCTAAGGAGTTTACATTGGGTGTTTTGCTTGATCAGGTGAGGAGAATCCTATCCACCATTTTAAAAAAACAAGCATAACTTGTGTCATGGAAATTGCTGTGTGACTGGAGTACACAGTTTGTACCTCAGACTTTGGCTTCCTCAAGATACTAAACAAAAGATAAGTGGTACTTCTTGAACAATAGTTGTAACCTTATAGTGTAAATGTTAAATAGAAACTGCACAGTCTCAATAAAGCTAAAGGCTGCTATAACGAGCAATTCAATTCAGCAAAGAGCCCAAAGGTAGCAATCACCGTGCACTTCAATTCTATAGTCCCACTGCTATGTAACAGCATCTGTACCGAGTTGCCATCAGCATGTGAATGATGTTCTTCTCTCCTTATCTCTTCCTCCCCAAAACTCGCTGTGACATATGAACTGTTATATCTGCCTCTGCAGAAGTCACAGAGAAGCATCTGAAAGAATACCTGAACCCTTTTATTTTATATTCTCCCTTGCAAGGACTTTTCTGAAAGTTGAAATGTGTATAGCAGATAGGAAATAAACTATGACATAATCTAGGGAATTAGTAGAACTCTAACAGCTGAGAGAAATGCAGGAGCTGCAGCTTGGTTTAATTTATGGGAGACCAAAGCCAATCCCTGATACCACATCTTCCCTAAGCTTTATTTTTCAGTGCAAATAAACTACGAAAATCAGTGCAAAGCAGTCCAATTTAAAAATAAACATTATTTTGCATTATTATGCAAAACGTGCATAGTGGTGTTGCATAAATATAGCATATACTATGAGATTTACACTTTGCAACTGTGCACTTGACAAACGTTTTTCATTCTTGCTTACAATTGATACCCTAGTATGTTTTCCAAATGTATTTTTGTCTCACAGAAGCATAGTGCCATGTCGTATTATGTTCCACATGCAAGCAGTTAGGAGAATATATGCCAGCCACCAGCATTGTACAAGTCAAAAGTGATTTACCATGGATATATGTGCCTCTTGATGAATATTTCTAAGATTATACAGCTGTTGTTTATCAAGTGTCATTTATAAAGCATTACACGACAGTAGGTTGTAAAGAATGCATGTGCAAGCTTATAAAATGAAACATAATGCTTGGCAATTTAAAAAAATATATTCATTGTAGATTTAATTGTTGAATAGTTATGTTGATTTATACCACACAAATGGGGACTTTATGATTCACAATGACTTAGCAGACAATGAACTTCATTGCACCACTAAAGTTGGTTTATGGGATTTAGTTGCAAAAAAGGTTAAGTGTGTTCGTAGGGATCAGTCCTGCATTCTCTGCTCTGTTTAAACTCTACACTTGTTCAGAGTTGTTCAAACAGAAACACCACTGCAATCAGTTCACCAGTCTGAGTGATTCTAAAAGTTTATGAGACAATTACTTATAGACTCGCATTAATTCAGGTAGTAACACCAGTCCTTTGTCTAATAGGTCATTAATGAAACTTTCTTCAGCAAACTATGTGGTAGTTAAAAGTAAAATGGATTGATAGCCAAACCTCCTTCAGAAACTTATATTTTTAGTTAAAAAAGAAATAATTTACCAGCAAAAAGTTCAATAGTTTGAGGGGATTAATGAAATAAAAAATGGAATTTTTAATTTAGTAATTGTGATATATTTGTGCCTCACCTCTATTTTCCACTATAGCTGGACTCCCCAGAGAGACAGTAACTCCCATAACTGCCATGCTACATCAAAGTGAGACACTGCTAATATCAAACCAGTGTACCAAGAGAGAAGTAGTCCAGTGAGCTGACAGATCAGAGTCATTCAACCTTCATGTTCATAAAACCCTTTAGACAATATGGTAATATTTCCATTTTTTAAAAAATTTACTTTCAGATGGAATATTTTTAATTTTTATGATTTTTCATAAGATGTCTAAATTTCTGAAGTAGTTCTCGTGAAATTACACTCCTTGACCATCTCTGACACCTCTGTGGACAGCCCTCACTGAAAAGCCTATAGTTAAATGGGTATGGACAATACCTTTCCTTCCTGTTCTGTGAAAGAAAACTTATTCAGTATCTTACTTATTTGAATGAACAGAGAACTTCAACATCAAAAGTCTGTATTCTTTATAAATGCTAAAGTCAGCAAATAAAAAGAAAATGTTCCCTTAAAAAATTAAAGAGTAGCCCTGACAAGTGTAGTGAGCCAAAAATAATCCAATAATGTTGGATCCCAGATGAATGTATAATTGGATGCTGTTCATCACGGTGCCTATTTTTTTTTTCTCATAAGAAAGCAGAAAAGAAAAACCCTGTTAGTTTTCTGAATGAGTGAACAGTAACCTTGTAAAATGTGTGTAACTGCTCACATACACAGAAAAGTAAATACACACATCATTCATGCATATGCTTTTGTCATGTGTTTGCACACCTGTGACTGCAGTAAAAAAATAGAGTTTTATTATTTCAGGCTCAATGTTAATACGAAGTGTTTACTTACTGAATATGTGTATTACAAACTGAATCCCACAAGAGTGAAATTCTTGCAAAATACACTGGTAGGATTATTAGATCTTTCCAGCTTTGTCAGTAGCTAACCTATCTGCTTTTGACTGTTTCTTTAAATTATGAAGAATTTTCAGTTTAGAATCAATGTATGTGTAGCATGCATTTTGCTTGTTTATTTTGGCAGCTTGAATCTGCATTTGCGCTTAGAGTTTGAAAAATGCCAATGCCCTGCATTAACCCACAAACCAAATACTGAATGCAACAGGAATTTCCTACAAATGTGTTGCATGATGAATACTTGGCTTTGATCTCACAGGAACACTTGGAACAGAAAAAACTCAGAAGTACTGGAATTCAATTATTATGATAGTTCAATTAACCTCTATTGAACAGATGTAAAAATTATACCTAATTATACACATAGCTGACTTCAGACATGGACCTCTGCCCAACGAGGACTAATCAAAGATCACCAAATTCATTTCACTTCAGACCTTTGCTCTCAGAAATGAGTACTACAGTAAGTGATTTCACCATTAAACATCCCTCTAGCGCCATAATCTTTCTAAAAGTGTGTTCGGTGCTCAATTTTATAGTAAGAAACTTAATGTGATATCCCCAAGTGTTATCACAGAAATTCTAAAGGAAAGGTCACTGATGAAAAGGGGTATTTAAAGTGAGCTTAGCTGAATATTGCTGTAAGCCTACCTCACTTTGGCTCCACAGACATACATCAAAATGCATGAATTTGTACCTTTATTTTAAATACACCCTTATTGTGGTGAGTAGAAAATGCTCTGAATTTAGTCCTTTGCATGGAGTCCAGTGCAAGACTTTATTCTGAGAACCAAAATGGTATATGTAAGTATAAGATGTCCTTGTAAAAAATGTATTTTCTGTCTAATCATAAAGCAAATTTCTTTATTATACAGAAAGTTCCTTAACTTAAAACAGCCTTTCTTTAAGACAGAGACAAGAAAGGTTTGTAATCAGTTACACAAATATGAACACATATTCTACACTACTGTATTCTAGGAAAATGTTACCTGTATCATCTGGGCAATATAATTTTTAGTGTTCTCATATTAAAAATACATTTAAAAAAAATGAACACAAGGTTTAAAGGAAGTGTTTCTTTCTCTCACTTATCTTTGGTTTTACCACTGCCTGACATGTTATTTGTTCACATAACTTTTCTATTGCTAGCACCTTGTTCAGGGAGGAAAAGTATTTTCCATTCCTCCATGAGATTTACTTCTGTTTCTGTCTGTTGTTGAGATTAACTGCCCATCAACTGTCCAACTTCCTGTTCTCTCTTTAGCTATTTTTATGAATACCTTAATTTTCTTATAGCTACTGGTTTCCAGAGGGAAACTGTGGGCTGTCATTCAGCAAGGATATCCCTGAATATTCACCACTGTCTTCTGAATAAGAAAAAAAATGTACTGCTTTGTTGTAACTTCTTGGAACCCTCTTGACTGGGAAAACTGTCATGTATCTAGACTCCTTATCAGGTACTCACCCACCCATCTAACTTTTCTTCCTAACATTCTGGTAAATGTCCGGCATTGACTGGACCATATTGCCTTGGAAATTACATTGAAGTGGAAGTTCTTCATTTTATTCTGGACCTGTGCATCTTAGACTTCCAGTGGATGTTAAATTTAGTTGCTGTTGACCATAGCTCTCCTACTTTTAAGGAGACACCCTTCCTCTGGGTTCCTTTAGCAAATATCACAGAATCACAGAATATCCTGAGTTAGAAGGGACCCACAAGAATCAACAAAGTCCAACTCCTGGCCCTGCACAGGACATCCCCAAGAGTCACCCCAGGTGCCCAAGAGTGTTGTCCAAACATTTCTTGAACTCTGTCAGGCTTGGTGCTGTGACTCCTTCCCTGTGGAGACTGTTCCGGTGCCCAACCACCCTCCAGATCAAGAATCTTTTTCTAATATCTAGCCTAAATGTGATGTTGCTTAAATAAAAAAAACATCAAGCAAGATGGAGTAGAGGGAACTGAGAGCCAGATATTCTTCTGTGACAACACTGTATATACATGGGGTCCCTTAGATCTGAATGCAGTGTATTGGTCCTTAGAGCTGCCAGCACATTACTGGTAAAGGGATCTAGTCCCATTGGTAAAATTAGTTAGTTTTCAGGAGACAAAATATTTATCTTGAGCTAGAGAAAGGAAAATCAAGGTACTCTGACTTTATACCACTGGTGTAGAGCTATGGGTAAAGGAATATTCTTCAATAGTTTATAAAACAGAGAAATATCTTTCAGTGTTTTGTGCTGTGTAGTCATCATTTTAATGAGATAGTGTTGGCTAGGCTATATTCTTTTTCAATTGTGTTTACAGTGAACACCTCACCCATGTTTACTGCAGGTTAATAATCTTGTGGAAAGCCAAGCAATTTCAGTTTTTGAACACAGGGAAGTATTTAATGTAATTATAGTTCCTTTTAAAACAACTAACAGCTTGGAAACATGGGAAAACTGCAGCGTGGATAAGTACTTGAATACTGCTGCTATGATTGTTTTTCCCATAATGTATCTCTTTTAAATAACGAAACTTTGTTATTGGCATGATAATCTAGTAAGACATTAAACTTCAAGCCTGTTAACAGGGAGGATATTGTCTCATATTATATATAAATTACAGTTTATGCACTACATTTTGTAATTTACAATTATTGTCTTCTATTGTCTACAAGCAATTACATTTATGGTAAGCAGGTTTAAACAACAGCACTAAGACAGTCTTGCTTCCTATAAACTAGTGTCCTACATCTTCTCCAAAATCACCTCTGCTAGCTGGCTTTCCTCTTTCATAAATCCCCCTGCTGTTGTATCCGTAGTGGCCTCTCCCTTATCTCACTGCCCTTATTCTTTTCAGATCATTAACTTACCTCCTGCAAAACCTCCCTGATGCATTCACCAGACCATCAGCTCCCTTCTGTGTCGCTCTTCTATACTTTATTTTTGCCTCCAGGTGAAGAAAAGCCTGCAAGGAGACTGGCTGGCAGTTGCAAAGTGGTTAGTCAGGTCGTGGGCCCGTGTGCTACCAAACACCAAATCCCACATGAACAGACTTTCCTTCCCTCAGCAACAGGGAAGTCTCTGTCCTCCATCTAGTCATGAAATTCACAGAACTTGTAACAACTTATATCTCTGAGGCTTTTCTCAAATTTAATTGAAGATTGCCTCTAGGTTAAAAAGTTGAGGAGAACCGGCGAAAAGGATAATGCAGCCATGCCAACTTTATATGTGGAGAAAACGGAATTAAACTTGACTTTTATAGTTGTAAATTGAAATGTGAAACTTGAAAGAGAGGAGGAGTTCTTTTTGGTTCTTTTTTTTTTTTTTTAGATGCAATGAAACCTTAAATATTCAGCGTGGTCAAGATCTGTTTTCTGAAAGACTCCTGACTATTATATTGCCTGCCTCCCTGCCTGGAAATTTAGGATACAACTTCTAAAATCTTACCATTGTTTTTCTCAACACACCATTTGTAAGAAATTCCAAAGACATTTTCACTGGTGTGAATAAAACCAAATGGAGAAGGCAATACTGTTATAAGAAAAATACATTTTTTTTCATTAATTTGTGGATGTAAAAATACAAGACAGTGGAGTTGACTTTAACTCCTACTCTCAGGAAGGAATTTGGCCATCTGAGTGGTCAGAGAATTTTGTGGCTGCTTAGACTTAAAACACATGGTGGCAAGGCAGAGAATTTTCAAATGTAAAAGGACAAATATCCAAATAATGTGTCTGTCCCCATTATTTTGTTTGAATCTTCCTGAAAATACATACACTCTCTCACTCTCACAGACAAATGTGCTCTGCTATCAGACACATTGGTTACTGTTGCAGCTGGACTTTTTGAGGACAAACATGTATCATAAAACCATTTTTATAAGTAGCTTTTTTACTTGCATAGTCTCAGCAGAGGCCTGGGATAGAATAAGCATGAAAATTGAAGTGCCTTTGTATTCAAAATGGTGCTCACTCATCCTTGGCCAGAGTTGAAGGAAGGAAAATACACAGGAGCATGCACTGATGGTAGTACCATAACTGCCTGTAGATGAACCCAGGATTTTTGTTTCAGACATTTGCTACCCAGCAGAGTCCACACAAAAGCAAAATCATGGTATGTCATTTGTGCTGTCACTGTAAGGGTTTAAAGCAGTGCACTATTTCCTCACATCTTACTGTTACACAACCATCATACTGTGTAATCTATGTCACGATTGTTTTTCAGAATCTGACGTATCATAAACTTGGCACTCTGAGAGCAACCAAGACATATTTAACTGGAATAAAAAATAACCTTCAATACAACGTCAGAGCAATGGAAATCTTCCATGATATATTACAAACAAGAACAATAAGTAACAAATTCCTGTAGAATATTCTAAGGCCAAAGACCAGTCAAGTCAGGACCCTTCTGGGCTATGGGCTGTGAAAGCATTTAGCAAATGAACCAGTCAGCTGAGGGAAAAGGAGAAGGATATAACAACACAGAAAGAGGCAGATTATAGGGAGACAGTAACATGATGTCCAACAAAGGTAGTTCTTATCAAAAATATTTTTTATTGGATTTGAAAGCCAAGCATTAAAAATTGGTTCTTGTGCTTGGACCTTGTCAGATAAAAAAGTTTCACACACCTTGTAAGCATATTGAGATGAAAGAAGTAAACAAATTCCTTAACTAAAAAACAATCTTGTGTATTATTAAGTATTCCAAGAAGTATATTCTATGTTTACAAAAACTGGTGACATTTTAAACTAACTTTCACCAAGATCATAAATGCAAAAGATGCCTTCTTAGAACTGGCCATAGAGGAGGCTGTTCTGAGTATGCTGTACATTCCTGTTTTGTTTTGTTCACTTAAAATTGTGCCCTGATGATTGTATTATTGCACTCAGCTTATTCAGATTTTTTTTCTGTAGAAGAGATTTTGATTTTTGTGTTAGTCAACGGAAAGCCCAAGCAATGGCACAGTGGAAAACAATAACAAGGAGTAAAAGAACAGAACAGAATAATGTTAATTTAAAATGGAAATGTAGGTTAAGTAGGACGATGACAAAATCCAGCAGGTGACCAGATGTTGGGGTTAGAATGACAGCATGTGCGAAAACGAAAATTATCTGCAACGGAAGAGGGAGCTCTCACTGCACTGGCCCTGCCAGCTGGGAGAGGTGGGGTCCTTCTTCCAGCTGAGCCTGTGGAGCTGGTGGTGATCATTCCTCGACCCTTTAAATTCATTTCTGAATATGGTTCAGAAAATGCAATTTTCATATTAGTCCTTATAGAAAGCTATAACAGAATGCTCCACAGCAAATTACAGTCAGATATGAGCGATGGATGAAACTCAGAAACACTTACCAAGTCTAGTGGTCAGAGGAATATTTTCCGGAGTTAGGAAGGCACATATTATCCCCATAGCAATAAGTCTGTTTCTTCCTGTATATCCACAAAACCCAAACACCCTGGGAAAAGTACTACAGCATAAATAATAACAAATATCAACGGTGTTTATGACAACTGAGTGTGCAGACTGAAGGCTGAACTCACTGAATTTAATTAGAAGGCTCTGACCTCATTGGGCTAAATGAAACAGTGACAGCGTAATTTTGCAAACCCCCTCAGAGTAGCTGTTACCTCTATACATCACCCTTTCTTGTTTAATAAGCTGTTCCATGTGACTAAGAAAGTAGTCAAAGGTTAACATAGATAAATAGCTGTGTTTTATCCTCCACAGATAAACAATTATGCCTAAGGTCTCAATTACAAACACCCTAGTGGTATTCTTGTTTGTTTGCTAACTTGTTTGTATTGTTTTGGAGATAATTATTTCCAGATAAGCAGAAAAGAATGACATACTTAAGATTCAATGTGACCCTCTGAAAAAAAAGGCTGGAATGTATCTTGATATTTTGTGTAAAAATTTACTCCAAGTTGGAGACTCTAAAGGCTTGCTGTGATGTAGATGTTGAGTGACAATATGAGATGCCCAAGGGTATCTTTCCTAATCTTCAGACAAATCTCCAGAAGGAGATCAGAGTCCTAGGTTTCAGTCCATGAATTGCCTCGTGGCTCAGCAGTGTCTGCAGGTCTGTTTACAAACCTAGAGCAGATCCTGTAAGGTACCAATAGCTCACAGCAGCAACGGACCTGTGGTATCTTTACCAGCCAAGTACCTGTTAATCTTTCCTTCAGCGTGCTACCCACTAGCAACATGTCCAAGATAACATTGGGGAACAATAAAATGTGGGTTCAATTGCCACTCTTGATTCCCTGTTACATGAGATATTTGTTGCTGACATGTAAGATCCTGAGGAAGGTAGGTGCAATATATGCATCCATGCAGCAACCAATTCATAAAAGACTGTAAGATGCAACTAGTAGAACAAGTTGCCTAAAACTACCGTTCCCATACTATTTACTTAGGAGTTAGACTATAGAAATGTCATTCCAGAAGTAATTGTAGGACGGAACATCTGCCCTAGAGGTTGAATTCAGAAAGTAGATCCAGGGAGAAGTATGTTAAGATACTGCAAACAAGAACTTCTGCATGTGCTGGTAGAAATTAATATTATTATTATCATTACTATAACATATAACTATATATATATATATGCACACTTAAAAATTACACTTATATTGACACACATATCTCCCTGTGACCGCTTGCAGTGATTATTAGATCTTTTTATGCCTTGAATTTTACAAGAATCCTAACCAGCAACACAAATATAAATATTGTAAAAACTCCTAGAAAATCAGGAAGTCCACCATCTACCAAGATTATGAATGTTCTAATTTTCAGTGTATATGGACTACAATTATAGGACAATAGAGAGTACGTAATTTATGGGCCAGGCCCAGTAGTTGAGTAGTTATGCTGAAAAACTTCAATTTTTTAAAGTTCTCCTCTAGAGATTCAGTCTTCCACTATTTGGTTGCAGCATTGTAACTATTATTATTGTCCTTCTTTCTTTCTTTCTTTCTTTCTTTTTTTTTATAAACCCTGTGTTTGGCATGCTTGCATTTGACTCCTATATTGGTCTGTTTTTCAAAATATTACCCTGGATTCCTGACATAAAAGACTTTTGCATCTGACACCTGTGCAGAAGTCTGCTAGTTTTTGATAAATAGGAAAGTATCTCAGGAAGCATGAATCCAAAAATAATTGTATCAGAACAGTATTGGATTGTTGAAGGCTGAGCGGTATTACTTAAAAAGATGTAACAGGGACCTTTGTAACACACATTTGTCGTTCTCTGATCAGAACTCTGAGTTTGCATCACGGATGTGATTTACAGAGTACATCCCCTCCATTACTTGCAGGACAGACACTAGCTCATACTTGTCTGAAGATGTCTAAAGCTTTGACTTATTGCAGCCATTCGGATTCCTCTGCCGGAACGCACAGCCTGCAGGACCAAACTGCAATGCGATGTTCCACCAGCACACGTGCAACTGTCCCCTTTCCTTCTTCCCTTGGTGGCTGGGCTCCAAATCCTCTCATGAAGCTCACTTTGCTGTTACATACTAGCAGCAGGACTCATTCCTACCCATTATTTATGGTAATATCTTTCTGATGGTGCTTTGTAAAGTAGCAGGCAGAGTAATCCACGTGCTCTGTGAATTCTGTACTGACAGTGATGAGCCATAAGGACCTTTGCAAGACTGAAACACTTCACTTCTACAGTCAAATACTTGGGTTTGCTGTTGATTTCAGACCTTCAAATAACACTGATCTCCTACTAGATGTGTAATTTCCCTCCAGAGAAGATCTAGCAGAAATCTTGGAGGGATTACATATTATCATAAGTGTATAGGACAAATCCAGAAATACAAACACAGCTTGAGTTAGACCTCTGTCTTTCCATAACTTACATTTTTGTTCTTTCTCCATCCAAGCTGAGTTTCTCCTTATTAGCTAAGTCCACTAAGTATTTTAGCAAGATCTCTTTATTTACCTCTGTATTTATAATAATTTTTCTGCCTTATACTTTTTCCCTGTAATCAGGGTTCCAGGTCATTGACACTGATTATAGGCTAAAGTAACATGCTTTCTTACAAATTGACATTGCTTTCAGCGACTTTACATCATAATTACTTAGAGACCTTTACAACCTTTTTTCTACTCCCACCAAATGCTCTTCCCATGTTCTTCATATTGTTTTATCTCTACACTTGCAACCTGATACTCCCTGACAACCATCCCGAGGACAACCTCGAACTGTTCTTTAAACACAATGCACCAAATCATCTCTCTCAATCTTCTCATTACCATTGAAGAGAACTCTCAGGTAACAAATGGGTTAGCTGTTCTAACGCCTTTGCTCTTTGTCTTTTATGCATGCCTTTGTTAAGTCATTACCGAGCTCAGTAAAGGAGGTTTTACAGTATCAGTTATACTGGTTGGATTTTTCATTAGCTTTATTTTTTACTTCCTTTATCAAGCATTCAGAAATCATGGCACCCATGTGTTGCTTAGTTTAATTCCCAAGGAGATAATAGAAGACCAGATGATACACAGCAGCCTAAAGGAGTCCCAGCTGAGTATTTGTAGCTGCAGATGCTCTTATAATCTCAGCTGCCTCCATCAGTTATTATTGCATGATGGTCTGAGTGCACCACAGCTTTATTTTTCATCTCTAAAGGTAAAATATATTCTCTGTTACCTAGTAAGCATGGCAGACACAAAATTAATGCTCTAAATTCTGCGCACAGACTCCATGTTCCTTACTGCCAGTATGTTGCAGAAAAAAACCCCAACCAAAAAATATGAATATTGCTAGGGACGGAGTTATTATTATTATTAACACCTTGGGATTTTTATCATGTCCTTAGGTAAGTGCTAGCTGTTGCAACAAATGTTCATGTAAGTGTGCCCCAAGCTTAGTGGGATTTTGGGTTTCTTGTCTGATGGCTGACGTTTCAAATCCTGCAGGATATTTTTTCTTCCTTTCAGTAAAGGAAGCTTTTCATTAAGGAAAGCAATTTTAGATTCCAAGTCTCGAGTATTTTGCAGTTTTATATGAGCTGATTTCTCCAGACTATATGAAAACAGATATCTGGGAGGCTCTTTATGTCAGCTTGTTTTAATAGTTGCTGATGCTGACCCTAGTGGATCAGCGCATCCTTATGCATAGGCAATTCTGTTTCAGATAGACATCATTGCCTCCATATAGCCAACAAATATTATCCAGCTTGGGATCCACCAGGGAACGAGAGTCTCCCACCAAACTTCTTAAGGCCATGGCAAACAACTCAGAGCTGAAACTCCTTTAGTTTTTCACTCAAATAATTAACAGTCTCTCCAAGCATGTGTCTATATGTGAGGCTGGCAATTAACAGCTGCTACCTTTAATAAGACCCTAATTTCTGCTTTCACATTTGTAAATATACGAATACATCTGCTGTAGTCTTATCCATCATGCTATTGACCTTCTCCAACAGATTGTGAAATTCCCTGTGTTAAACTGCTCTTTGACCTTTTCATGAAGGATTTGCTCATTTTTTGTGTAGTTTCCTCTTTACTTCTGAATTAATATTTGGTGCAGAAGTTTTCGTGGGATCTCCTGAGCAAAAAGTAGGGAAATTGATGATAGATTCCTCAATTTGTACAGAAGTACAAATTTTCCTTCCCATATTACAAATTCTACTACTTCCTACTGAAGTTTTCAAAGCTGCATCTGGTCACAGCATAGTCTTTGCTGTCTTGGGAGCATTGCTTTGGTCCAGAGCATTTTGAAACATTTTGTTTTGAGGATTTGTTTCTGTTTGGGTTTTTTTTTGTTTTTGTTTTTTTTTTTTTGTTTGTTTGTTTGGTTTTTTTTAGACCCCAGGTGGCTTTTCTAAAAATAATTCTGAGCCATAAGCTTGGGAATTGGCAAATAGTAGGAAAAATGTTAAATAGAATTTGACCAGAAAATCCACTTTGAACACTCTCCCCTCTCTATTTTCTTTCTTCTTTACAGTCTAAAGGAAGAGTCTGACTGATCTGTCATGAACTGTAGGGAAAACAGGAGAATCTTGAATAGAATTTATATAAAGTATTCAATTCCATCCTATGACAACTTAAGAGGCATAGTCATTTCACTTGAAGATGGGAGACAGGTATGAAAGGATTATCCAGAGTTCTTTCAACGATTTAAGAAAGGCTGCCCTACTTAACAGGATAGTTAGCTTTTCTGCTGCTTGAACTGGGAGATACAAAAGAAAAAATACCCGAGGAAGCCTTAGGAAGCACAGAATTATGAGGAGTTCCAGTGCAGAGCAGCTAAGAAATCAATAAAATGTTCCAGAACTTCCTCCAAGCTATGTGAAGAAGGAAACTTCTGAGGAAGGAAACCAAGGACCTAATGTTAAATACCTGACAGAAGCCCAAAAGACAGCAACATTGACTTCAGACTCTTCTGATCTGTCTACCTGACTTCTTGGTGGAAGGGAGAAAATCAGGAGTGCTTTCTCGGGGTGCACAATGGAAAGAGTTACTCTTGGAGGTACTGAATTAGGCACTGCTGCCATACTTGCCTGATGAATGCTTGCCAGCAGAGTTGCCACAACTCCTATCTGTCCACAGCACGGGGCAGACCAAAACACTGTGCACCCCATAGCATTTCTGACACCATCTCTCTGTGGGCTGGCACGACTTCTGCCTGCAGATCTTGATTTCCTTCCTTAGCTCCAAGTGACCACCAGGAAAATGGTCTCCGAGGATTCCTTCGGACTAGTGTGCAGGGTGAGTGCTGAATCCCAAGCTGCCGTGTGATTAATGGAAGGGCTGACCTCCTGACCTGCAGAAAGGCTTTTAGGAGAGGGTGACCCGCAGAAGGCAGCATAGATGGCCCAGCTTTGTCAAAGGCTCTGTACCCCAGCTCTGAAATAAGCAATGTGGGAAAGGTGGCCTCAGGCATTTTAAATAAGGCACAGGAACAGTACTGAAGCTTTGAAACTGATTAAGCAAGTAGAATGCCGAGCTGAGTCACTCTGTATTTGTCTCTCCGTGTGCATGTGTACATATATAGATACATATTTTTGTAAGTGTGTGCATGTGTTTGAGTGAGGATATGAAAAAAAGAGGCATTCAGTTCCAAAAGCCACTGCAATAACGAACCGCGAGCTGAAGCTGTCACATCATATGAAACAGATCCAGAGAACACGTGAAGACAGTTTCAGATATTTTAAAACTTCTCTTCAGTGTTTTGCTCACATTTGGTAGCATTTAAATCTGATATCCTTTATGTTTTTTTTCCCCTGAAACTAACTTTACCCTTTTGAAGCAATGTTTGATGAAAATGCAAAAATTCTTGGCTAGCAAAAGATTTTTTTTTATCTCCCCAAGTCATATCATGCAGATTCATGCAGTGAAAAAAACCCGCTGATGTTCTTATGAATAAAAGAAGGATTAGGAAGATTAAAACGCACACCACCAGACCCGTATAAAAAAGGCTCAAGTATATGATATAGCCTTCTGCACATCTTTGCCTTGAGGATCACAGCTGAAACTGTTCTTGTCTTTGCTTTCGGATAGTTCAGAGAGATGCCGGGTCTGGATCCCCCATATTGAGCTTTTCATAAAAGTTGCTGTAAAAAGGACATTGCGAAGAGAATGCTGCTGAGCCAATGATCAAATTTTATTTTATTTATTTATTTTTGTTATTACCGCCAGATGTTGCCTCAGGAAGTTGAAACAAGGAGTCAGGAACTGACAGTTTAATAATTAAATTGGGAAAGTTGGCAGGTCTCCTGCTACTTCCTCTAATACATAGCATCTTTGAATGAAAGTGTGCAGTATCCCAGTGGCACTCCTTCCAAACTGGCTCATCCATTACCGGGTAATGATTTTCTGTCGAGGCAACAGCAATGCACAGGGCCTATTACACCAGCTACATAAAGTTAAAAAGACATTATGAATAAAGCTTTCACCGTGGCTTTTACCAACATTTCTACACAAGAGTGCCTAACGCTGACATGTGTTTATTAACACTTAATAATGTTTACATAATTCCTCCTTGCGCTCATTACAGCTGTCAAAAATCTGAATACGTGGTGTTTTTGCCTGTTTTAACTCTCGAAGACTTCGCAGTCTCTAAGCTGAGATGAACAGCAGCTGAGAGGATGCTGAAGGCCCAGTCAGTTCCTGCGCTGCTGGGATGGAAGGCTTGGAGCCTGTTGCCCACCTGAGCATCATCACACCTTTTCTCCCTCTGTCGGGATTTCTTCCCTAGCAGGAATTCTTAACATTTCTCACTGCATGCTCCGCTCCCCGTCGGACCCACACACCTGCAGAAGGCACGGAGAGTCACTGCAGCCGTCAAGGCAAGAGGAGGCACATCGGCACTGAACGTGCGGCAAGCGGGGGCCTCGACGAGAGTCTGATGGAAGAAAAGCAACATCCAGGCGCTGCGGGCCGAGCAGTCAGGGTGAGAGGTCGGCGGGAGGGGGTAAGCCCGTCCCGCGCCCTGGTCCCTTGCGCCGGGCGGAAAGAGGGACGGGCGTACGACTGCTCCGACCGGGCGGGACCGCGCTCGAACCGGGAAGCGCCTGGCAGCGTTCGGAGACCAGCGGGGCGAGCCCAGGGGTGCTTCTGTGCCCTGTCCCGCCCGGCACCTGCCCCCGCCGCAGAGCCCCGGCGGAGGTCCCGAGCGGGAAGCGCGCCGGCGGGATCCCGCTCTCCCCGCTCC
>VYXF01010446.1:1340875-1368896 GCA_013397295.1 Polioptila caerulea | reverse complement strand
CCCCAAGCTGTAGACATATATAGAATTTTGGACAGAGATGTCCAAGGCTCGAGGTCCTATAAATCCAACAATTAATCCTAACACTGTGATCCTGAAATTGGTTTGCTTTTCCTGAGAATCAGTGAACCAAACCTCTCCAGGTCTTACACAGAGATGAAACAGAAATCGGTGGCAGTAAATGCAGCAAATAAATCTTTCCTGCCTGAAGGCAGAACTTCAATCCTTCTCAGCACATTCTGTGAGTACGCAGGTATCCAACTCTCAGTACAATTAAGTCCTTAATTCCTGTCCACTGAATTAAACTGAGGTGAAGTCACTGACTCAGCTGGGTTCTCAGCTTGCGTCAGTCCGTGCCTTCTCCTCCGCAGACAAAAGCGCGCCCGAGGCGCGTCGGGGGCTGGTTTGGAAGCGTGGAGCGCCGGGCTGTGCTCGGGACCCTGTCGGCCCGGCACCCCCTCCGCCGCTGCGGCTGCTCTCCTGCTGGGCGGCGTTGGCCTGAATGAAGGGCTGTTTTGGAGGAAAATTAAAAAAAAAAACAACAAAAAAACAACCCAACCTCCCAAAAAACTTGATGTTTGCAGATGTGGTTAAAACAAGGCAGTGGTCTCGGCAGCGCTTGCTGTGCAGAGCGGCTCGGTGCGCGGGGGCAGAGCGCCGGCGATGTGCGCCTTGTGGTGGGATTGCTGCGCAGGGAGAGCCGCGGCGCCCGTCCTTCAGCCGGCTGCGCGCTTCACCTCCCGCTAGCTCCGTGCCCCGGTAACTCGGGCAGCGGCCGGGCAGGGCGCAGGGCGCCTCTCCCGTGCCTTTTGGGAGGGAAAGTTCAGGTTTGCGGCTCCTGTCCTCGCCGGAGGATATTGTTGGGACGCGGTGGCTGTGCGGCTGGAGCGGGGATTACTTCTGGGTGAGTGAGGCTGGCGGTGTGGGGGTCTGCTGGATCCCTTCTGCTGCCTGCCAGGGAGTGATCCCTGGTTAGCCAATACAGAAGACTCGGCAGTGTGGGTGCGTGTCATAGGCGTTGATGCAAGAAGGTAGTAGGGATGCTCTTTATGTGTTTCTGGTGTTTTCTAGTGGCACACTGTTGTCTGTATGTAGAGCGTCAGTTTAGTCATTTGACTCTGTGGCAGAATTTTGCTTGTTTGCCTAGTGTTGATATTTTGCCTTTGGCTGAGACGTCCTTTTAGTAGCATTTAAGCAAGCTGTGTGTAACAAAATATGAAGGGCTAAATTACTGGCAATAAACGCGGTCTAACTTTATGCTTTGAAGGGAGAGGGGAACAATAGCATGGATTCTGAAAACAAAGTAGTTAATGGAGCAACACAAGATATTATTGTCCAAGGACTGTGCTAAATCCGAAAGATGCCCACCAGGACAGTACTGCAACAGTCCAAGCAAAGGAAATTCGCTGAGACTGCTCTTCGTCTCTTTCTCTTGGAAGAGTTCTTATGAATAAGTTTAGCAAGCACAGGTTAATTATATATGATGTTAAGGCTGACTGAAGGAATTGGATACCTAGTGCAAATGCCTGTGCATGTGAGAGAAGCTGATTTAAGGTAAAGTGGTGTCAGTGTAAATTTAGATCAGTTGTGTCATCGTGGTAGAAGTTGCTATGTGGACATCACTTGTTTGTAGTTCTGGTTATGTCATTTGGGAAGAGTTGGAAGAAAAACTGAATAAAAAGCCATTGCTCTTAAAATAAGAGCATCAGGAGTTAGTGTGTGCTTTGTTTCTTAATCAAGAAGGTTGGTTTTGATTTAAAATATTAATTAAATCATTATTTTATGACCCAAGCTCTGGGTAAGAGCTTGTTGTGTCAGCATCTGTCTGTGTCTGTTTTAATGATCAGAGAAGGTTGATCCTCAGCTTTTTATGTGGGTCATCTTCCAGCGAAATATACTTTGTGAGATGAAGGGTTGCAGGATTTGTCCTTGTATAGTAGTGTCACAGTGTTAGTAAATTAAAGTGGCTCAACCTGCGTTGTCTTTATGTTGTGACTAAGTGTGCTTGTGAGGAATACAAAGTGGCTTCACCGCAGATGGTTGTACTTTGGGTACTTTGCATCTCTTTTGCACCTTGTTGCAGAGGTCTTGCACTCCTCATGAATTTTCAGGCTAATTCACCCAAATAATATTATGGTAAAATGTCTCTGTTACACGTGAAAATTGAGTTCTCTCTAGGTAGAAAGAGTGGCACCGCTAAGGACCGCCTTTTCTTTTTCTGCAGAGGTAATTTTATCTATGTCAGTAGTAAAAGTGATTTATTGATAGTTTGTTTTGAGTGTAGTGGGTCTCCAGTGTGGGTGAGGTGTAGAAGGCTCCGTTTTCTCACATATCCGCATTTGTGTAGAAATAAATGAATTATTGCAGCAAATTCCTAACTATGAGTGTCTGTAGGTGTGTACAGTAGGAGTTTGAGCCAGGTGTGCCTGAAAGGGATCATCTTTTCACACTTCTGTTGGTATGGATATGGTGGTAGGAAGCATAAACTAAGTTCCTGTTGACTTCTGTGGATTTACACATGTAAAATTAGAGTTGCTAGCAGGTTCAACCAGATCTGTGCTAATACTGGTGTTTCACACAAGAAGTATGGATATTTTCAGGATAAAGATTAGTTTTTCATTACTTTGCACCCCAGAGTGGGATTCTCCTGGTAGGTGATAAAAACAATGATTGAAAAAGCTGCCACACCTCAGTGGGATACAACACAAAGTCCTACCATTGTCATCCAGCTGTTATGAGCAGTTACAGAGTGCCTTTTGTTGTGGGGAAGTTTTTCTTCTCATCTAGCAGTTACTTTATGCACATGGCTTTAATATCTTGCCTGGTTTAATAACCTGTTGTTTCAGTAATAATTTGTGGCATTGAACTCTATAAGTTATCTGCATTAAATCTGTTGTCTTTCGATATCATTGACTCTCTCTTGTTTATCTAGTAGGAGGAGACAGTAGCTATTGAAATTCCCTAAAACAGATTAGCTGAGCTTAATTATAATAATGGAGTCTACTATGGTGAATATTGCAAGTGCAAACTATTGTTACAGCTTAACTGAGATACTGGGGAAAAATTATGTCCAATATTTTCTTATTTGTAACTTGTGTTCTGATTAAATATTCAATAGTATAGGAGATGGTCTTTGACTCCCAAGACACTGATGAAATGTCAGTTAAATCATATTTCCCTCCTACAAAGCAATGTGCAGTATTCTGTTTGCTACAGTACTGGGAAATCTTTAAGACTGGAATAGTCTTTGAACTTCTCATTTTCTGTAAGCTATAGTTTAGTTTGTATTCAAGGTAGATAGATTGATGAATGCTGAACATATAGGAAGTAAAGACATAAGGAAACAGAATAAGGCCCATTGTGAAAAAGCCAAACGAAGTACAGGAAATACTGAAAATTTATAGAATAGAGATTTACCTATAAAGAATGTATTTTTTCTTCTTTTTAGGAGCTACTCGTGTTAGTGAAAGTGAAAAGAGCTTATTAAATATTTGTTTAGTTTGTTGAAGTTATACTTTGTAGGTTTTGGATTTATTTGCTATACCAGCTGAACATTTCTCTACTGTTCACCTCTTTGTTTTATCCTCACACAGTGAGCTTATTATTGTTAGTTTTGGTTACAGCCATATATAATGTTGTAGCACTTTATAGCAAGTCTGTAGGGCAATAATCTCTACCATATCTCACGTTTAATTTATAACTTTATTTTTCAGCAATTATAGTTAGTCTGCTGCTCAGATCAGCATTAAAATTATTTAAGTATAATTAAAATACACCAATATTACTGAAATGATGAAATGCATATGAGCTCATTCAGTTTTTCCTTTCACTAGATTTTTTGGGGTTATTTTTAGTTTTAATACAGAGTGCAAGCTGTTGCTAATTAACATGGCACTCTGGAGGTGGTCCCTGTGTAAGCTAAATGGAGAGGATAGGCTAAAGGGGGGAAAAAACCCAACCTGGAGATGTAAAAGTGCCAGTTGTGGAGGCATTAAAAAGCTTTGCACATAGAGTGGGTTTTGTTCTTTTTGTTAGACGAGTGATGGCAAAACCTTTCCAGGTCATGTGTAAATTCAGAGCTGAGCCCTGTGCCTGATGCGTGTGTTTGCGCTGGGTGCAAGGGAAGAGGCCTCTCTCTGGAGGGGCACTGGTTTTTCTTTTACTTCTCATGCAGTGATACAACTTGTCCCCAGTGTCTAGGCTGGCGTGGGGAGTTGGAGGAGGGCACTGTGGGGTTGTGTGCTTGGGCTGCTCCAGAGTTGCAGCAGGCTCTCTAGTGAGGTGTCATTGCCGTGTGACAGCTCTGGAGTGCTTGCCATGGCTTTTCTCTCCTGAATGCAGAATATTGCAGACTCTGGTGTTTGCTACTGTTCTTAAATTGCTGAAGATTATGTGTGTAATATGCACAATTCTGCCAACAGTATGCACAAATAAATACAGAGGTGTGTTTGTGTGTATAAATTGTTCCATGCCTATTTTTCGGTGTTCTTACCTATTGTGCTCTTAGGTGGAACTGCTGTATTTGCTAAGGGGACAGGTTTTGAACTTGCAGCTTAATCTTAAGGTCTGGGGCTGCTGATTTTTGGAGTATTTGGCAGTCATGATTCCAGAGGTTTTAGGTCTTATCTAGGCAGATAAGAAAAGCTTCTCCCTGTGGCAGCAATATGAAGAAAAGTAATAGAAGACAAGCTCTAAATAAATAATAAATAAAATCTTTATTAAACCCATTCTTGCATATGGAGAACATCCTATGAAGTTGTATAGAAAGCTGACTTCCTTGGGTCTCTGAATGAAACCTGATTCACACCCTGTGAGGGTGTGCTTTGTGCTGCCATGCAAAGAAGTGTGCTCTCAGTAGCTCAGTGAGGGTAACAGATCTTCTTTTTCTTACATGTCCTTCTTCTTGTGTCTGTTTTGACCTATGTCTAGATTCTCTGCAAGTGCTTTGGAATTAACAGGGTCAAGTGAGGAGTGAGTACTGCTCATTTCATCAAAGTAATGCAGTGCACCCTATCTTGAAATGATGATTAGAAACTGGTTTTCTTGAGAGGATGTTCTAACCCATAGAATTGGTACATGCAAATATTTTAGCATTAAGTATTATTTGGAAATATTAACAAAAATTGTACAACTAATTATTAAAAAAAATCCTGCTCTTTAAAACAGGAACTTCTATCTAGAGTTCAAAGAAAAGTCAAAGGAAGCTACACATCACATGTCTCTTATTTTTCTGGGGTCAACTGCAGGAAGCTGTATAACTACATTCTAAACCACATTAAACTTCTTTTAAATGTTGATTTTTGTTCTTTGTACTCTTAAAAAATGGTGTTCCAGATTGTTTAGATGATCTGAGATGCCACTCAGTGCATCATCTTGCCAAATCCTTTATGCTTGCTGCTCCTCTGAGGTTGTCCTGATCTCTGAGTTCAGAAAGTAAGGTACCAATGGTCCTGTCTGTCTGTGTCAGGGGATCTGTAAAGTAATGTTTTATGATCAGGGTGAGGTATGTGGAAGGTTTTGTTACAGTTTCATAAATCATTTAAAGAGTTTTAACCTGGAGCAGCCACCTTGGTTCAGTTGATGTCTGGAGAACACGGTGTACAGGGAGATGCTGAGGGATCTGGGTGTGCCTGGCCTGGAGATTAGAAAATGAAGGTGAATTGTTGTCTTTCATTTCCTAATAGGCTGTTTTGGAACAGAGAGCAGTGCTCTTCTCTGAGCACTAAATAAATAATAAATTTACAGAGCAAGGATGAGGAGCAGTTGTTACGTATAGAAATGGAGCAATACTGACTGGGCATAAGGAAAAAGAACTGACAATCAGGATGGTTGAACTCTGACCCGAGGTCTGTGGAGGTTGGAAGATTTGACCTTGGAGATTTAAAAACATGACTGGACAAGACTCTGAACAACTTGTTCTAACTTTGAAATCAGCACTGCTTTGACTGGGAATTGGAGGACGTGGCCTCTAGAGGTCCTTTTCAGCCTAAATTATTCTGATTCTGGAAGAAGATTTCCTTCAGAGAAAATAAGTATTGTAGAAGTTATGCTAAATAGTCCTTTAACTTACATTCTTAGGGCAAAAGAGCTGTTTGTTTGTGGGATCAGAGGAGCCCTTTGTGTAGTATTCATGGCCATGATAATTTAGAATAAAAGTGAATAAAGAGCACGTGCAAAGGAACAAGTTTAAACTGCCGGGCAGAGTGCTGCTGCTGCCTTGACTAGTCACAATCTTGCTGCTGTGTGATGAGAATAGCTCTGACAAATAAATGTGACACATGTCAAGTGGTAGTCTTTGCTGGACTTGGCTGTGGGTATTGTTGGTGAGTGGTGAGTTCTTCACAAGTCTGGGAAGGTGTATAATATACTAAATTTGAAATGACTCAAACTTTGGTAAAAAATGGTGGGGTTTTGTTTTTTTTTCTGATGGAAAGGCTACTGAAGCTCTCTAAGCTTGATTGTTCACATGTCCTTTGTTCCTGATGTGATGAGAGTTGATGGAGCTGCTCACTGTTGTTAGTTGTGGCATCATGTTTGATTGTTTGTTTTTTGAGTCATTTCGCAGAACTAACTTGGTGCAAAGGTGGGCAAAATACCAGTACTACTTGACTCAGGCATCTGTGTGTGGTCTTAGTGATGTCACCAGAAATCCCCACAGATTTGGCCTTCAGACTGCAATTTGTCCTTCAGTTAGTGATGACCAAATAATCTGTGTTACATGAACTGTAATCCTGCCAGCGTTACTCATTCAAAAAGTATCTCACTGAAATAACATGAACTTTGTATATTGATGTCTATATGTTCAAAGCGGAAAATTCTGTAGAGGAGAACAAGTTGTATTTGTTATCCTGTACCCATGTGTGATACATACATCTGTCTGTGTATGTGTGCAGACATGTTATCCTTCTTCTCCACGAATAAGCAGCAGTAACTGCCCTGCTCTTCCCCTAAACATATCTGCTTGGGTTTTTTTGCAATTGACATTAAATGTGTTTTACCAGCACTTGAGTTAGATAGGCTAGCTGTGGCTCAGGCTTAAGACTCCTGCTCAGCTTTTCAGAGGGGCTGTCGGAGACAGTCTATGTCTAATCAGCAGCAGGGTAAGTAGATGTTATCAATCTAGGCTGCTGTGTTTTCTCTGGAGGCCAGATTGAGAGCAGCCTTTCTGCAGAGGTGCAAGGGGCTTGTATAAAAGCTTGAATGATTGCTGTCAGTGCTCCGTGGGATGCACAGATTTCAGTGGCTTTTCTACCTGTGCAGGCTACAGGATGCCAATTGAGGAGGCACATTAAGGAAAGGGAGCTGTTGGTCAAAGGAGTATCAGTCAGGAGATACGCTATCTTCTGCTATCTTGTACTCCCTACAGGCAAGGGAAACTGCAGCTCCTTACTCTGTCCCTTACCCTCCTTGTGCTTTTGTCTTTAATATTTCTAAACTGTATATTTTAAATTATTTTTTTAGCATTGAGTTTCAAGCCTTTCAGCTCAAAGTCAGACTTCCAAAAGGACCTGAGAATGACTTAATGAAGAAATATTCACACTGAATCCCTTTTACCTGCTCTGTGTATTTTTATCATACTCAGAATGTGTTTTCCTGTATTGTACATAGATTAAAGAAAAAGACGATTCCTTTATTTTTCAAATGAAAGGTGAAATGCATGCCTTGTTGAGGAAGCATAAGAAAAAGGATGAATATCACTAGATTCAGATGAGAAATCTGGGAGCAGCTCTTTTGATTCTAACAAAATTGTGTTACAGAAACAAAATATATACAAATCAGACTGGTTTTTTTTTCATGGTTGTGTTATACAATTAATTTTAACAACATTAAGTGTGTTTCTTTGATTTAGAGTATATCCTTGTTTGGGAAGCCAGTAGAGAGGTGTTTTCAGAATAATATTATGAGTACTAAGGCCTAGACAGGCAGAGCACTTTGTTAGTTCAACACTCATTGCTTTGTACTGCTGCTGATATAGAGGGAAAAAATTGTCTTTTGTGGCTGCAGTTTCTACACTCTGGAGTGCTTGAGACCAGGAAATTCTCCGTTGAAGATGAAGGACAGTATGGGGCAATTCCTTTTCCATTTTTCTTTCTTTTCACCTCTTGACTACGGTCTTGGCCTGCTTTTCTTGTTGGGCAGGAATGTGCCCAGTTGGATCAAAAGGATTGGTGGAGGTCATGTACTGAAATCACATTTCTCTTTTTTAAAAAAATGGGTAGAATTTTCTTGTGTTGATGGTTCAGCTGCGAAGGTGTTCCAGCTTTTTCTGAAGTTAAGCTGAGTAAACTGGGAGAAGTTAATTACGTATGCTTGGTGTTAATGTAAAAATGGTTGACTGCCTCTGGAATTCCCTTTGGTGCTCGCAGGCAATTTTGGCTGGGACAACTATTTCTTGACATGGAATTGAGGTCAGTGTTGCAATTGGTAGGGGTGGGAAAAAGTAGGAAGGAAGCACGAAACAAACCTGAGACACCACATTTGTAGACTTTAGTGAAGCAACCCTCTGGTTTAGAGTTCTCATTTGTGGATATTGGAGATACTGTTGAGATCTTCTCTGATTTGGCTCTGAGTATCGTTGTTCTGGTGATGACTATGTTTGCCTCATTCCTTCAGAACTTCACTTTGTAACTGTTGTTTCCCTGTATTCTTCCAGGATATCAAACTGGCTTAGGTCCACGAAGACTGTGCTGGTGTCAAACTCCTTCTGACTTGCTTCCAGGTCTCAGGAGCAAAGGTACAGTTAACAGGGGTAAGTTAAAATCCACTCACAGAACCCCCCTGAAGGAAATCAAGACTTTAATTAGTGCCCTCTCCTTTGCATGGCAGTCACTGGTACATTTCTTCCTTCTGAGTTGCTTGGTCCATGACAGCAGACTATCAGTGACAGAGAAAATGAAATCCAGAACTTTGAAACTCTAGTGGAAGTTTAATGAATAGAGCACTTACAGGGCAAATACCGATGCAGGCTGTGTGTGTCAGGAAAGCACTTTGAAAGTGAAAAGTGCCCCCCTGTTGGTTTGTTCTCTTTTTAACTGATCTCTTTGAAAATCTACTTGGAATCGCAGTTGAACTACCTTGATAAAATATGGTTTTGGTAGATAAGGTTGAAATAATACACATCTAGCAATTGCTAGTGTTGCTGGAAATAGTAATCGCATGTTGTAGCAAACACAAATTCCCATTTCTTGTTCCATCCTAAGGGCAAAGTACCCTTGGTGCAAAGCCCAGGGGACCTATATAGTCATTAACAGATGGAGGGGGACATTAATCTTCTACCCACAAACCTGCCCCAGCACATAAAGCAGGGAGCGTCTGTTGTGAGGAGTGCTAGAGGTTGTATTGAACGTGATAGTTACAATAGTACAGTTTATAATCACAGCAACAGCCACTCTTTCTATACATTGCTATGTTTTCTTGGTACTCTGTGTCTCTGGATTTCACTTTTTCTATCTATGTACGATAGAGAGTGGCAGTATTTCTCCTTTTTGAGATTCTGGCAAAATTTTCTTCTGGCACTCTTAAAATCTCTCTTGCTGTAAGCACTAGAGTAT
This sequence comes from Polioptila caerulea, assembly GCA_013397295.1. Taxonomy (NCBI): domain Eukaryota; kingdom Metazoa; phylum Chordata; class Aves; order Passeriformes; family Certhiidae; genus Polioptila; species Polioptila caerulea. Next base: position 1,359,348 of record VYXF01010446.1, on the reverse strand, counting down.
GTTAGGATATACTTTAAGTGCTTTTTTGTGCGTAGGGAGCAACGTATCCTTTTTGTTTGTCATTCTATCTTTCTCATTTGGCAGTCGGCTAAGAGACAGGCATGGTTAATGAGGTATCTCAGCATCACGTTTTTATGGGAGCACAGCTAAGGTTAGGAGTATGTCCAGTCTCCAAACTGCCTAGTGAGCATTCTGTATTTGGAAACGAATGCCAGCTGGCAGTGGTTAAGGAGTGCATGCTTATTCTGCTCATGGATAGCCAAAACACGCTCCCTGCTGTGTGCTTTTGGCAGCTTTGCACTGGCAATATGTCTCAAATGCCAGTTACATGTCCTCCTTTCCTCCTCCTAAGTGTGTCCCATAGGGCATGATTTAGCCTAAATAAAAATGTGCCTCTGTTAGACTTGGTAATGTATGGAAAGAGAGCATTTATTTTTGAAAATAAAAGACTTTCTGAAACACTTGTAGTACAGTATTTCTAAAGTGGAAATAAAAAGATGATTAATGTGTTTTTCTATACTTGGTGGCAAATTCGCCTTAAATTTCTGAAGATCTGATGATTTTTGTGACCTCAATTCTTAGGGCTACTACACTGAAAATTTTGTGTGATTTATTCTCAATGAGACCACTGGTTGGAATTTCACACCTAAAGTTTGGTTCATAATGTGTTCAGTTTTTATTTAAATATATAGCATATTAAGTTTATTTGGAGTTTTAACTGTACTTATCTGGTCATTGTATTAACTATATTGGTGGTCAAATTAATGACATTAATTTCTGATCAGAACATAAGCATCACCTCTTATCTTTCTTTTGATTTGTTGATTTGTTTTAAGTCAGTGGACATCTAAAGTGGTATGTTTTATTGAAAAGATACCTTATGTGTAGGCAGGCTGACTTTTACAATCAAGTGTTGCAAATCATAGAATAGTTTGGGTTGGAAGGGACCTTTAAAGGTCCTCTACTCCCTGTGTTTAGTTGAATTACTTGAAGCAGTTCATGAATTGTTACGCATTGGATACAAATTCTTAGGAATCTTAAGGTAAATAAATTCAATCTACATTTCTTTGTAATTTTTTTCTTCAGTGACAGTATAACAAAATGTAAAAAAAAAAAGCATAGTTTGACAAAAAGGCAAAACACTGAAGATGTTCAATGCAATACTCAAACAAATGTATTTAGAGTTAGGTCAACTGTATTTAGGGTATAGTAAGGAAACTGTGCTTAGAACTTGGCTTTAGAAATACCTACATATTTAAGCTTTGTATTGCTTTTTCTTCAAGAGGATTGAAGCAGCCTGATTCCACTGATAGCCTGATACCACTGTCATGTAACTTTCTCCCTCTCTCTGCCAAGAAGAGCTCAATTCAGTTTTTTTCAACAGTTAATCTAAAATAGTACAGGTTTCCTTGTGAATACTTTGTCCCATCCATCAACCAGCTATATCCTGAATATCCAAGTGACTTGGGCTTCTTTGTCTAGGTACTTGGCTGCTTTCATTGTCTGTGCTGGGAGTCAAATCTTGCTGTGATCTGTGTTGATGAAGCACCACTGCACATTGGTTAACTGTATTCATACTCTAAAAAAACCCTTGGGTATGACGTGCAAAAAAGGTATTTTAGAAAGTAGGTTGCAAAATCAAACCCTCACAAGTTGTGAAATGTCAGATTTATGTTATTTTCTTCTGTGCCTGTAATTGATGCAGGAATATAGATCTTGCAGCTTTAATTTCACCACATCCTAATTGGATAACTCTTATGTTAAAAAAATGTGTGGCATGGTTGTGGTACTTTGTAAGTAGCACAGTACCATTTATGTAGGAGGGAAAAGACTATTCACAGAAGAATGATTATAGAATTTGGTGCTAAGTTATTATGTACATGTAGAAGATAAACAGAATTGGTTCAACAGAATTTAAATTCCATGTCAGCTAAATATATTTGCATTATATAAACTTAATGTGTAACATAACTGTTTTCACTGAAGTTTCTCCATTTATGCTGGTGTTGAATTCTGCCTCTAGTCAAAAAGAACTTTTAGAAAAAGTTCTGCCAACACAGTTTTTTTGTCTTGGAACAGATTTGAGGCCTGCCAGCAGTGTTATTTCTTCTGAGTTGCAGGAGCAGCTCTAGTTACGTTCCAAAATATGGTCTTATTTTTAAACTGAAAAATAAATGAAACCTATGTAGAAATGGAAACTTTGTTGAATGCCAAATTCTGACCACGTTACTCCCTTTGGAACCACTAGGACCAATTTTTGCAGTCTGCACTGTCTTTATAGCATTAAGAGTTATTTCACAATGTGGGAAGTACTGGAAGAAATGAGTGTAAGAAAAGCAGGAAATCTGCCAAGGTCCATGTCTTTTTTAAAACAGTTGTTACAACCTACTTGCTGAGATATGTTTTATGCTGATATCAAATTTAACCAGATTTCGGTTATGGCCAGCCACCCTCCATTTCAAAAGTGTTATTCTATAGAGAAGAGGCAGATTGAAAATTTTTGGTATCTAAATATTTAAAAAATATTCATAATTTCATGATTTGGGCCTGTTTTTCTAGTATAGTTAGACCTATGAGCTTGGAGGCTCTATCTGTCAGGCTTCTTTCCTTCCCATTTATCTTAATTTTTAAAGTGTTTGTCAGATGTCCAAAGCAGAATTTTAAGGTTAATTTCAGTAAGATAGGGGTTAAAACAGGGGTTGAGAAAGGGAAACATAATAGTCAAAAAGTGATTGGTTTGTTCAAGAGTATCTTCCTCAGATAGTAACCCTGATAAAAAAAAACCCAGGTGTTTTGCCTCCAGCAGTGTGAAACCACTCAAATCCGTTGAGGGCTTTGTGAAGAGTCTCTAGTGATTTTGGACAGTTGTTGACTTTCAGCTTGTGTGAAAAGGATAAACAGGTCTGTTATCTAACCATTCTGGGGAATAAAAAGGAAGCAAGAAATTGTGTTAATAATCCAGAAGACTTCCCGAATGTGTTGCATCTGGAGTCTGAACTTGGTCTTGTGCTAAAATCTTTAGAGAAGTTATAACTAAGAAGTAAATATAATCAAGCTGACCTCTGCAAGTATGATAAATGCTAAAGGGGAAAGCGATTGCCATTCTAGTAGTTTGAAGGCATATTCAGCCAGGTAGTACAGATTAGCCAAAAGTCTACTAAGACCTGAAATGTTCACTAGTTTTGACAGGTGAGCAGTTGTTCTGGCTGTGTCACCAGGCAGCTATGGCCCTACTGTCCATGGCTGAAGGATAGCATATTGCCTAGCACAGCTCTGTGCTCTTGACACTAATGTGTTTGTAGATCAGTGCATCTGGACAGAATGCTGGCACTCAGGGGTTTCATTGGCACTTCTCAAGAACGACCCGTGAAGAGCATTATTAGCAGTGTACCCGCTTGGGAATTACGTAGGATTACACAGCCATCGATAGGATTACAATAGAGGCTGGTGTGATCATCTGCCCTTCCAAACCTGCTCTTTTTTGGTGCTAAACTTTTCATTCTGCAGAGGGAAAGCTCTCATTTGAGGAACTGAGTTCACCTTGGGTGATGCATAGTCCTTCTTAGACTGGAAAACGGGTATGATGAATTTATGTTCTGAGAAGAGATAGCCCCTTGGCTCAGATGGCAAGTTTTAAACAGAGGCCTTTTGCTTTTTACATTACACTGCTTTTGCAACAGACCAATAGTACCACTTCTACTTGCAGTAACGTAATATTTGTTACTTTTATCTCAATTCAAAAGGTGGTTCTTCATTTTGTACCTAAAGGGAATTAATAACAGTCATCTGTAGGCTTTCTGGAAGGGCATGGTCAGCCCTAGGGATCCTTAACTGTAGTAATCTCATTGACAGAAGATGTAACTTGCCATAAATTGGATTTCCTCTTTCTGAACCTTGAAATGACCTATGAGTTTTTGAAATTAATGAAGATTCGGGGTGTCAAAAGGCAGTTGACGACTAAGCTCCAACTGACTGAATTTGGTGCATAACTCATATTTTTATCTTTACAAAGCTTAATTTTTACTTGGTGTATATGGTATTGGAGGAGGCAGCAAAGGAGTTACTTTCTACTACTTGGTTCTGCAATTATAAATACACTGACTTTGGTATGAGAAACATCAGACAATAAGTCTTGGTGATGGTTAAGTTAATTCACTCTTAGAAGTTCAATAATTCATCTAAGAAGTGTCAGCAGCTGGGTCTTGTTAATGGTAAGCCTTTCATTTCTGTTAAATCAATTGTGAATAATAGGATCCTTCAGAGAAAAATGATGAAGTAAGCATTGATTTCCAAATTGGGTGTCTGATATTGGAGCATTAATAAAATCTAGAGCAAGCAGGCAACTAGGACCTCATACACTCTGATCACCTAAGTAGTAATCAGAGAAAAATCAATATTTTTTTGTATGGTGCTAGATCTGTTAACATTTCATTTGTCGTCATTTATCATTGTGTCTATAATTTCATTTATATAATTGCTTGAATTTTGGGGGACTTAATAGTATGCTTTGAATCAAGCATTTACTGTCAAGCTTTTGTGAAACAGATGTGGCATTGCCATATTGTCTGTTCTTTGCTAGCTGTCTTACTGTTTGACTTTTAATAGCAATGGGCAGAGTAAACTCTTATGTAATTTCAGATGAGGTTAAATTTTCTAGGAAGAGTTTTGTGTGAGCTTCCTAGAGTCCTCTGTTTTTGTCTAAGCTGTGAGGAGCTGTGTTGCTTCTATATAGTCAGGTTCAGTGTCACAGAGGTGCTACGAACATCTCCAGTAAGGTGGTAAAATTCTGTCAGAGAAGAATGGTTGTACAGAACATCTCTGGAACAGTCAGACTTCTGACATGGTTTCCTCTGTAACGACTTCCTTGGACTCTTGTTCATCAGCTACAACTTCTAGCTCTGTGTGGTTTGTTCCAGCCTAACTTGTGCTGTTGAAGAGGGCTGTGACTGTCTGGATGTGTCAGAGGGGGTGACCAACACTGACATGGCCCGATTCTGGCCTTTGATGGCTTTAATACAGAGAATAAAATTTTGGTGACAGGAGCATTGGTGAATGATTTGAGAGGGGATGGTTGGTGGTAGTACATCTGACCAAGCCATTTGTGGATGGGATACCTGCATGCCTTGTACTTCTAGCCTCAGAGTCAGCTGGGTTTTGTAATGAAGTGTGGAGGTTAGACTTGTGAGGATGGGGTTTATTTTGTTTATTGGTTTTAATTGCATTTGAAGGCTGTGTTCAGTGGGTGTTTAGAGCTGCTAAGTGCTGTCTTTTTCTATCCAGTATTGTGCTTACTAGTGATCCCATTTTCTTTAAAGCTGTATTGAATTGGTATGGAAACCCACATACAATCAAATCTGCTTGCTGTTGAAGTCAATGGGAGCTGAGGCTAAAACTGGACCAGGATTTGGCCCATAAAGCATGGCAAGAAAATTTAACAGTTATAATAAAACTCTTAAGGCAAATAAAATGTTCTAGCAGGTGTTCATAAATGTGCTTTATGCTCACAGACTCTGTTAAATGTTAATGCTAAGGTCCTGCAGAAGCTGCGCATAAGGACTGAGTGAAGGAAGCAAATGTCTGTTAAATGTGCTGTGCAACATTGTAGCAAAGGTGGGTGGCAGTGCAATGCCATGCTACCTATTAGACTGAAATATGAAAGCTATTAGAGTTTCTGCTGAATTTCATTTTGTGAGGGAGTAGTTTTCAAGAGAGAACATACCGTATAAAAAAAGCCATGTGTTGTGCAAAACTAGAAGCATCTTTGTCGGTGTATGCACTTTTCTTGGATGTATGCAGAGCTTGTTGAGGACAACTGCTAACCTACTATATTAGCAATAAATTTAAAATAAGACAATACTTGAGAGGAAAATAATGGCTGAGAAGCAGTTTTATTTTTTTTGATATTTCATTTTCATTGAATTGTATTTTTTTCATGCCTTAGATGAACCCACAGGCAGAAGTCCTAACATGACTTAAAACACGTTCTGAGAATAACGAGTCTTGGCAGGATTTTAGTTTTAAATCTCTGTCATAGGTTGACTCTTAATATTTTTTTTAATTTATTCCATCAAAGCGCAGTGATGTCCATTTTAGATTTCCAGGAGCTTTCTGGCCTTCCTCCTTTCCAGCTTCTAGGAGAAGCATCTGTTGACTTTTTCAGCAGATTTCGCATCATGCCTTGAAAGCTGGTAGCTTGTTCTGGCTTGGTTTCTTCTAGCAGTTAATTTCATTAGGATTTAGGTCAAACCCACAGGACACACAAAAAAAAAATCTGAATGTACTGGAGTCAGTTTCTAAAATGACACCATGAATGGGGCAGTCATTGTTAGAATGTGTTTTGTTGGTGTTTGAATAATTGACTCAGTTGTCATCTCATCAACGCTCAGTCATTGTGTTGCAGGATAAAAGCAACCACATACTACAAAGATACTCTCTTTCACCATTAGCAGCAAGATGACTGGGTGAGGGGAGGTCTTTCACATTTAGATATACCAAGTAGCAAGCATCCAAGCATCTCAGCCGTTCTTGAAGTGCTTGTCACTGTCTTTTCCATTGTTGCCTTGGTCTTGTCCTTGTGTCCTTGTGTTTGTTCCTGGCAGTGCTAACTTTTATTTTTTTTAAACTTCTGTGTCCTGTGTGCCAGGTTATTTTGACACTGATCTCTTCTCTGTGGTGACCAGTGACCGGGCCTGTGGGGATGTCCTGAAGTTGTATCGGGGGAGGTTTAGGTTGGATATTAGAAAAAGATTTTTCACCCAGTGGGTGGTTGGGCACTGGAACAGGCTCCCCAGGTGGCAGCACCAAGCCTTGCAGAGTTCAAGAAGTGTTTGGACAATGTTCTCAGGCACAGGGTGGGACACTTAGGGTGTCCTGTGCAGAGTCAGGAGCTGCACTCGGTGGTCCTTGGGGGTCCCTTCCAACTGAGAATGTTCTGTGAAAAACTCACTTTGTTCTACCTTGTTATAAAAAGGATTGAAGCGTGCACTTACATGAGGGAATTCTCATCACTTGCTTTCTTAACAAAATCACAGGGACTGCTGAGTTTTCTCCTCTGTAGTAATGCTGCACTAGTGTGCTCATGGATTTTAAAAACAAGGCTGATGGTCATCAGTAGCCAGCAGACTGGGAGCTCCTATGTAGGGTATACATTTTCTTTTGATCCTTCTAGGACAAGGAGGCCTAGAAGAGAAGCAGGGTGAGGGAAGACTAGAAACTGTTTTAATCAAGTGGAAAATATGTTAGTGCTTCTCTTGTAAGTAGTGGCACTTCCAGAATAGTGATATTCATGCAGAACTTTTAATCCCTGCAGTACATTACAAATGCATTGTCTGAGAATTAAATGTTAATTGAGGCCATTATTTGATGAGTGGACTATTTATATAGTAAAGTTATTTGAAGTAATGGGCCATGAATGCATTTTGTTTATTAACTTTCCCTGTCCTCATTCTTCAATATCTTGTCTTATCACAGAGCAGGCATTTTAAAATGGAAGGCTCTCCAGTGACAAAGATTTGCAATGTACAAAGTGTATTACTTATAAATAGTGTGTTTTGTTGATTTTGAGAACAAAACAGCGTACAGTTGAGGCCTTTGGAAGATTGAGCTCTCAGGAAAATTTCTAACCATTGAGAAAAATAAAAATGGAAAAGAAAAAGGTATTTTTTATGTCTTTAAAAACTTGCATGGTTCAAGTACTTTAATGGTCTTCTCCATTTTGAAGATGAGAAACTAGGGAAAGGAAAATGATTTACTTTGTCTGGGATTATGAAGGAAGTCTGGCAGACAAGGAAATTAAATTGAGATCCCCTAAATGTCAGGCCAGCTCCATAAATGCTAAAATAGCCTTCCTTTCTTGTCTAAAATGTCTGTCAGAAATGTATAGTAAAGTTTAGGTTTTGTAGGATTTCCATAGGACAACTGCTTTGTGACCTCCAGGGTGTGAATACACTCAAAAAAAATCACTCTTTGAAGTTGAGAGAATTTTATCTATTATTAAATCTGAAAAAAAGATAGCACAAAGCCAACATACTTTCAATAATATTTTGGATTTCCCTCTGTAATTGTTTAATGGAATTAATATGAATATTTTAGCTATAAAGTTAGACAGCTGCAGCAGGATGTGATTTAACCAGGATACTGACTCTTCTTTCAATGCATTCTGGCAAACTTTACACTACACAATGTTATAAAAGTCCACTTATCTGTCATGGAGCTCTCATACACTTCCTACATTTATAGTTATTCATCCTTTTTTTTTTTTTTTTCCCTCTAAAGGCCAAGTTTAAATTGCTCCTTGGTTCTTGGCTACGACAAAATTCAGTGCAAGGCAAAAATCTTGGGAAGAAGTTTCCCTCTCGTGAAAGATGCTGGGACTGGTGTGTGAGCAATGGTTACCTGACCAAGGGCAGCAGTGTGTAGCTGTACTACCCATTTGTTCACCACATCTTCAATACTGCTAAACCACCGCTTTTGCTGTTCAGTTTTTTGCTCCTTGGATCCAATCTCTCGTTTAGATACTTTTTGTCCAAGTAACGGAAAGACGGAATCGTAGAATGGTTTGGATTAGAAGGTACCTGGAAGATCTTTTGGTCCCAACTCCCCTGCTGTGGGCAGATATTCCTTCCACTAGATCACATTTCTCACAGCCCCATCCAGCCTGGCCTTGGACACTGCCAGGGATGGGGCATCCACAGCCTCTCTGGACAATCCTTTCCAGTGCCTCACCACTCTCACAGTAAGGATTTTCTTCCTCTAAACGAAATCTGCCTTCTTTCACTTTAAAGTCATCACCCTTTGTCCTGTCACCATATGTTGCTGTAAAAAATTCCTCTCCATCTCTCTTGTAGGCCGCCTTTATGTACTGGAAGGTGCTCTAAGGTCTCTGGAGCCTCGTCTTCTCCAGGCTGAGCAACCTCAACTGTCTCAGCCTGTCATTACAGGAGAGGTGCTCCAGCCCTCTTATCCTCCTCCTTCTGTTGGGGGCCCTGGAGCTGCCCACAGTACTCCAGGTGGGGTCAGATTAGAAGGGGAGAATCAGTTGCCTGCCAGTCTGTGCTAACTCTCATTTTCTAGTAGGAACTGTTTGGATTTAGTCTCTGGTCTGCAATGTGCCTGTGAACTTCTGTAACAGTTTATCATTCTTTGGTGCATTGCATTTAGGCTCTGGACTTTAGAGTATTGCCAGATAAACACAGCAGAAGAGCTGACTATTCCTAAGTGGGGAAGTATTGTACTTATATAATTACCGTATGCTAACGATACAGAGAGAATATGAGAGTTTAATGAGTTTTCAATGCCATTGGGTTGACCTGATGATCTGCAGTGCTCTCTGCAGCAGGGACATGATGTTGGGTGTGTTGCTTTGTGCCATGCTGGAGGCAGCAGCTGGGAGAGCCAGCATCCCAGCCAGCTCCTGGGGATGTTGGATGTTGTGTGTGCCAGTGGGACTCTGCCAAGTGTTAAATTCTGTCTCAATAGCTGGGACAGGTTTGTGAATTCCAGTCAATTACAAAATTGAGTACTGCTTCTCTTCTTCTATGGTGCTGCTTTGTGCTCCTTGGTAATTGTGTGGTATCCAGAGCTGTGTATCTGGGAAAGCTTGCAGAGCTCTTGCAGGCCACCAGGTTCAGTCTGGAGACAGCTGGCTATAGCAAGCAAAGAACTGTGATAAATGATAACTTGAAAAAAACACACTTGTGAGGTCTTGAATGAAGTCAAGATTGAAGTAATTTATTTTCGATGATTTGAACAAAAAGGCAGCTCTTACCATTTTAAAAGAATACCTCATAAACTCATCCTCTAAAGATAAAAGCTATCAAGCATAAAACCGTGATGTTACACCCGATACCAATTACTGTGGTTTCTTAATGTACTTGTGTTTTTTTTGTTTCACATTTATTAAATATTTAGACGTTCAACTGTAGATATTTTTAATCAGAATCAGAATTTTCTCACAAAATGGGTGATTACATCATTTGCACATTTATATTGTAAGACATTTTAACGATATAAGCATTTTTTCATTTAGACAGCAACCATAATAAATTGAAATAAAATTCAGCCTTGATTGATGTTCTATGTGTCATGTACAGGGCAAGTCCCATCTATAAAATGTGGTTTGCCAAGGCAGCAATATTAGTAGCATTTGAATGTTTTTCTTATTAAGGAGAAAAATGGTCAGCAACATCAATACCGTCTGCTCCAAAGACCATGGTAAATGGAAACTGCCTGCAGCACATTTGAATTCCACACTGTATTTGGGACGAAGGTATGATGCAGGCAGTGAGATTTTTTTTTTTTAACTTGAAAATTAGGATAGACTATTACAGTTCTTAGGATGAAAGAGAGAGGCTGATTACAACATAATGGAGTGTACCATATTCATCTCTTTGAAATATGACCTCACTCGGCCTTTTCCATTTTACAATCGATTCTCTCATTCCCTTAATGAACCTGTGCGTTCATGAGTCTTCCTTGGAAGTATGCACATGAAGTATTACAGTAGCAGAGAGTAATTGTCTGACAAGCAACTGCAAGTAAAGTGTCTCTCTTGTAGTCTTGTTCAATAGTATTGTGGACCGTAAATGCATCGGATCAGGTTCCATATTGTTTTGTTAAAAATTATGCAGCCGTATTTTTCTTAGTTGTTTGTAGAGTTTCTAAAATGGTAGCTTCAGAAAACTGGTTCAGCATCCTCTGGCTCTATTTCCTTGCAGAACAGTGCATATGTGTAAGAGATGAGCTATCAGTGTGGTACTCCTGCAAAGTCAGCTCGCTGGTTCCAGGTACTGATGTTGGATTAATTATAATAATATGTTAAAGCAAGGGAGAAAGGGCTTTTTGAGAAGAAGAAAAATGTATAAAGTAATATAGAGAATTACTGGAGGCACTATCAAGATGTAATTTTTAAAGGATCAAACACCTATGACTTCAGTTTTTGACTTCTTTTGACTCTTGATGTGATTACACGTAGTAAGAAAATACTGTTAATTATAGTGTATGTTTTTTTGTGAATATTTATGTGTATTTTTTGGATGTAATTTTAGTATAAGCATGGATTGTTTATATAGCTAATTTATTGTATATAACCATGACAAACATGGAAACGCTTCATAGGTGGTTGAAGCATGTATGTGTGTATCTATAGTTTTGTTATCAACTCAAAGCTGCTCACTGGCTGTTGACTTTTCCAAGTTGCTACAAATTATGAAGCCACCCACTGGGTGAAACTCACAAATAGCAAATACTCTGGGTGGTACTCAGGATGAGATGGCAAACACAGAGCCTGCTCTGATCACCACTGGGAAATCAGGAGAGCAGGGAAAGTGGGAGAGACTGCTGCATACCCCAGTCTCACTCTGTGCCCCGACAAAATTTGCAGACCCCTGAAAGCCTTTGTAATGACAATTTCATTGAAATTCTAAGCATTTGATGTATTGCCACCAGCACTGATCTGATAAAAGTGATGATGAAATAAAGATTGAGCTCAGAGAGAAGCAACAGTCCTCTCTGTTATGTCAAAAAAAAAAAAATATCATCATGTTAGGAAGTAGCATTTCCTTTTGATTAGACCAAAGTCATTGTCCTAAGCTGTGAAAATGGCCTGGCCAACAGATCTATTCTGGCTGTGAACTGTTGCTCTGCCCAGAGACAAGAAATAAGTAAAACTAACCTTAATTCTATCAAACATAAGGCAGAGGAAACCCTTAAGTTTTGGATCACACTAGGCCTATTAAAAGTTTGTGTATTACATACGCAAAAGTGTTTTTTCCTTCTAAAGTCAAAAAACCTCTCCTTTTCAAATCATGTTTCACTTTTGCTGAAACTAATGTTCCTGAGCAATATGATCTAAGTTTTTGTGCAAACATTTCAGTGGTTACTTTTTCACTTGTCTCTTTCCCTCAAACCTGATATATATGCCTATGGATCTAGTTAGTTTTTAGGTACTTTGAATTAGTGTTGCTGACTCTCTGCAGGTGAAATCAGCTTTTTCCCTTTTTTAACTGAAAACTTGGAACACTATATCCTTTTGTTGTTTGTTTCATTAAAGGATCCTGCAGTTAGGTGTCAGGATGTTTCATTGTAATAGGAAGTTCATCTGTAGTATGAGGCTTTAGCTGAAAATTGAAGGTGGTGGGAGTGTTTTGTTTTTTAAGTATAAGAAAGAAAACTTAAACTAACAAGCTGCCATTTTTGTTGTCTGGGAAATTGTGATCTGGATGGTTGAAAATTTGACCAATGTATTTCACCCAGTTTATTGCCAGTTCTTTATTCTATAGTTGGTATTGCATACACAGGAGTGAGACTTCTACCAAGCCAAGAGCTTGGTCTTACAGAAAGTGATTTTACCTGGAGGAGTCCCAAGAAATGTGCAGCAGAACAATGTGCTAGGACATTGACCATCGCCTGCTTCAGGACATAAACTCTGATTATGGTAATTTGTAATGTTTCAGCATTTTCATTATTTCATCATTCATGTAGCAAATGTGCCCTTCTGTTTCCATCATCTTAATGTATGAATTGACTGAAGCCCCATTCAGAAAGCATATGTTCAGTGGGGGAACTTAATGTGTGTGGTTGGTGATGAGATCCAAGCCTCAGCTCATGTCAACGAGACTGAATGTGTATTTAGTTGAGGCTTTCCATGAGTAGGAATGTTTTCATGCTGAAATGCCTCTGAGTAATGAAGAATGAAATGATCTGTTCAATACTGTATTGTACACTCTTCAGAGAACTTGGGGATGAGTTTTTTACCTCTGTTACTGCTGAAGGAAAGGGAAGTGTTTGCTTGTCTCAATCTGATCAGAACTGTATTACAGTAGGTCCACAGAAAACAGACTGTGAAGAATCAGTGTCTCTGTCCTGAACAATTTCAAACCCGGGTTACCACAGCTGCCCGGGAGGGCAGCTGGAAAGCCTGATCTATGTCCTCGTGAGCAATTTGGTATTAAGAAGACTTAGGGAGACTTTTGGTTAAGGTCCATCTTTCAGAAGATTCACATGTACTTAGATAATTCACATTTTGTATTTAGCAGATAGCAGGAAAAAGAAATAATTATTTTTCTGCAGAAATTCTTAACAACGATGTTCAAGAATCAAATAGACAAAGGCTTCCTTATTCTCTTCAGAGAATTAAAAATACAGTTCTTCTGGTCTCCAAGTACTTTTAAGTTGAGATTAAATTAAAAGGCTGTCTGTATTTTGTTATTTGTTTTCTGATTTTTATTAGTTCATAAGGATAATGCATTTTAAGATTTTTACTTTGCAGTCACAGGGCTGAGAAATTTATTATTTTAGGATGTGAGTGTTAAGTTGTAGCAGCACAATAAGAATTGTAGACAGAGATTGGCAGAGAGTTGGCATTTCACTAGATGGAGTCTGAAGGACCAATCTATGGTTGCAAAGTGACAGTTCAAGGAAGAAAAGAAGCTACATGTTTGCAGCCAATCTGACATTTACATCCAGTTTTTACTATATTGATCCACTCTAGAAATGAATTAATGTACCATTCTTTTTCTAAAATATTCAATTCAGAATTGCTTCTCTTAAGCATTTTATGATTGCACAGTCTGCATTTTAAGTTACTGAATGGCTTTGCTTCCCAGTTTCAGTAATGTTTGTGGTTTGCTACCTACACTTGTGATGCTTTAAAGCTTTTGCTGATAATAAGTACTAGAAAGGTGAAATGTATTACCTCCTTGGATGTATTCAGATGCTGGGCTTATAGCTGTGCTTATACCTTAAAGCTATTTTAGATTTAGAAGGTTATAGAAGATAGAAATGAACGTATGATGCTGTGCCTGTAGAAGAAAAAGATTCCTATAGGAGAATTTCTGAATCATTGATTCTGATGATTTTAGACGGAAACACAGTAGCGAAAATAACCAAGGACAAGCTGTCTGTGAAAACACGGAAGAAATTCCCTCCTCAAAGAGAAGCAGTAAGAGTGTAGTCTAAATGTAGCACTTGCTGCTCTAAAATTGTGTCTGACCCAATGGAGCAATATCCACTGTAGGCTGACTACAACTTAGCGTACTGGAGAACCTGCTGAAATCCTGGGAATGGAAGTGCTTTCTTTATACATCTCAGGTGCGTTTGTGAGCTGGCATTTAAATGGTTACATGTTTGTGCAGGATGCATGGGAGCTCTCAGAAGCATTGCTGTTTGCAGGCTTTTGAGGTTAGAAGAATGCCTTTTGGGACATTTGGCTTTCAACAAAAGGAGTGAACTTCATTTGTATGTAGTATTTCAAGGCGTCTTGTTGCCCCACTTTTCCATTGCCCAGCTGAGGACTGAGAAGAAAGAAAATGTATCGGTTGGTGGTGGAAGCAGCATCCAGACTGGCTTAGTGAAATATTGTAAGAATTTAATGTTTCATATCAAAGCATAACCTCTCCTTTCCTTGGTTGTATTGCTACCTATTGAAAGGGTTTGTTGGATCACAGGATGTCTGTGGCCCTTTACTCAGTTCAGAGTAGGATTCTCCTGGGAAGAATGGCAAAGAAAGGTTCATAATACGATAGAATATAATAGATTGTTATGAATGTTTCTACAACTAGGTCTAAGAAGTAGGTAAGGGTACAGCTAAAGCTAACCCAGACTATTATTTTGTGCCAGAAGACATTAAAGGGTATAATTTTTTTTTTCCTTCTAGACTTTGAAAAGTTCTTACCCAAAACTGCTCTCCTGTAAGAAACATTTTAGAATATGGAATGGAGAAGCATGAGGCAGGCTTGATGGAACTCTTCTTCTGCAGGAGTTGTGACATTTCAAATGTTTTACTGTCTTCTAGGGCATGTGCCGTGCTCAAAGCCACATGTACACTTGCACATCATAGAAGATGAATGGGAAGATGTAGAAATACGAGTAGTAGGGTGAATGTTAGTAATGCTACTTTTATGTAACAATTCAAAACATGAATAAAGGGGTGGTATAATTTGTGGGTGATAGAAAATGAGTTGGAGGAAGGCTGAGGAAAATTAGGAGATATCTAGCAAATCTTAGGGAACAGGCACTGTGGTGGCAGATGAAATTTTGCAGCTAACAAATTTGAGTAAAAACTTCTGAATACATAATTTGACCTAATTGCATGTTGCTGAATATTAAATTAACTACATTTGCTGCAATCAAAAGTCTGGCAAGTTAGGCTTTTGTCTGTCTCCCTAGGGAAAAAAAAACTAACAAAAAACACGTGAAATTAACAAAAAATATATAAAATAATGACAGTGTTTTCTAGTTACTGCTCGCTTATAACTTGTTCCTTTATAACAGGAATTATTTGTTCTTTTGTGACTCACTCTTAAGAAAATAGAATAAAAATAGAGAAGGACTACAGGATGGCCAGAAGTACTTTGTGGCACTGGAAGGAATTTCTTGTGTCAAGGTACTGAAAGAAATAAAACCAGCCTAGTTAAGTTAGAGGATGAGCAGTCAGTGGGGGGGGGGGGTGTGTATAAATAAATCATGCACTTTAACTTACAGCAAGAACAAAGAACTACATTGAAAGGCAGTAAATGGAGATAACTGATTTAAACAGGGTGGGTGTTTTTTTTTTATACAATGCATAATTAACTTTGGGAACTTGTGGCAAACTAGATATGTTGATCTAAATGCATAAATTCAAAAAGGAAAACTGACATTTACATGGCTAATTAGAATAGATACAATAAAAGAAGTTTAGGTGAATATCTCACCAAAGTGATTTAAGGCATAGATATATGGCAAAAAAGCTCAAGTGTACTGTGGGCAAGTTATTCTGTACTTGTGCCTTATAGCATGCCCTTCATTTCTGTGGTACTGTAGGCACTGTTAGGGCCAAAGGTTACATTGATAGCTCTCCTGTTTCTGACTTTCCATTTTGATTGTTTTCAGTGTATTTTTTCTTTTTTTAATTTTTTCTTTCTTTCTTTCTTTCTTTTTTAGAATTCTTAGTTTTTATGCAACCGCAGTGCAGGGAAAGTATGTAACTCTTCTGTGAATACTGAAGTCTCAAGCTTCTAGAAATTCAAAAGGGAAGAAATGGCAAAAAAAAAAAAAAAGATTATTTTTTGAAGTGCTTATTCACAGAAGAAGACTTATTTCTGAATAACAAAAGCCTCTCAAATATCTAGTGATACATTATTTATGTAATTGAGAGTGTATTCATGGAAGTGCCCTCAAGAAAAACAGATTTTGAGTCATACCAAATAGTATGTTCAATCAAGGATTCACTACACAGTTGTCAAAAGAGTGTTCCAGGATGGAGTGTGTACTTTTATGTATTAACTGACTGTGGTTTATTTTTTTCCTTCACATGAAAACTGACAGTGATTTGGATGAGCCTTAAATCCTGGATTGTGGTGTAGCTTACGTATTCTTCTCAAACAAAGTAAATACGTGGAACTTATTCAAGTCCACTAGCTGTTATGAATATATATGCTTCTCCCAGGACAATGAGCACAAGCAGCTACTGCCCATTCATAAATATCTTATTCTTCCTATATGTAATGGGACTCCAAAGACATTCCTGTTCTTGTGGCCAGGGCTGCATTTGCAGAGAAACTGCATATATTGTGTAGTGTATGGTTATAGTTTATGACATTTGGTTTTGTTAGGATTTCTTCTGGGTAATCAGCATTTCAGCAACAACTCACTTTATTTGGAAAATGCAATCCTAGTACAGAAGCATGTGATTTTTTTCTTTCTTTCTTTTGTGAGGAAAGAGCAGTGGAGTCACAAACACATGATTATACTAAAACTGGCTTGGAAATTTGTGCAGGATTGAAGTGGAGGTGTATGGCCTCCCTGAGCATAACGATCCCCATGATTCCTTCGTAGATTTTTATCACTGTAGCATGGTTGTGGCTTTTTTAGTGTTGGAGGATCTCCCACTTATACAAGGTGAAACTATTGCTGCACAGCCAGCCCTACTTAAACACATGTACTCTTTTCATCTTGCAAATCAGTAGGAATTAGCTGATACTGATTTCCTCTGCTTATTCAGTGCAAGGACTGGGTTTTCAGCTTGTGTACACAATCAAAGTCTGCCTCTGGTTGCGAGCTTCTGTTTCCATTGCGTGTTCTTATGAATAAATAGAGAAAGTACCTTACTGCAAAGAGGGTTTGGCTGGACCTAGACCCTGGGGCTGATCAGCTTTAGGAGCCTCATGATTTTCCATCCTTCAGATAGAGTGTCTGCCTTTAACTTCAAAATGCCAGGTGTTTTTCCTTTCAGAATGTGACCATAGGTGGAGTGCTGTGAAAACTGAAGGATGCTATTGCAAGAAGCTTTGCTATAGATTCTCCCGTGTGCTTGCTTAGCTTCTTTTAGCTTAAAGGGAAGCTGTGTGCTCACACTGAGGACGAAATAGAGTCCTTTGTTAATATCAGAGAGCCAATCAAGAAAGGTATTTTTATGTAGAAAGCCTCCTGCTGCTTCCCAAAAAACTTCCTTTTGTAAAGCACAATGATAAATAATCTTACTTCTTCATTGTATGAAATTCAGCTGTGTTTGGTTAGATGGGTCAGTAATTCTGGGAAAGATGATGTGCTGGGCTGGTTCTTTGCAGGCTGTAGCATTGGATGCTTTAGCTGGGTAGTTCTCCAGCATATGTTACTCTGACCTGCCCTTCCAGCTGCCAAACTGGAAGAATAATAAGGGTTGGACATCAGAGGTATTGCAAATACAGCAGGGCACAAAGGGGTATTTGACATGTCTTCCTGATAAGTGCTGTAATTCCTACCTCATCCTCAGACTGTGTGTGAGGATTATAATAACTTTTGCTTACTGTGCATTACTTAAGAACTCTTGCTTAAGTGCTGTGGCAGATCTGTAAGATTCTCTTTTATCTTTGAATTGTAACGAGACTCTATTTTTTTTTCTAGGAAACTGTTAAAAAAAGCTCCAGGGATTTAATATTCTTTGCAAACATTTCTTTTTCTGAACAAACAGAAATTAATTTTAAATAACTGTTTTTTATTGGCATGTAAATTTTTTAAAGAAAGGTAAATTACTGAGAATTTCCCCTTCAACAATTTAAATTTTTCTCAAAGGTAAAATTACTGAGGATATGAGGAAGAGCACATTTTCCCTCTTTTTTGTGGAAGTTATAGTAAAAGACATTACTGCTTACACTGTTTGGTGAAGGTATTGGGTATCTTATGCCAGAAGCAGGAATTGCCTGATAAACTGGGAAGAAATTAAATTCTAACCCTGTTCTAGAGCATTTACACAGGAAACTAATTTTAAGCTCATGCCTTCTTCATTGATTTTAACAGAACTAATCAAGGGCTTATCCAAGACTGTTTAAGTGCTCTACTGGTTCTGGCCATATTAAAGTGATTTTTGTGATAGAGTACTCCATGAGTGAAAAGCCTCTTAATACAACTTCTCTGACTAGAGCGCAGTGGAAGCATGAAGAAGGGGAGGAAAGTGCCCATCTGAAGAAAAAGTGATAGTTGTGGGAGGGTGGGGTTTTTTTTGTCTTTTTTTTTTT
>VYXF01010446.1:1302750-1339140 GCA_013397295.1 Polioptila caerulea | reverse complement strand
CTGTGTCAGGTTGCATCACCTTACCATGCAGTTGCTCTCATTCAGTAATTGAGTGCAAGTATGAACACTTTGGGTCTGTTTCATTTCCTGTCACAGCAAACCAGCTTCCATCTTAGGTTGTTGTATAACACTTAGATTACTAGAAGTGGTAGTAATTTTAGAAGAATTGAGTTACCTGAACAAGACACCAGCTTAGTACATTTCTTCTTCCACCTATGAAAATTGGGAGAGATGGTTCAGACAGAATTTTCAATGAGCTGCAGGGAAAATTTAAACAAAAATAGTAACTTGAATATAGTTAAAATAATAAGCAAGGCCCCATTATGCTTTCTTGCTGAAGATAACTCTTTGCATTGCATGGGTCCTT
The DNA here is from genome assembly GCA_013397295.1 of Polioptila caerulea. Taxonomy (NCBI): domain Eukaryota; kingdom Metazoa; phylum Chordata; class Aves; order Passeriformes; family Certhiidae; genus Polioptila; species Polioptila caerulea. The sequence goes on along the minus strand of VYXF01010446.1, from coordinate 1,338,773 downwards.
TTTTCACATCTCTGGATTGCTTATTTCTGTTTGTTTGGGTTGGATTTTTTTTTCCCCCAGACAGTGGAAATGCCTCCACTCACTAATGAAACTCAGTAATGATGTCTTTACAAACTTGTCTCTAGTCCAAGTGATTCCTCTGCTGGTGATCTCCCTTCTCATGGGCTTTTATTTTGGCATTACACGGAGTGTAATGGTTAAGTTTTTTCTTCTGTACCTGTTAACACTTCTAATTCCTTTTCACAACTGCCAGTTTTCCAGCTTTGTGAAGCTCTTACTGTAGGCAAATGTGGCACGTTTGGGGCTCACTCTAAGATTTAAAACAAATTTTGTGTCAACATACTGCTGTTCACACATATAGAGCACATTTTAGGCCTACAGTGTTGTTAGGGATGAATCCACCTAACAACAAAAGGTGCAGAACGTTTAGAGGAAGGGGTTTAGAGCTGAACTGAGCAGTGTCATTCACTGAAAAATGGTTTTAGCTGTTTATCTCCAGTCAGCATTCAGTCCTTATTACCAGGTTTCTGCATGTCTTTGTACCTTTTACAGCACACTATTAGTTGCTTTCTAACTGAGATCATTAGTAACTTGTCACAGCTCACTCTTAAGAGACATGTCAAATGCCGGCTCTGCTTGTTTAGTGTATTTGGCTTGCTTGGCAGGTTCTTAACCACAGGGTGCAGGATTTTATTCAGACAAATTACTGAGCTTTTACATTGCTGAAGTTACCTTTGGGAAAGGGTTTTACTGAAGAGATTTGACTTTCCTACCAACTTTTTGAGAAATGTATAGCTGGTTCCATATTTAAGTGTTTATTCTGAAAGCGAATGATGAAATTATTTTGGAGCATGTTACTTCCTTACTGTGGGATCATTGATGATTTTGGATTTTTCTTTTTCTGTGCTAAATAATGCTGTACTGAAGAGCAAAGTTGTTAGTTGCACATATAGGCTGTCTATTTTGGCTGCAGTTTATTCCACTTCCTTTGATTTGTGGGAAAGCCAGTTAAACTTCCCAGGGAAGTTGGATCCTGTGGGAACTCTCCTGGTGCACTGTTTGTTGTTGACACTGGGAGCTCTTCTGTGCATTTCCAGGAGTGTTTCACCTGAATCTGTACAACTGATTAATTAGCTATTCATTGATAAGTAACAACTGTTGATCCTGAAGGGATCTCAGGAAGTGAGATAACCTATTGCCAGAATCTGGATGCTGGCTGTGGTTCTCTCCAATTTGGTCATTCCCAGTGGTGGGAGCGGGATGCCTACTGCCACTGGTCATAGTGGTGCCACAATTGAAACAGATGCAACTTCCCTAGTCAGAAACTAGTGAAGGAGAATTAAATCTGAGTCCAGAGGTTTTTAGAGTTGTTGGGCTTTTGTCTCTGAAGGGGGAATTGGGATGAGCCTGCGTGAAGGTGGTCCCTGCTAGCACGTGGTGTGTTACTTGCTACAGCTGTTACAGAGGTGTCCCTGTCCAGGGGACAGCTGTAGTTCTGAAAAGGGTGTGGATTAATGCAATCTGTCCTGAATCTGTATTCAGCCCAGTGTGTTAATTATAGCTGGCATTTTCACAGCAGGTTTTGGTTTTATCTACTATATAGTTTTCCACAGCACTGCTAAAATCCTGGTGGCTGCAGAGCTTCTCTGCCTGTCACTGTATATTCTGATTTGAACTGGCACTGACAGGTACAGAGCATAATAACCTCGTTTGATGCAATGAGCAAGCATGCCTTTTGGGCTAGATTTCTATTTCCTCTCTATCCCTATTGTAAGGAGAATTTGCATGTTTAATTCTTTTCACTTAGTGAAAAATATATCCCTTTAGGTTTGACAGCTTCCCAAAGAATATTTTAGATTTCCCACACTGATTGTGGGCCATATGTTAGAACTAATTATATAAATGAGACATCATAGAATTGTGACATGCTTAAATGTTCAGTGCTTTAAAGACTTAAGCAAGTGCATGCTAGCTTGGGTAAGTGCTGGAAGAAAAGAGAAGCTGCAGGTTTTAAGCAGATGTTAGCAGCTTGGTAGGGCTATCCATTGTCTTTCTCTCTCTATGAGAGGTTGCTGACACTTTGAAGGGTTTGGCAGATGATTCTGAGCTGCCATAGGGCAGGAAAGAAAGACTTTCCTTCTTGTACCTATGGATGTGTCAGAGATTGATTGTATATTAAGTCATATGAAATGTGGGATGCAGATAGCCTCATTTCGCTGTTGGAAGTAAGCATTAAATGTGTGGCTGTAGCTGAATGTTTTTGCCCATTTTTTTTTTTCTGAGCCGTGGATCTTGCTCTGAGGCAGACTGGCTTACAGGCCTGCCTTTTATTATGAATTCATGTTATTATGGATTATATTATTGGGAACTAACTGTGAAAGAAAAAAGGTAAAGGAAGAAAAGAGTTGGAAGGTCAGAGCTGTATACTGGAGGCTTAAGCACCAAGGAAGGAATTTTATGAGATACTCGTTATTAATGTTAATTGGACAGGTATCATCTCTAAAGTCAATTATACATTGAATAAGTTTATAGTCAGAAAAAAAAAGCCTAGCTTCTACTACTATTATTTTCTATGTCATATTATTTTCTATTGCTTCAAGTCTCAGTGATGCATAGCATGGTAAAGATAGAGTCACAGAAAGTATATTGTACAAAAGTTTTGTCTTCATAGTTAAAAATGAAATATGTATGCAGGTTATGCATGCCGAGCTGGTAAGCCAGAATTATGTCTGTAAGCTATTTCTGTATATTTAGCTTTAATGCTGATGCATATTTAATTGCTTGGCCTGTTTTCCCCACAGCAAGACGTGGCTGTCTTCCACTGAAGTCAGCGCCTGCAGTCTGCAGCAGCCCAGTTTGATGTTTGCGCTTCTGCCTGTGAAGTGCAGCGTCCGCATCTGCGAGCGCGGGTTGAGGTAGTCCGGGCGAAAACCAAAAACTCCGCTCTGCTCTTGGAGGGGTGTTTCTGTGAGGGCTTCCCTGTGGGACTGTAAAAGGAGAAATTTACAATTTTAATGGCGGTGTCTGTAGTTTCTGTGCTGGAATCATATCCTCTGTTTTCCCCTCGTGTGTAGAGACCTTCTTCAGCACGATCTAAACTGTTTTGTGTTGCTTGTCTGCTTAAGTACAGAAAGGTTTTTCTAATTTAATGAATTGAATTGTTTTTTAAATTATAATATTGTTTTTGGCTCTCACTTTTAAAACCTCACCTACACTACTTTCTGTATTTCTTGTCAGAACCCGTTTGGAAAAAGGAATCACAAGAAGCAATTAGTAATAATTGTGTTGAAAGATTACTCTGCATAGTTAAATCTCAGATGCTTTGTCTGTGAAAGATGAGTATCATTTAACTTAGTGTGGAAAAGCACCCGTGGTTTGTAAGTGAAGTTTGAGTAGCTGTTTCATATGAAATCTTTTTTTAGTTTTACATTAATTCAATGTAATAGCTCAGACGGTTGGTACGAGTAAGACAGGAGGGAGCAATAGAAAAAAAGCTCTAGATTCTTGTATCAGCAGAAAGGTATGTGTGAGCAGAGGAGGAATCTTCATGATACCAGATGTTTATTAGCTTGTATTCTCTAGTCAACTGAAGAAACTTTTTAATGCTGGAGATACTGAGTAACTTTTAAACTTATTTTTCTGTTGGATGTGTGTCCTATTGTTCTGTTTACTGTAATTTGTATAATACTGAAAGTTCTTACTGTTTCATCAAAGGATAGCAGATTGTTGTTTTTTAAATGAAGAAGTCCCTTCAGATTATACATTTTCTGCTCAGCTGCAGATTAACAGTTTTATCCAGTCACAATTGTAGGATATATTGCCAGAAGATAATTTGTTCCCTCTGTGTCTCAGTCATGCTTATTACCTTCATCTTATTATATAGTTTGGGCCTGGGAAATGGATTTCTTAACTGCACTTAAAGATAGTTTGTGTAGACAGCAAAATTACTGCTCCCGCCCTCAGGATCAATTTGTAATGTGCTTTTATATAAATATTATGTGCTGCACTTCAATATTGTTCATAGTCCAGAAGATAATTGCCATGATGAGTCTTACTTAATCATGGTAAAAGCAGAGTCCATATGGAATTTGAAGGAAAAGATCCTTAATTAGCTGTGCTGTAATGCTGCTGTCCTGTCTCCAACAGGACTGCTGGTGCCCTCAAAGCTGTTCCTTGCATGAAGGAAATATTTGGTTTAGTACAGCAACTTATTGAACATATTCATGTTTTTTTGGGCAGGTGGAGAGAGTAGCCATGAAATGAAAATCTAATTTTTAAAAGACAAATAAAAAAATGCCACTGCCTTGCAAAAATTCACAAGGAGGGAATAGGAGAGAAACCTAAGTGGAGAAGTAGAACAGATATTGATGGATAGGCAGGTAAAGTAATTGAGGAAGTAGAGGGAGAAAATGAATTCATGTGGTCTTAAAGAAGATTGAAGGAAAGAAAGAAAGAAAGGAGAATTGTCAGAATACAAAACAAAACTAGTTGTGAACTGTCAAATCAGGCACCTAAACATATTGCTCTCTTAACACTGGCCTGCTTGTCTTCACTTTTTTCCTTCTCCTTTTCCCTTCTCCTTTCTCCTATGCTGAAAAAATAGTTTGCTAGAGTGAGACCATGGCAGGACTGAGTGGTGCAGCTCTGAGATGCCTCAGCAGCTTCAAGTTGACTCACTTACATACATTTACTAAAGTTACTAAGGAGATATGCTCACATAGATTTAATTATTTCATTACTATCTTTCAACTTTATGCTAAGTTAAAGCATCACTGGAGCCTCAACACAGCGCGCCTCCTTTTTTTTACCTGCATCAAATATCAGTGTGTGAAAATAGAGAAACCTGATGCATGATAGCCCCTAATTGGGTTGCCACACATGATTCTTCATCTTTTTTTTAAAACCTTTTCACCATTCCTGTGGAATCAGTGTCAGGCTTTGAAATATAGTCACAAGCAAACATCAACCTTTGCCACCTGAGTGAAACTGAAATTTATAGGGACAGAGCCAGACTCCAGAGGGATAAATAGCCACATTGCTAAGTTGTGGCTCAAAAAAAGATACAATACAACATAAGTGTTCATGTGTTTGTTTATCATTAGTTTTGCTACAAATAAAAACACAATTTCCCAGTGCTGCATTGGAGAGATGAGATATCTCCAAGGTATAATTTGTTAATTTTAGAATTGCAGTTGGTTTCTTTTTTTTTTTATTCCATGTGACTTGCACTCCAGTTACGTTGGATGTGGATTTCAAGGTACTCTCAGACTCTATAATGCTCCATCAGATGCAAGGGAGCCTTAAAATGATCCGAAATTCGAATTTCTTCATGATTTTGGAGGAACAGTAGGAAACCTATGTTGCTCTGGCACTGTTAAGTCCTGCTAGCCTCATTAATAGTTGTGAATTTTATTCCTGTTTAACATGAAGACTCTCTACTTCTTGGCAGCAGGAATGAACTGGGAGCAGCAGTAACCTGAACCTGAGGTCCATGGTTGAGAGGTGCCCACATAGACGACAGTGGTGCTGCTGTGCAGGACAAGGTTGTTTTGGCACAACCCCTTGTGAGACACCCCTGCCTGTACCTGGGCTCCTGCAATTATAAATTATTTAAGTACTGTAATTAGAGATACTGTCTTATGCTGTCAATTGAACTGATTTATGGTACTTGGCGTGATTTTCTTTTTGACTGATCTTTTTTTTTAATAGGTATTTCTATTTTGGTTTATTCAGGTGGCACATATTCTGCATTGTGGAGAATAATGTTCTGTTTGATTGATTTGTTTCAGAATGGATCTATGCAGAATTCGTCCTTCTGTGTTTGGTCTGTTCAACGTGAGTCACTCCATTTAGTGAAATCCTTTATTTCCTCCTGTGTCTGTGCACGTATGTGTCAGCTTTCCCCGGCCTTACCCTCGGTGCCTGTTGTGGAGCTCACTGAGGTTGGTCCTGGTTTAGTGCTGTCACTACAGCTCTACAGGGTCATCACAAATCATGTCTTGCTCCAGGTTCCCCAGCACTGATGCATTCTCTTTGACATCTACTGCTTAAACATAGTTAAATGTTAATACCGTAACAACTTAATACTGTTAATACATCATGTATCCTTTAACACTGCCAGGCTTTGGGTCAGTGCTTTGCAGGGACAGATTGTGCCGCTCGTACTGGCTTTAAGGACATCTCACTCCTTTAAAAGTCTTCTTGCAGTTAATGCAACTCCAACTCCATGACGAGCAAGTTGGGCTGAAGAACCTGTACTAGGGTTGCTTGGCTCAGGTTCCGTTGTTCAAGGAGACTTATTTTGCTGAAATATGGGTTAAACTGTACATTTACTTCATAATACATTTAGGACTAAGGCTTACAGAAATTTATTTTTAATAACTTCCACCCTTTGTAACTGTCCTGCCAAGAGGTTGGCTTACTGATGTCCAGTCTTCTCCAGGCTTTAAAATCTACATTTTTGTTCCCGTAATAGCGGTTTTAATGTAAGTGGAGACATCAGTCTTGTCTTAAGTCTTCAAAACGAAGTATAAACGTAATCTGTTGGTTTTCATAAACTTGAATAGTTGAGATGGTGCTTGGCTTTTTGTTAGCCAGCGCAAGATGTTTGTAATACATCCAGAAAGTACTTTATCAGAAATATCAAATGATGTTTGAAAGAGTTTTAAGTATTAACATGTTGTTGTAATTGCAGTTAAACTTGTAAGCTCTGTTGCTAGCTATGTAGAGTATTCTTGAGAGAATATGATGTGGTACAAGTTACTTTCCACAGGATGTGATTTGTCCTATGATTATTATTAGCTTTTTTTCTCTTCAAAAATGGTGTTTTGAAATTATGTTCTTTTGCAGACTGTCTGAGAGTGCCCTTTTCTGTAAAACCACACCCTGTGTGGGTGCGATGCTTTTATTTAATGGTTTTTATGTCCATTTCCTTCTCTGGAACATGGAGGACTGTAGCACCCAAGGGCATTGAGGGAAAGGAGAAGTGGGAAACTTGGACAGAACAGGCAGAAAGAATTTGTGTCTACTGGAGGAAATTCCTGCGTGGAGCTTAGGTTGGCACCCATAACTTCTGTTTCTGTCCTGCAAGGACACAGAGCACTTTCCTTCACGTTTGGTTGGGGTCTGGAGGACAGCAATGAAGTGGTTGCTCCCTGTGATCACCTCAAAGAAAGCTGGGTGTTGAGCCTGAAGAATCAGTCCTCCTCTTGATGTGAGTAGTTGTCAGTGTAATATAATTTAACAGAAATTCTCTCTATCATTGAAAAAAAATTTTGGAAGATCCCTCAGGAAACACATGGTTGCCTGGGGCTTTAGAGTTAGATGCTAATAAAGAAGAAAATAACATATTTAAGGTATCAGCAACTTGAATTCAGTGCACGTGAATGAGGCTATTGGCTGCAGTTGTAATAATTTGTTAACAAGAGTGATGACCTGGGTGTTTTATTGTAGGTCATTAAGATCTTGTGGGCAGACTACTGCATCTTCTCTAGGAGAACCCTGTTGTGTTTTCATTCACATATATTTTCTGTGCAAGAAGGATTCAGCTGCTAGATAAACTTGGATACACAGGCAAATTTTGGTACCTGTGACCCCAAATTTTTGATCTGATTGGATAAACATTTCTTTTTTTCTGATTTACAGTAGATAAATGTGAGGTTTTGGCAGACATACCAAGTATACATTGGCTGCCAAGCAGTGACTTGTCTGGTATTGACCAGCTCATTAAGGTTACACAGGTGCAGAAGTGGTGTGCTGTGCCATGCTGGTCACTACCTTTTTTGACAGAAGGATTCTTTTGTAATTAATTTATAATGGCATTAACTTAATTTTTAAGAATCCTGCTGTACTGGATTTTAAAATAATTTTTAAGGATATCTTAGTAGCAGGTGTCTCTTTTGTTGATGGTCTGTATTGCTTTGATTTACTGTTTGGTTGTTGGTATACATGTAGAAATATACTGCTTCCACCACATAAAATTTGCATCTGCACCCGATTTGATGTTTTTTATTTATACATTTTCCTTGATTTCATTATTCTGGATAGATTTAAAGATGCCAAGCATAAATGCACTGAACTGGAAAATTATGGACTAAGAGCTTTGGACTAAGGAAAGTGAAGATGTAATTTAACTTTTTTGTCAGGGTTTTGTTACATGCTAGATGCTGAACTTGAATTGAAAATGACAGGGGTTCAGGATCAGCCTTTACTCTTGGTTCACGAGTAAAGCACTACACTGTAAAGTCTGATTCTTGACTGAATCAGTAGTAACAATAAATAAATAATAAGAGCTGTAGAATGGTGTTGAGACAAGGAATCCTGTGTGTGTTTGTGTATTTGTTTGCATGACTAAGTCTGTATATTTGAAGACTGACTTTTCTAGAGAGGCTTTTTTTTTTTGGCTGGAACAAGCCTTTGATATTTTGAAGAAATTAAGAATTAATTCTTTATGCTGAACTTTGAGGGATGCGTCTAAAAACACCACTTACATATCCCTCCCAGAAAAATAATTCCACTTTTGAACAGACACCAAAAATACAATTAGTCCAAAAAATACAGTTAACCAATTTCAATGCTACAGCTAGGAGACCTGCTCACAGTCAAAACCAAAACTAGATTTGATTTACTTTAGGGACCAGTGTTCTTGTTTCATGGGAAGGTGAGGTAATGCCTTTTTTTATGCTTATACATAATTTTGAAAACCTAAAATACAATTCAGATGTGTAATAGCGATATTAAATATTTAAAATTTTGAAAAATTTAATGCATTTAAATATTAAATACATGTGCTGGAGAACAAATTGCAGGGTTGAGTACTTATGTCAGTAACATGTTTTATTTGAATAGTTCTTGTCATTTTTGTGTGAACAGTGAAAGAGGTGTCGAGTGTATACATGATGTCAGCACTGTTTAAGTCATGAAGACTTTTTGAAACTGATTACATATTTGACTATGGGGTGAACAGCATTTCTTGAAATAACCAAACAGAAGTTGCCCAGTTAATAAGAATAAAAAAAGATTTGATTGCTGTACTCTGGTTTGTCAGTTTTTCCTCAGAAGGAAAGTGAAATCTGTTTTTGCATTTTTCATTCACAGCTCTACTTTTGCAGGAAAACAAGGGACAAATTAAAACCTTCATGCATTTAGTTGCTGTAAATCATCTTACAAAAAGTGTTGGCCAGCAGAGGGCTTCTGTCCCTGGGAAATAATCCCTCACACCGTTATTGCCAGGGAAGAGGAGCTTTAAGCACACACCTTTCCACGGTGGTTTTCCTTCTCTCGTGGTGCTGTGGACCAGCCAGCTCTGGAGAGGATCCTGTAGTCTCCTTTGCTTCCTTCAGGTTGTGCGTGATGCGATCTCACCTCTGTAGGGCAAGGGAAAATTCAGTCCCTCTGCAGTGCCCCCGTTTTAATTATGTTAAATGTTTTTGTTGTCGAGATACAAGTATGAGGACAGGGAGACAAGGTATAAAGATTTTTTTTAGTTCACACTATAGGATAAATATCCTGTTGGTGGTCAATTTATGAAAGAGTCTATCACATTTTAAACCAGAGCAAAGCTTTATTCTTAAAGTCCGGCACAGAATGGCATCTGATAAATCCCACTGTATTGTAATTTATGCCTTTAGCAATGTGAAAGGGGTACCCCGATGCGGGGGCATTCAAGCAGGTTTCTGTAATGGCAAGAGCACTGATCCTCCACTCTGCTAGAAATATATTTTATATCTGCCTTGCTGCCTCATTACTGAATATTCTACTTGACACATAGTTTTGTGTTTTACCTGGCAGGCATTAGTCTTTCTTTTGGCTAGGTTTTGCATTGCTTTTATCTACTTTATCTAGAATTCATCTCTGTTGCTTACTCTGTAGCCACAATGTGCTAAACAGCCTTAAGTCAAATATTGCCACATACACCTCTCTTCTTAAAATGCCATTAACTTCACTTGGTGCTGTGAGCCACCCAGTCAGAACTAAGCTTTTCAGCTGGGTGACTGGCAGCATATGGAGAGACAAACTCTTTTGAGCACATTTGGTTAAAAAGATAGTGTTTGTTCTGCCTTTCTGTGTTCAGCAGTGCCTCTTTTTCCTCAGCAGAATTGGAAGATAATAGGATTTTAAAGGGTGAGTAATTGACCGACAACCACTTCCAGCCATAGCATTTTTCTTCATATTGTGTGGCCTCAGTGCTTAGGTGAGGCACAGCCTGATTTCTTATTTCCACAGCTCGCTGCACTAAATCCCGTGTCAGCTCAGTTGTTCCGCTGGCAGCGCAGGGGAAACAGAAAGATACATGGCTGGCCCGGGCTGGGTTGGTTGGTTAGTTGGTTTTTCAAATTTGGGTGTTTGTTTTAGTGGCATTGGGTGTCTCTAAGAATACTATGCACTATTCAGATATTAAAATCGAATCAAATGGATGCAAAATGGATTTCTGTTGATGATGCCAAAATTAAATATTTTCAAAATCCCTTGTATTTTCATGCATCCTTTCTTTTTTTTCCCCATCCAAAAAACACTTTTTTTTTTCTTTTTGTTGTCATTTGGATGCAAATATTTGTGTTAACTGGAGGCGCCTGGGGTGCAGAAAACTGAAGGCTGGAGGTTGTAGATGCTCAGGAGCACAGCTGAGTAAGGGCTTTTGCAGCTGAGAGAAGCTTGGGAACTTGGGAGGAAGATGGCAATAACAGTTTAAAGCTTTGGCTGTCATGGGGGAGGTTTGTAAGAAAAGGAGTCAAATGGTTCAATCAACCAGGAAGGGAGTGAATGAATTCTTATCTTTTTTATGAGGATTAATTTTTTATTAGATGGTAGTGGCTGTTTTCATTTGGTCTATTCCCCTTTTTAGCCGTTTTTTCCCAAGCTTCCCTCCCTCTCTACTGCCTCTTGCTTGAGCTTGAATGGTTCTGACACTAAATGGCCATTTGATGAGTCTTTCCTCACCATCCCCCCACGTCTAATTTACCAGGGAGTGCTCTTGATGTGGGTGGTACCCCTCTCATCTTATCAGGGTTTTAGATAGACTCAGCAGCTCACAATGATGCCCATGGGCAAAGGGCATGTTACCAAAAACGTGAGGAAGCTGTGCCAGCATAGCTTAGACTTAGCTTAAAGTGGCCCTGAAATTTTGTCTGGGGGTCCTTCTTGCAGCCTGGGAGACTTGGTTAAATATACTTTAGATTAATAGGTGGTCAATATAAAACTGCATATATTTATAACAACTTTTTCAAAAGATACTTGCATATGTAAGTTATCTTAAATATTGAAATGTGTCCCTGGGTGTTTTTGTATTAAATTCTAGAGATCAGTATAAGGCATGCAGACATAGGGCTACATTTTTCAATGAAAGTAAAGGGCATCAGAAGTTACTGATAACATCGTGGTTTTTTTCAATTGCCATGTCTGCAGGAGAAAATGCTTCCAAAACCAAAGCAGTTTGTTGCTTTCTGATAACTTGATTCCTTGTGTTCTTTGTTCTGGCATCAGTTCTGGTGTGTTCTGTAAACAATCCATGGTAATATAAGGATTTGTAAGACTTGTAGTCGTTTTAGTGAATCAAGGTTTTAGAAACTCTTCTCAGATTGCTCAGTTGCTCTGTTATGAATTTTAAAGATTATGCCCTTGGTATATGCATTAGTGTTATGTAAAACACATGCATATTAAATGCAATGTGAGTATATTTTGCCTTTTATGAAGAGATTTAGAATAAATAAAAACACTTGCATCTGAACACTTAAAGGTTTTGGTGGAAAAGAACCTAAAACCACCTTATTGCAAAAATGTATAGCAACTGAGCTTTGTGCATCCCTTACCTCAGTGAGTTACTTGCTTAGTTTAAAAGGTCAAATAAATTAAAAGACAAATTAATGTTAACATGTTGGTGAACTACTTTCTGACTTTAATTGTAACTGTAAAAACAGATACCCTGAGGCAGATTTAAGCAGTGGCAACTAACATTGTTATGATAGCCTCAGGAAGCAAGTGTAACAGACAGGATGTTTTGTAATAAAACTGTAAAACAATTAAAATAGCTGCACAAAGGATGCTGCTTTTTAGCCTGTCCAGAGGAAAGGGCTGCAAAGGGAGTGTCAGCCAGTCACAGCATCACAGTTGTTATAAATTGCAGTCTACTTTTGGAAGGGGCAAAAGATGGATAACAAAGTCGACAAGTAAATACATGCTACATAAATATGCATAAATCCATTACCATCTGCCACATTGTCCAATTTGACTGGGGTGTCTACCACATAAATCAGTTTAAAGCAGTTTCCCTCAAGCAATATTTTCTGTAATGAATGGTTGAAAGATCTACATTCTTGGGTTGTGACTGTAGTTCTGGTATATAATATGGAAAATACCATATTTACCATTTTCTAAAAAAAAAAAAAAAAAAAAAAAAAAAAAAAAGAACANTTTTTCTAAAAAAAAAAAAAAAAAAAAAAAGAAAAAAAGAGAGCCATAGTTGAAAGATTTATACGACTATGCAGCTACTAAACTTTGCATTAGTCTTTGGAAGCCAAGCCAGGAAGTTAAATTATCAGGCTTTTTGCTTGGCTAGGAATTTTTAGTTTATTTTATACAATCGCTACTCCGGACATTAAGTAAAGATTAGAAATATCAGTCTGCAAATGTGCTGGTTTTGTATCCCAGCATTATGATCATTTAAAATGATAATTTTTCATGAAATTTCATTCCTTGCTTGGTAAGCAAACATAGCTCACAGCGCTGCTGTTTATTCTTTGCGTCATCACTGTGATATGTCTCAGTTTAGGCAGGTCCCAGTAATTTTATTTTTCTGTCCTGTATGTGCATAGCACACTTACGCCTAATCTTTTATCCAGATGTGGCCTCCTTAGACTCAGCTTGTGCAGTTTTCCTACATCCTGTTCTGGATTTCTCCTAATAGCTGCAGCTACGGAGTCTCTGTGCTCGGCTGTGCGTTCATCTGGGCTCGGTTCCTTTGACACAGAGGCTGCTCTGCGCCGCCCTGCCAGTGAAAAGGGGCCCCAGTGAGAATGGGACTCAAGACCCAGCTGGCTTGTCTTCTGTTTTATGACATACCAAATAGATTGCAGCAGGAGAGATAACATTTGTGTGTTCATTCTTTAATGCAAGAAGAAAGTCTTAAAATTTCCTTGTTTGCTTGCTTATTTATAGATTAAAGCAAAAGTGGTGAATCTTTTTTTAATGTACACTGATGTTCCTTTCCCCCCCCCCCCCACTCCATTCCTATTCTAGAGATTTGTAATTACTACTGAAAAATGTTATGGTATTCTGATTAATAGTATATATTAAGACTTACATCAAGATACTGGTAGGAGGTGTTAAAATGCTCATTTGGGATGGAAAAAGGCAAATTTGGAGTTTCATTCTTATAAGGAAACTGGCCTGAGTTTGTATATGCAACAATCTGATAACCCATCTTCTTTCTGCAAATATTTGCCTCCGTTAAGCCAAAGGTCAAAAATCTAAACTGCCTGTCAGGTTAATTCTGTGGAGTTTTTTAAATTGCTTAAGTATTTTTAAGTCCATATGGCTAGGTGTCCTTTAGTAGGTTAGGAATCTAACTTTGCACTTCTGTTTTGTAAGAAGCACAGGTTTGTAGTGTAAGAAAGTTACAATGCAATAAAATTATTGCAAAAATAGTTTATAGATAATACTGAAACATTTTTTGGTATGGTAAAGATTCTGTAGTGTTAGAAAAACAGCTTCTAACAAAAACACAGCTTCCCTCCTCAATGGAGCAGAAATTTAGTGTTAAAACTAGAAATTAATCCACTTGGAAAAAAGTCTGCAAGTGTGAGATTCATTTTCACTTCAGATTAGCCACCTTAAAGATAGGGCATCACATATAAGCTCGTTATCCAGCCTTTCAGCTCAGTCATGGAAGGGAAGGGTTCCTATAGATAAGGAGTCATATCATTTAAAGAGAAGTGTCCAGTAAATATGGGATATGTTTCCCCTGGGAGGGCATACAAAAAATATGTTTTTGTGTCTGTAGGGCAGTGCATGAATCTCAGTGTGACATTCTTTGTGTATGTGAGGGGGAAGGGAACAGTGTGCTCAAAAGGAAAAAAAAAATCTAGATTTTTAAGGTAAAATATTAATCTTCAGCATGCTAATTCTCAAGTGGACTTAGTAACAGCTGGGATATGATTAAAGTAAAGATACTTGTAGAAACAAATAACCCCCTCACTTAAATACACATCTTAAGCCTCTGTATCTTCCTTATTGACATGAAATAATAGACCAAAGTATAAAGGTTTGTTTGAGAAAGGCCATTTTCTGATCTAAAGCTACTCTTTCATCAGTTCTGTGTGTTGGATGGACTCCTTTGAGCACATTTTGTATATGTTTAGAGGAGAAAAGATAGTCTGGCAACTCTGTATCGAGGCAGGAAACCTATTTCCAGAGCTGCCCCAGGCTTCCTGTCCAACTAAAGAACTGATCCTGCAAACCAGAGCTGGGGAAAAAAAAAAGAAAAAAGAAAAAAAAAAAAGAAAAAAAACTCATGAACTTTGTTTTAGTATTAAATTTTTAAATGAAGTATTTTTGCTGCTGGCCCTCTTATTCAGAAAATCTAACACTTACCTGCCTGGCAGGATTTTAAGAAGGTGAATTTTCTGAAGCCTCAAGTACTTTCTTGCAGGATCCTGTGTATGTGTAGAAAATAACTTTTAACTGTTCCTGCACTATTATTCCTCAAGCAAGATTTGAGGGCATTTGTGCAAGGTGCCAACCTCTGAAACAGTCTTTCTCCCTGCTCTTGATAATGAAGTAAATGGATGAAACTTTCCTTAGAATTGAGGTAATTCGTTATTATTTTCAAACAGAGATGGCAGGAAATGAGAAGAAAACAATTGCTCTGAAAACGATTTGAATGTTGCTCCAGACAAATAAAAGACCGAGGCAGTGGCTGACCTCTCCTGACAAACAGCTGGAGCCAAAAATGGCCACGGAGTTGTCGCTTAAGGACTTAATGGAGGAGATGTTTCAAATCAAAGAAACATTAAACAAGGTAGATGGAGCTTTAACAGAGGTTAAAATTGAGATAGCTCAAATGAAAGTCAGGCAAAATGAAATTAAAGAAAAGGTGAATCAACAGCTCTGTGTGTGTGAGGATGAATTGCTTACGTTAAAAGAGACTTCTAATCAAATCAGGTTTCTGGAATGATCTTTGAAGAATCGGGAGAATAAAAGGAGGAAAATCAAATTTGAGACTGGGTACCTAGAAAAGGCTTGAAGGACATCACCCAGGGGGAGGTTTTGAAAATATTGTACTGGAGCTGATAAAAGTGAATGCCGAGAGAGACCTCTGCAGCAAAAGGTTGTACCTCAGCTTCCTCCTGGGTGTCTGGTAGACTTCAGCCCCTTGTGTCACAAATGTTGTGCTCCCCTTGTGGAGCAGATGACAGCGGTAAAGTTTCCCACTGTCAGCTTTTTCAGAGCACTCTCACTAGACCCTAGCTGGACGCAGGCTATCTGCCACTGATGGTTTTACAGCCTCCCTGAATGTGAGGCCTGATTTATGGCACCCTAGTGAAGTTGGGGTAGGTTACTGCATGACAATACAGTAATTATGGGATGAACCAGTTGGCCTGGCTTAGGGCTCAGGAAAGAACCTTTTCCTACCACTACAGAATGCAAAGGAATTATGTTCTGTAAAACTGCCTTCATCTCTGAAATGTGGCGATGATTCCTACTTAGGAATTACTGTGATCACTGGTAGTTCCCTTTTGCTACGGATTCCATCAGGATGGTGAGATACAGAGCATGTGAGGAAGAGTGATGGTCTAAGGTGCCTGGCTCTTCACTGATGAAATCTTCCGTCAGCAGAAAAATTCAGGATACTCTTGTAGGGTCAGCTTGAGTAGGGGTCAGGGAGCTAAGAGTAACATGAGTTTGCTCTAGAGTTGAACCTCAAGTGCTTGGTTTGCAGCTAAGTAGGATAACTACAAAAAATAACAAGAAAGGGAAGTGTTATGCTGCAGAAGGTAATCATGTTTGAAATACCTAGGCAAGGAAATGGTGGCATAAAAACCTAAAATTAAGGTGAAATGAAGTTGGACACAGTGTTGTTGCTTACCTTGAAGGGACAACTAACTGGTCTTTTACTAGTTGCCACCCTCTTAAGAATGCCATAATAAGAAAGCTAGAGTATTTCAGTTCAGTTGCTAGTGTTCTGCTTGTTCTTGCAAATTTCTAAATGCATGCAAGAATCTTCAGTATTCCTTTTCTGATTTACTTGCTTTTGAATATTTTCTTCATTATTTTTTTTCTGGCATTTACTGCCGTATTTTTTTTGCTTTTGATTCTTCCATTTTCAACTAAAGTGGGTGAATTACTTTAGGAAAAAATAAGTAGTGATTCAGATTTTTAGTCATAGTAATGAAAATGTTTTGTTAACCTGACTTTAATTTTTGTTGTCATCTTTGTTTCTCATGATTCATGCTGAAGTATGTGTCAAAAACTGTCCCATATAGAATCTATTGTTATATAATTTTTAGAAGTTCTTTCACTGTTTTTTCTTCAGCCCAACAATGGCAGATATTGCAGCCACAAATCAGAGGTTTGGTTTGACTGTAGGTTTTGGGTGCTGACGTAAATCAAGCATTCCAGTTTCTTTATGTAAACTAATTATTTGTAGCCACGTTGGATTCTTGGGCAAAGAATTATTCTTTTTGCCATTGTGAAGAGAAAGTTCTCGAGTCATGAAAGATGGTGAACAATAGTTGGTGGAGGCAAAGGAGAAAGCTCTGAGGAGTGGCTCTTTGCTTTTGGTTTGGGGGAGTCATCTTTATATCCTCCTAACAAAAATAGTAGGAATAAGGCAACCAATTATTAGTGTTGTTGTTGAATGTGATCTTACTTCACCCCACTGGTGAAGCAGGATTTTTCCCACTGGATCAGCTTGAGAATTTGACAGTTGGGAAATCCATTGTTAGCAGCTGTGCCAGTCTGAATAGCTGGGTGGGATTTTACTCTAGTCAGTCAGTCTGGTTAAAATAAAAGTTGCATATGTCTTTTCTCGGAGATTCTGAATTGCATTATTTAGTGTGTATGTAATAGTTGCATTATTTAGTTGTGTAGTGGTAGTCCCAAAGAAGTTGAGAGGGACACCAGGATATGCAGCATTCTCTTACAAGAGGGTACTGCTAAAGGTGAACTATAGTGATGAGCAACTATGAGAATTAAAAAAAACAGCTTGAAATATTTGTGTAGATTTGTTTGTTTCAGGGAAGAGCTACTAAGCATATTGTGGTTTTGGGAAACGCAATAAAATGCTGTGCTTACAAAACCAAAGACTTCACAAAAATCACTTTTCTAAAAGGGTCACAGGCAAGGTCAGTACATTTCTAGGTCTACATTTGTAAGATGGTCTTCTAATAGAGAATTCTTTTGCTTGTTTCTTTCTCTCTGCTCTTAACTTGCAGAGAGTTCAGTCTCTTGAGTGCTTTGAATGTCGACATCAATCGAAATGTTTTTCCTTTCAGTTAATTGGCTTCCAGGTCCATGTTCCACCTCACACCAGAAATAGATTTAGGTGCATCTCTCCTAATTTGCAGGTTTGTGGATAGGTACCCTGGGTGAAATATTTTAGGAAACTTTCATTGTTCAGATGCTTCTGAAAATAAAATACTGGCATAGGACTTCTTCACCTGGATCTTGACTTTAGCAGGTGAAACAAGATTTTGTGGTAGGTGGAAATTTGCTGTTTTTGTTCCACTCTCAGTTTACAGGCAAGTTACCTTGTTCTCTCTGTCTACCTATAGATGTGAGTGTGTGTATAACACTACACCAGATATATATTTGTATGACATAGTTTTAATGACATTAGACACCAGGGCTGTACTTAAAATCCTGGGAACTCTTGTAACTGCAATAGTGAAGAGTGTAATAGGCCGAGTGATGTTAGACAGCTTTTCCTTCCCTTGTTACTGGTCATTACTGTGAGAACAGCAACTCTGCAAGGTTTAGATCTTCTCATCAATAAATAAAATATAATAATTTTTTAAAACTTCAATAAATTGTATTCAGACTGTATTACTGTGACAGTATCTGTTTGAATTGCTTGTATTCTAGAGCATTTAGGAAGTTTTTTCATGTGAATCAGTGGCTAGAAGTGCTTTTGAAATGAACTGTCCAGGTTTCATTCCATGGCACAATGTGCCCACAAAGCAGGCACATCACTAAAAAGGACTGTCCTCTGCACTCCTCAGCAGTGGGCTGAAGAAAACCCTGCATGACGTGTGCTGAGTACCTTGGCATGGGTGACACAAATGCCCTCAGTCCAGGAACCACTGACAGCCTCCTCAGTTCTCAGCTGAAAATGCAGGAGGGGTCTGACAGCACTTAAGGAGAGCAAGCAGTCTCTCACTTGATGTAACTGAGTTAATTTCCATCTGGGTGTGAGCTGAGGTTCTCTAGATTGCTGAAGGACAGGAGACACCGATTGGAGCTGCTGTGCCTCATTTGTCCCAGCTGCCATGGTCAGGAGGCATCCTTGAATATGGTTATAGCTCCAGTGGATGCTGTTCTTCCAAAGCAATTAACTAACTTCCACATCCAGTGTGTCTGTGTAGACAGCACGTCTCAAAGAAAGCAGGTATGGTGCTGTTCTTTTCTCTTTTGTTTTTGTTTTATTGGTACAACTGAGTCATTTTGAGGCCCAGCTCAAGATGGACAGGAGATCTTTTCTAAATTATATTTATTGTAGTGTTCATGTACATAATCTTCAACTTCAGTGAATGCTTTATTTTTCCTCCTTCCCTTCAGCATGCTGCAAAGTGACAGCTTGATAAACAGACTAATTTGTTTGATTTTGATATTATGAGCTTTCAAAGATAAGGCAGTATCAGCTTGCATTGGGAGATGTTCATATTTTATGTCTTATGCAGAAGCACTTTTAAGAATGGACACTGCAGAAGCATAGGTAAAAGAACACTGCCACCAGGAAAGGCCTGCTGTTGAATCTTTTTTATTTTAAGAAAATGGTCCATTTTTGTTCACATGCAGATGAATTGCTAATTTTATTCAAGATGAAGGAGGTGGATTTAAATTAAGAAATGGTACTTCTAAAAGTCTTCAGCAATATTGTACAGTATCTAACTGAATAGCAGAGGCCTGTCAAGGCAGACAGGGATGTGTTTATCTGTATTTTTTTTTCGAGCAGACTTTATTTGTGTTTCATTTTCCAAGTGGCACTGTAATTTTTTTTGGTTTTATGAGTCCTGCTTTCCGGTATGGCACCATTGCTTGGTACTTCACACTGTAGAGAGAGCAGCTGGGTTAATTAAATAGATATGTCACTGCACTGAAGCCAGTGCCTGCTGCCATTGTACACAGGCAGCCAAGAGCTACAGTAAACAGAGACTCACAGAAGCATTAGCAATGCAATATCAATTGTAGTAAAAAAACCCAAACAAGCTGTAGTATGAAAAATACTAGAACAAAATTATGCTTTGTGTGCATAAATTACAAATAAGTATAAATGAGGTGAACTGTGCATTCATGAAATCATAAACCAGTTATTATTGATTATGATAAATTAATAAACTGCATTTCAGGTAAATGTTAGCAGTGTCTGTATGGTATTTATGGAGGATTTGCTTTCCATGTTGCATTACAGCATATTGCCCCATTTTTCTTTTCTTTACCTTCTTTTTTTTTTCCCCACCAATGCTGAAATATCTTAACATGTGAATCCTGTAACATTTTTATAAGGAGGTTTGTTACCTCTAGTGTGTGGACAAAATTTGGTTTCATTGTCCTTTGTGAGCATCCTGGCTATTTACTCTCATACACCATAGCCCTCAATTCATCTCTGAAACACTAATGAAGGATGCTGTGTGATTAAGATCTGCTCTACCCTTTTCAAAAGTGGCTGAATTTCAGTTACTGGCAAAATACACCTTTGATATCTGTTCCTTGTTTTCACGACGTTCAGGTTAGCTATAACTACTGAGGATGAAATGTTCCATGACTTTGGGTCATTGCTGATCCGGCGATGTACGTGTGTTAACTGAGGAGACAAGGTCATCTCAATGAGTTTGGTGGAAATTGTTACTAGATTGCAGATTTTTTTTTCCCCACAAAAGGATCAAAGCTCTCTCTACAGCTGCTGGTAGGGCTACTGGGGACAGCAGCAAAAGCCAAACCTCCAGAAAGGATGGATACAGAGTAAATCCCAACACAAGCTCCTCTCAGTGGTTTGGATGCTGATTGGCAGGTTTCCAAGGAGCAGATGGTGCCAGCAACATTTTGTTGTTTGTTTGTGAACTACTTGCAGCATTGCAGAGCAAAGGCAGTGTAGAGCTGGTCGAAATGGCAGTACTGCCACGGCAGAAAATGGGACCAGTCGTGGTGGCTGCTGAATTACACCTTGAAAGGAATTCTTGGCACCCCCTGTATGAACTACTATTGGCCTGTTCTTAGAAGATAACGAAAGAGCCACATAAACACCATTAATTCTGCAATAAAATCTTCCAGAATGCAATAATAATAAAGAACTATTGTTTTAAAATCAAACCCTCTTGTGCGTGATATGAGGGTTCTCAAAGCAAGTGGAGCTGTCAGACATCGAATCTCAAGATTTTTTTGGAGAATACCTGTGTAAACATATGAAAAGCCAAGTGAAAAATCTCATTGCTGAGACTTGGTAGCTATGGGGTGGTAGGAGCTGGTAAAAAGCCCTTCTTTTTTGGCGTCCTCAAATTCTTGTTTTAAATGCATGATTTGAAAAGCAAACACGAAAGTACAGACACAGGTCTCAGTTCTGCAAGCTCCCAGAGGTGAGTCTGCACGTGATCCCCTGAAAGCAGGCAGGTGGAAGACAGGCAGTGGCTTACACAGTGCTTCTCCTCTCTGGCATCCATGGCCACTCACCCATCACGTTGGGGACAGCCTGTTGTCAGGGCTCTCCTGTCTGGGAGACAGTGGTTGGGTTGTCAGTGTTGGGTAGTGGTCAAGACAAGGTTCCTTCATGTGCAGAAGTGTCCTCTGCTCACCTTCTGTATGGAAATATGTGCAATTAAAGCCACTAAGGATATCCAAGGACTTTGGGTGGTTAGGCATGAAGGAGTTCATCTAAACATGTTACATTGTCTAAATGGAGGATGGGGCTTGGTAGGGGTTTGATGGGGGGGTTTTTTGCCTGTCGTTGTGATACTTAAATTGATTAAGTAAAATTGATAGCTCTGCGAAGGCGACTGTTTTGCAAAACATGCTTTACAAAATTATTCAAAATTGTAATTAGTAGCTGTAAGTAACAAGAAGGAGCAAGAATAGCAAACACTCATTCATGCAGAGGGATGAACATTTGAATGTGGTGATGTGGATTGTGGGCACTTGGGTCTTTTCTTTTCCTACTTGTTTTGTATTCAGTGAAAAATTAAGGTAATCTCAGAAACAGCTGAGGCAGATTGTTCCATCTTTTCTATGGAAAGAGCTTAGAGAAACCAAGCTGAGCTTCCAAGAAGTAGGGAAATCTTGAGACTCTCGCACCTGATTCTTGTGGGAGCTTCTTCTTGTGTTTAATAGACAAAATAATTCAGTGTAATGAATTTGTAACGTTGACCTATTGTGATTATGTTTTTCCAAGAATTTAAGGGGTCTTCAGTTCACTTGTACCTTCCCAACTGTTTCAGCGAGAGATGCCTTTGAATTTCTTTGACACTAAACACAGTTTGTTATTATATGAAGTTAGACAGGCTGCGGAGAGGCAGAAAGAGGAAAGACAAGTGTTTTATATCTTCGAGCAATTTCTGTTTCTGGAGTTGGACAGCATTTTGAATTAAAACATTTTAACATGGTTTTTACTACTGTTATAGGTGCTGTAAGTTTCACTAGACTTCAAGCTTATATTTCACCTCCNAACGTTTTTTTTCCCCCCCCCCCCCCCCCCCAGTTCACATCTGTAGAAAATTTGAGTGCACTGTCCTGCACATTACCCTGAGTTGTGTCTTTGGACATGTGATACAGCCTGAGATTATTCAGTGTGACAACACTTAACCTAACATAATTCAGTTCAGTGCACTGAGAAATGGAATGATAGAATATTTTTTTCCCTAGGATGGGTACCCATCCATTGTCACTCAAATTACTGCAGATTATCTGGTAGGAACATAAGAATATAGGACTTGCCATACCAGATCAAACCAGTGGTCTATCTAAGAAGCTGTCCTTTCTCTTGCGACAGGCTGGAGCTGGACATTTCAGACAAAAGTGCATAAAACCCTACAATAAACTTTCAAATGTCTTTCACATTCTGTTGTAAGTTTTAAAAAAAATCCTGTCAGTAGATTTTTGTCTGTGCTGTGTAGCAAAACGGCTTAAATCCTTCATGTTTCCTAAAGCTGCTCTGGTGCAACGTTTTATTTTCATGTTATCTATCTAAACCTTATCTGAATTTTGCTGTGCTTTTGATGTCAGTGTGCTGTGGTAGCAATGCATTCCACAAATTAATTGTATGTTATAAATAGGAATGTCTAATGTCTCACGTAAACCTCAAACATGCCTTCTACGAGATATCTTGTCTTCAAGCTGAAAGGATTCCCATCAGTGTTTCTAGTCCCTACCCTGCAGGACTCTTCTAGTGCCTGTAGTTATTCTAACAATTCTTCATATCTCTACCTTCTGCTTATCACAGGAACGGATCACAGTATTTAATATAAAGAGTATGCAGTTATTTTATATAGTAGCAACACTATCTTTCTGTAACATTTTAATGAAGAATCAAGGGGAAAAGAGAGATGCTTACAGTCAGAATTATCTTTTACATTTTTTTTTTTTTCAGATACAGGAGAATGGTGTTAGAATCATGACAGCAGTGAGAGATTGGTTCTGAGTGTATGTTGAGCACAGTCAGAGATAGTAAGAGCCCCTTTCACTTTAATGGCCTTTTTTGCCTTTTAAACCAGTACTTCTGTAGGTTAATTTATACACTCCTTAAGACTTTATTTCTTCTTGTTCTTAATCAATCTACTTAAGTTAATTTGGGATTTAAAATTATACTTAATGTAGATCTAACTTAGTAGTTTTCTTCTTCAGTTAGCTCAGCAACCATAATGCAAAGAGTGGATTTTTTTTACGAGATAAAAATCCTTATTTCTGTCTTTGGATGTTCCCTCCATCCAAGTGTTTTTAAGGATTAAAACTCTCTAAACTTTTTTTTTCATTTCTTTCCCTTCCTTTCCCCCCCTTCTCATGTGCGTCATGGACTTGCACTTTTGAAAAATTCATCAAGGACTGGTAGTTTTGAAAGCAGTGGGCACAGTCTGACGTGCCTGGTGTTGGTTTGCATCGATGCTGAGGTGTGTGAGCATCTGGAGATGGCAGCAACAGCCCCAGCTCCAGCTGCGCACGCCAAATCCGGTGCCTCTCCAAGGCAGCTGTACCTGTGTGGGAGCCCTTACACACCTTGCACAGGCTCTCCCTTGGCCAGGGTGTAAGGTCTGAAGCAAATTAGATGGAGCTGTAGCAACAGCCTGCAGACTTTTAGTAAAAGTGTTCTGCTTATGGTGAACAGCAGTGATTTTGGCTCTTGGGAGTAAATGGTTTCTTTTGTAATGTAGTGTTTGACCTATAAATCTGACTGCAACTTTGCTAGGTTCTTTTTCTACAAAACTGGCAGTCTCCACCGTCCACTTCCTTAGGCTCTAAAATAAATAATGAAAAGTACCGTAAACACAGGATTTGATATTGATTTTCTGGAGTTTAAGATAATCTGAGGTCTTCAGAGATCAGTATCCTTTACTGTGTCATATACTTATGTATGCTGCTGCTATAAAAATAAATAACTGAAGCTCTTTAAGGTCTAGTTTGTGAAAAAGATGAAACATTTATTGGCCACTATATTTTGAACATTGTATTTCTGAAGCTGAATTTGATGCTTTGCGTCCCATAAAATAAAAATGATGAGATTGAAGGCAGTAATCAAAAGAAAAGGGCTCAATGTGTCACACTGTTGCTGGAATACATGTGGGTGGTTAAACTGAGCTTTACTTCTAATATACTTCTATAAATTTTTAATGATGGCTAATGAATCAAAAGCTGAGAGGCCTAGGAGATGAGTTATTTATCAGATTATTTCTTCCTTTTGGTGCTGTGTGCAGCATCTCCCGGATCCCTCGGGTTGCAGGCTGTTTCTAAGATGTGGCTTACCGTTCAGTCTGCTCCCCGTCCAGCACTTTGCATCTCTTTAGCAAATACCAGGGTAGGGTTCAGTGATATTAATTCTGAACTTTTCACGGCAGCAGATGTGAGAAAGAGCTGCCAGAACAAAACAACGCCGATTTTGGTTTTGCTGTGGATGTCTGGGCGCTGCCGGGGCTGCGCTCCAGCCCTGCCCCGTCCCACCAGGTGCCGCTGTGATGCAGTGATGCCTGGAGCCGGCCGGGAAACACAGGGATACGCGGTCCCCAAACTCCTGATTGATACAAATAAAAAGGCGAAGGAAATTGCAGCCTGCACCCTGTGACCTCGCCAAGATGTTGAAAGGCATCAAGGAAGCCTTGATGAATCGGGAGCAGTCTCCTAAATATCGGAGGGCTGTGTGGCTCCACAGAATATTGTACCAGCTGAGATCTCTACAGTGTGACCGCATTACAGCATCAACTTGAAAAGAGAGGGAGAGGAAATTAGGAAGTCAAGCCACAGAAGTAAAAATAATTCACAGGGAAGTGGCTCAAGCAGCTTACAGTCAGCTTTGCCTCTCCGAGTGTAGGCATGTCTGTAAAGCACAGAGGAGCCTTCAGTTTTCTGCGTGCCCCGAGCACGGTGGTCTCGATTACACAACACGCATTGCTGGTGGCACCTCCGCAGTGGCATTTTGGCTGGGAAGAAATCATGATGCAAATTGAAAGTGAGCTGTCTGTCAGCCACCCAAGTGGAATCAATTGCAGTATGGGTTAGGTAAGCCAGATAATTCCTTCCTGTGGATCCCCTAAATCTCCAAGCAGTGTGGCAGAAGAAGATTGTGTGATGCTGCTTAGGATGGTATGTGTGGGAGGGAAACCCACAATGCTAGATTTAAATGGCCAAAAATAGCGAAAAGATTATAGTAGGTGTCTTTTAAAAACTGGCTGTTGAAATAATGAATTTCTGTGTTGTAACAATACCATTTCAAGGAAATGCTCACCAATAAAATATTAAGTAGTAGGGTAATAGCATTGCTCAGTTATTAGTGGATCACAGCTAAGTAGCAGGTTTTGAATCCTCATACCTGTTTACACTTGTGCATTTCAGTTTCCTCTGTACCATTCTGGGAGAATCAGGTTCCTGATAGGTACCACAACAGTTCTTGGTCAAGACATCCCAACTTCCCCAGCATTTGACTCTGTGTCCCACTCAGTGATGTGTTAAGACATAGTATCTAATTTTTCTTCCTCTTGCACAAATCTTATTTCCTGACTTTGTGAAAAATAGTGTATCCAGCACTGTGCTTTGTCTTTTCATCAAAGTCCATGATCGTCTGAGGCCCCACCAGCTTACCATTAATAGAATAGATTAGTAGAAGAGCCACAACCTTGGAGGTGATTATGTGGGAACTTGATGTGATTACACACCAAGAACAGAAGATATGCTGGCTGTTTGGGCGTGTATTTGTAATTGTTTCTGTATTTTTTATCATAGGATGCTGCTGTAATTCTTGAAAGAATAGGAGTGCATGATGCAAGATGATTTGAACCCAGATTTCAGAAAAATCAATTGATGGTAGCAATAGAAAATTAATTCTTAATTTTACAGGCAGAAAGCACCTGAAAAGCTGCTTCTGTTGAGATGGAGGAATTTGTAGGAAGAACAATTTCTAACACCTCTCTTTCAGGTTGGTGTTCTCTTTCCATATCTCTGCAGAAAGAATGGACCATGGCAAGGACCTTTGAATCCTATTTCTGGGTATCTTTTAGCGTACATACTTCTCCAGCATATTTAGGCAGCTTTGCAGGATATGCTCATTTATCTAATCTGAGAAGGAGAAAAAGTAGAAACCATCTTCCGAAATAAGTTGCACAGACAGCTCATTGGTAGCATCTTCACTTGTATGCTAAATGTTGCAAGTGAATTTTTTCCATGTTAATTTATTCTGTTTCCAGTTTCAGGGAATCCTGTGTATGAGGGGATATTACTCAGACCCAATGTTAATGGACTTGCATCACTTTTAATTGGAATTGCTCATGTGTTAATCCATAAGCTCGCACCATTGTAGTTGCCAGGAAATTGCACTTGAGGCTGCGAGCCTACATGTTACATCTCTTCTGGCAATTATATTTGAAACACTATATTTTGACAAAATAATTCACGATGTACAACCCTATCAGTGCAACCCTGGCTGCCTGAGTGTAAACAGCTTTGCATTCATGGAGCTGGAAGGTCTAACATAGTATAAGTAATTGGACTGTTGAATGGTTGAAATAGCCCTGACTGGGGTTTTTGTACCAGACCTTCTTTTGACTGACATAATACAATATTCTGAAGACTTGCATTTCTGTCAGCACACTACATGAAAAAATGTGTGGTACAGGTTAATGGTTTAACTCTTACTAGAGAGTAAACCTTATTGAACTTTATCCTGGAAACTTGACAGTGGAAGCTGGCTGAAGTTAAAAGCGAGCTTTGAAGCCCAAAGCAAAATTACTTTGAACCTGAATATATGGGATAAATCTCAACTGCTGATCAGAATATGTAGAATATTTTCAGCTATTAATTTTATTTAACATATTTAGTAATTGTTTACTTAACAACAAGTGCAAAAACTTTAGCCTTTGTTGCTCTTTTAGGTGTGTTAAAGTATTCTGAAATCAGGAATTCATGACTGCACACAGACATCTGGCGCTAGAGGCTCAGCAGACTTCTGAAGTCAGTGGAGTTGTTCAGATTTACACCTTCTGAGGATGTGCCCTATGAGATCAGTGCCAGGCCAGACTTATATATTCTGGGTCAAGTTTAATGAACCTGGAAGAGTCAGAGGACTTCAGAGTGGGTATTGTTTTGTTTAAAGATTGATTGGACCTTCCTGTATCTATGCTGAGTGCTCCCCATAGTCTGATTAGTGGGGGGCATACATTACGTATTTCTAGGATTAATTCAATTTCACTTTCAACTTTCATTCTTTGCCTTCTGAGAAATCATATGGCTTTATGGAAATTCCCTGCTGCTCTCTAAATCCCTGAGTCTCTTTCCTGTTTCTCACTTCTTTAAGGTATTAAGTGTTACTCAACAACATAGGAAAGTCAGCATGTCTGACTCAGTGTGTTTAATTTCACCGTGTTAAGCATAAACAGTTTTAAAGTGATGTTATTTCAAAGTGGCTATATTTTGCACAACACACTATCAAGCTCAGGGATAAGGTTAGCTGGTATTTGTTGGCTTCCAGCTACATTAAATACTTCAAAACACCATAACCCGAATGTAAAATTGCATCTTACTGCAGTACTGAAGAAGTCTGGCCATGGAAAATCTCTAGGTTAATGAACTTTCTGGCTGAGGATATTTGCCTTTCCAGCTGCTGAATGTGAAAATTGGAAGTGTGAGCTCCTAGGATATTGGTCCCTAGCCCACAATAAACCACCCTATAACCCGGACTGACATGGGAGGTTGCAGGGATGTTGTCTGTAGCACGCTGCTCGTGCAGCACGTGCACTGTGCTTTGTGGGACCACGGGCTTGTTAAAGGGGCTCACATGAGGTTGCCTTGCAATTGGGGGGGATTCTCGTGTCCATCTACCCTGAGAGTGATGCTGCTGCACTGTTACCGGCTGTGAGGGAAAAGACAAGGCTCGTGTGTCTGGAATAGGGTCTTGCTTTATAATCAGGGGGTCTGTAGTGAACTAAATCAGGGAATTTCTACATCGTGTACATTAAACTTCTTAGCCACTCAACTGGCTTGCTCTTGGGATAGGTTAAAGAGAGACATGACTGGATCCACTGGTCTTAGATACATTATCCGAGATCACAGAAAGGATTATCTGCTCTGAACAGCACCTCTTTATTTTCCTGTCCATTTACTTAGTCTCTGTGAGGAAGTAAGTGAAAGACCATCGTCCAAAAAATAAAAAAAAAGCAAAAACCTAAAAAAAACTCTCACTCAACAGAGGAGGGCTGTGTTCCACACAGGCATGTTTTCTTGAGAGCCTCATGGGAGTTTTTGTATTAGCAGGGCTCTTGAGTAAACACACAATAAAGTGTTTTTTTTTTTTTTAATACTTAGAATATCTGTATCTTCTGAGCTTATGAATCTGAACTGGCTGATATGTTATGGGATATGTCATGCAGTTTGAACTAAGCAATCTAATGGAGTGGTTACTGGGAAATGTATATTAGTGGGAACATTAATGTGCTCACTTTATATTGAAACCAGGTTTGACATTGTTTATGTAGCCCATGGCTGAACGGTGATGTTAGTATGAAAGAGGCAGATTGTTTAGCTGAAAGGAGAGTTGAAACTTGTCATGTCTGCATTACTGACATTAATGTTTTATGCACTCAGTGCTTCTAGGACTACTTCTCTGTATGGGATTATGGTAATTCCTGATCAATTGTGTCTTTGTAAGAAAATATAACGACACATAAAGTAACTAAAATGCAAGGTAGCTCTTCATAGCATAAAGACCAATTAGAGGATAGTTTATTACTGAACTGTGGTTTGAAAAGAAAAATGTTCCAATAAAAGGATTCTTGATCAACAAAATGTGAAAGGACTTAACAATTTTACTTCACTGGGATTTAGCTAATGTGATTGTCCTCATTTCAGAGCAAGGTGTAAATCCTTTACATCAAGGAACAGATTTCAGCTTCTATTGCATGAAGACATAGCTCTTGAAAACACCATTATACAGTTGTCTCTGAGAAGTAGAAGGACAGAGGACCACAAGTCTAGGTGGGTTTGGTGATCTCTGAGGTGGTGGCAAGGGAGGAAGAGCACCATAAGAAGCCTGGAGTAAGGTTGAAAGTGGCTGCTTTGCAGTGGCCTCATCCCTTGATCATAACACCTCCAAAATGGAATGAAAAACAGAAGTGAGGGAAGGTTTGGCCACCACAATTAACACTGATTTGACTAATGGCCATGAAATTATTCTATGATCAGTATTTTGCAGTGTATTGTTCATTTGTTTCTTTTCCTCCAAGGCAGAAATGCATCTTCTACTGAATTTATTTTCAGTGTTTTGTTTTGAAACAGCAAAACTGATCTCAATTACGATTCTTATCTTGACCACCAGTCATGTCAGAGCGCAGCCCAGCTCTTTAAAACAAATTCAGAATTGCTTGTTATATTGATTGCTGCAAGAGCTCCATCCTGCTCTAGTTCAAGCATGTTTATTTTGCAAGGTTGATACCTCCTTGGAGAAGTATATTTAGTTGCTATAAAAAGTACTTTTCCTACCCTTTTTTTATGCTGAATGATTCTGACTGAATCCTGCAAAACTAACAATATACATGGGAGTAGTAAGAAATAGAAATTAAAAAAAAAACAAAAAAAACCCTATAAGCTCTTTTTGTCCCCCATCCACTCCCCCAGTGCCAGAATGACACAAATCCATTTATGCACACACACATTTACACCCAAATAAATGGATGAATGGATAGTGTAGATAGAACGAAAGAACCCTGCTATTTTAGATTGAAGTGCCTGTCACTGACATTAATTTAGATGTAGTATTAGGGAGCCTCTTAAAGGTCAGGTTTCCCCTGGAGCGTTAGTTTACCCTGGACATTTTTACAGATGATGTGCTAAAGATGTAATGCATCTAATAACTACATCTTGGCTTCATCTACTTGATTCATCAAATTCCTTCCTGCTCAATACTGAGTTTTCAGTGACATGTTTTATGGGAAATATTACAAGATAGTATGTTAATTCTGTGTTGATTACAACCGATTTCTTTTTATTTGGGGGTACGTAAAAAGTAAAGCTCATTTATTGCCTAATGCTCTTGGCCTATGGCTTCCTGGAAATAGGGACTCCTCATTTTTCAATTAAGGAGGGATGGTTATGAATGACAGCTGCCCTCTCCTGGAAAAGGTGACATTCAGATGTTAGTGCTGCAGCATGACTACCCATGCAGCCAGGTTAATCATGTTGCTATATATAGAGCCAAATAATATTTCCTAGGTTCATACAAAGCCATAGGTGGTTAAGTGCATTGATATCACAAAGACACAGCCTAATTCTTGTTCCCATTCTGTGGTCTCTTAATAGTACAGATGCTTAATCCTTTTTAAATGGATCTTTTAACTTGATTGTGAAGACTGTAGTTGACCAGAAACCAGAACAAGACAGCTCTGAGATTAATAAGACTGTTTGCTTTAGAACAATCAGTTTGTCTTTTCTACTTGATATGAGCATTTTTGTGATGCTACATTTGTGTTGAGCTGTATGCTCTGGGCTTGTGAAAAAGAGCTTTGTACCAAGATGAGGGCACAAAAGATAATTTTTAGAAACAAATTGGTACTGAAATTAGTTGGATGAGAGTGTTATGTGCCAAAGAGCTGGCACTGACAGCCAGTTCAGGAACTCGCCTGGTTTCACCTCCCCATCACTGACTCTCTGTGATGAGTTGCCCATCTGAAGAATGAGGTTTAAGGTTTAAAAACAAGCCAATGTAACATCCACCCCCAAGAACTCTTAAGATCATCACATTGAAACGATATATGCATGTGAAATGTCACTATTTCACCTGAAATATTTTTCCTGTGTCATAGAGCCTGAGCTGTGCATTTCTATGCCGTCAGCAGGGCTGTGAGGCTTCTGAGGCAGCAGGACAAGCATGGCTGTGCTGGGCAGGGACAGAGATCCGAGTACCTTTGGGCCACCAATGGGCTCTGCATCCTCCTTCTGAACTGCAGATTTCTCTCTCTGTACCACCCTAAAGGAGGGTTGGTTTTTGTCTACACTGATTCCACCCATGCGGTTTTTCCCTACACCGAGGTGAGGACAAAAGCAGTGCAGTAACAAGTGGTGGTGTGCCCTGAAAAGCACCCACACCAAGTTCATTTACTTTAGTTTGGGCTGAAGACTAGGCTGTGTGTTCTTTGTCCAGACTTTGTTCTTAAACTCTGAAGCAAAGCACAGCCTCGCCTTTGTGGGTTTTTTTTTCTTTTTCCTAGAACTGCCTTTTGTATGTATTGGCAGGAAAGTAGCATTGCTCTTAAGGATCTCAAAGTCAGTTCTGCTTCTGCAGCCTTGAAGGTGCAGTTACATAAAAGAGAGAAAAGAAGCTTTTAAATATTGAAACAGTTTCTAAAATAAAGAGGTTTGAATTTATGATTGATTTCGAAGTGATCTGTGTTTAAACTTTGAATGGGAATAAAATAGCGTGTTGTTCAAATATTGAACTAGTTTTAAAGTTAAATGGCTTGAACATAGAACTCTCTCATGGGAAATTGTATTCTCATTTCAGCCTCTGACTTCTCTTGCATACTGTACTATACCTGATTGTAGTCACACGCCAGTGTTTGCTTAGGCTGCACTGAAAAACTCTCTGATATGATTTTATTAGTTGATTTTTAAAAAAGCAATAGCATACCACAAAATACGCTGGAAAAAATTAATAGGGTGGATGTTTTTCTGTGGTAATGGAAATTCAGCAGAATGATGTAAGTAAAGACTTAGGGTAGCTCTTTAAAGCAGAAGATTAGGGGAGATAAAAGAATTAAAAAACATTGGCACGGAGATGTGGTCACTGAAGTATGGCATGATGCGTGAGAACGGTGTAATTGGAGAAGATTATTCTCTAGAGCTTGGCCAGTAAACAGATGAACAAACCATTACCTGTTATTGCTCACCAAGACACTCTTAATTTTTTGGGGGTGGTGGTTATTCTTTATTGACTGTCCTGCTGTAAAAGTTATTGATTGTGACTCACGTAAGAGGCCCACAGTTGTATTTTATAGCATGTGCTGTCAACTTATTAATGTGGCTGTGTCTTTGGGTGGGTTTGGTTCTCTGGCTTGGCTTTCCCGTTCAGCTGTGTAATGGCTAATGAAAATCTTGCATCAGGAATGGGGGGAGCTGCATTCAAGGACTAGATAAAATGCAGCATAAGCAATGCTCTGTTGTCTTACTGACGGTAACATTAAGATTCCCAATGTATTTTGTTACCAAAAGGGCTTTTCAGTTTCCTAACGCTTGAGGGCATAATTATGTGTACTGCCTAAGTGAGTTGTTAGCCAGTTTTGCATATTCTCGGAGCACACCTTTCCTTGGTGTGGGGTTGTGCAATGAACCTCCTTGACATGGATAGTACTGGTAATTTGGAGTTGGGCAAATCTGGAGCAGAAGGCGAAGCTGCAGGTGAG
Source organism: Polioptila caerulea (assembly GCA_013397295.1). Classification (NCBI taxonomy): domain Eukaryota; kingdom Metazoa; phylum Chordata; class Aves; order Passeriformes; family Certhiidae; genus Polioptila; species Polioptila caerulea. Next base: position 1,306,485 of record VYXF01010446.1, on the reverse strand, counting down.
CTGATCTTGCTGCTGGTCCCATTCTCGTTGCAGCAAGAAATGGATCTGGGATAACTGAGCATTCCAGTGGCAAATCCAGTGTGTTCTAAGTGTGTATCTTCATGGCTGCAGGCAAAGGCCTTGAGGGTAAACTGCGACTGCAGTGTTAGATAATAGCATGAAAAATGATCTCTGCTGGTAGAGGAATTGAGTTTTTAGTTTAATTTTTTAATGAACTTGAACCACTGGAAGAGGAACTCCATATTTTGTTTGAATTGAATTGGGGGAGGTGAGTATTATGGCAAATTTTCAAAATTTGAAAGTTTGAAATATTTCTTTCAATAATGCCACTTTATAAGAAAACTAAAAAAAAATTCTCAAGAACTTAATGTATATTTTAAGAACTGTGTTAAAGGTTGTTTTTAGACTGTGGTACACAACTGGTAGAGAATTAAAGGAAGCTTTCCTGGAGCATGATAAATCCACGCAGGCATAGCTGAGAAATTACAGTGAATGTAGAAATCTGGATAACTGTCATATTCCAAGGGATAAAAAAGTTATGGTCAGTGGAGGCTGTCTAATAAAACACTACTATTAAGTCTCAGAAGCCACCTATTCTGCAGTTTTAATAAAACAAGAGACATGGAAGGAGCTGACAGTGGGACCTGTGTGTTAGATATTCAGTGAAGAAAACGGAACAAAACTCCCACTCTTTCTGTTATTAGTGCATGTCCTTCCTTTTTTTAAATCATGAAGGACCTTGGAAATCCTCACATTTATTGCATTTGATCAACTTTGAAATTGACAGTAAGCCATCAGGCAGGTTCACTGTCCTCAGGATTTCTCATCTAATGGAGATTCCTTTGAATTCAGTGAAGCTACACTGATCTTTATCCTTTCTAGTCCTAGGCCCAGACTGTGTGTGTGTTTGTGTGTGTGTCTGCTCATGTACATACATGTGAGTATGCATACATAGTGTGCATGCATATTTTTACATACATGCTCCAGGAGCTGAACCACGTTCAGAGCAGAGGAGGCTGATGAGGGCTCTAGAGCTTAAGTCCTATGAGAAGCAGCTGAAAGAGCACAGGGGTTGTTTTGCCTGGAGAACAAGAGGCTCAGGAGAGACCTTACCACTCTCTATAAATACCTGAAAGGAGGTTGTAGCCAGGTGGGGACAAGTAACAAGCAATGGGACAAGAGGAAATGGCCTCAAGTTGTACCAGGGGAGGTTTAGATTGGATATGAAGAAAAATTTCTTTACAGGAGGAGTTGTCAAACATTGGAAGAGGCTGCCTAGTTTGGTGGCTGAATCACCAAGCCTGGAGGTATTTGAGAGATGTCTAGATGTGGCATGTAGGGACATGATTTAGTGGTGGGCTTGGCAGTGCTGGGTTAATAGTTGGACTTGATGATCTTAGAGGTCTTTTCCAACCTTAATGATTCCATGACTCTATGAAATACATTGCGAAAGACTTAATGTCTGGAAGACTCATAAGAACATGAGGCGTAATGTGAAACTCCCAGAAAACTGTCACTAAGGACATTCCACAGAAAAGTCAGCACAGCAGTTTTTGCAAGTGTTTTAGCTCTGCTGAGCGTACTCCAAAGGCCTGGGAGTGCTCCTGCGCCACGCGTGGCTATGCCACATATGTCATTGGGTGTTTTTGGATCCCTTTTCTGGCCAAGACGCAAATTTGGAGAAACAAATCCATTTGAGATAAAAACACCGGAAAGTTGTACTAATGAAATCTCAAAAAGGAAAGCAGAGATTTAGACATGTGATGACAAAAATGATCTATAGTTTATGCAACCTTAACTTCACCTTAGTTAAGCTTTTCTTTTTTTTTTTTTTTTTAAGGGGAAATTCTCATCCATCTTTGAATATGTTTAACACAATGCATTNTTTTTTTTTGGTGGGGAGTGGATTTATAAAATAAAGTATTGTATGGATGAGTGTAATCCAGTGAATGGTTTATGGACACACTCCTCCAGGGAGTGTTATAAGTTCACCACTGAGTGCTAGATTTTGCATTTGGATCTCTGATTTAACTGCAAGAGGTGTAAAAACTGATGCTTCGAGCCAACTCCCTACTGGTTACACATCTGAGACTCAAGTGCTTCATTTGTTACTTTTAAAGCTGTAGTAAATAATGTTAAACATTAAGTGAGGAATTTTTCTCTCTCTTTTTGCCAATTTTAAAATTTTTTTGTTACTGTTGTTTTGTTTTGTTTTTGTTTTGGAAGGCTTATTGTTTCCAATAAAAGATGACAAATATAAAGCAAATTATACATTGGATGATATTGTTGGAAATTATATTGGCTTCAAACCTGTTTGTTTGAAACAGTAGCTATATTGTATATTTTGGTAACTTTAGTGACTTTTGTTCTCCTTCTATCTCTTTTTGGGAGTCAGCCATCACAAATGCAGAAGCTATGCAGATCTGGAGATATGGTACTTTTTGTTGGATAGGAAGGATGGGTTGAATTAATACTAACATTTAGGTTATTGGCAGCACCACTAGTGCCTCAGAAGAAACAGCACAGCTGCAAAAGCAGAACAGATTCATGGAGTTTAAAGTCAGCGATAGTGATTAGTGTTAGTTATTATTATTGTCATAGTTACTTTACTTTGTTTTATCCCAGAGTGGGGCTCCTTGAGAAGGCTCTTAAGTCCTAGATTCAGAAGGTTTGGCATCTAAATGGAAAGCTTAATGCACATTTGAGGGGAGAACACTGCTTTGTTGGAGAGAATACAGTAAGGATTATGGACACAGAGTAAATTAGTTGCTTCCTTTGGATGTACATTTTTCTTTAAATGTTAAAAATGTGTGGGCAGGCTTTTTAGAGAGACCATGGCACGTTCAGAGGCATGTGTGCTAGGTCTTTTCAGGGAGGCAGGATGTGAGAAGGACTTTCTGTATAAATTTTGATAGTATGAGGATCTACAATAACATGGTGTTTTGTGTTGTATAAAGTTCACAGAGGGAGAAGGTTTTTGAAGGTTGATATCATTGCTGGAGTGGAAGAAAAGGAAGAAATACACTGATAGAGAGATATTGCTGAAAAATGGTATTGGAGCCCTCTATTTATGGCCTTAGCAGCCCCCAAGCTTTTCTTGCAAGACTTAAATGTCTTTATTTGGAGAACCAATGCAATGAAAACTCCTCACTGTCTGATAGGAGCTAGGAATAAAGATAGATACAAGGATGTAGGCTGATTCAGGAGAGGAAGGCAGCTTGTGTATCACCAAGTTTTATCCCCTGCTGTTGCAAGATACTGAAGTCATGTAAACTTCTCAGCCTCCCATGTGGTAGGGTTTTCCTCCATCTCATTCCCACAGGACAGTGGCTGGAGCATCTCGCCCTCCTCGTGGTTAGGCACGTGCTTGTGAATTCCATTCTTAGTGGGTTTGTGGCCAAGTCTTCATCATTTCTTCTTGTGCCAGAATTGTCTTTTAACTTGAATAGCTTCTCTGCCTCTCTGTTGCTTATCTCTCCTCCAACCCCCTGCAATTACACAGAAATTACATTCCTCCAAAATAGGTTACAAAACCTTGCCTAATGTTTGGGCCAGACTGATAGCTCAGTAGTCACTAGATAGGTTCCTCCCCCATTCTTAAATATAGGTATTATGTTTGCTGCTTCTGTAGTCATTTGTATAACCTCTCACTAAAGAGATTTATTAAAAACTGAAGGTTTCCAGTAAGTTGATCTGAGAGCACAAATCTTGTTCTAAAGTATTAATTTATATATA
>VYXF01010446.1:1211795-1302675 GCA_013397295.1 Polioptila caerulea | reverse complement strand
ATATATATATATATACACAGTTTGAATCTTGAAATACTGTGTCTTGTACAGTTTGCTTCCCTTCTCTGGAAGTTTTAGACCAAAACTGAATCATTTCACTGTGCATTTTCTGCCTTTTTCTCTCGACCTGTGTGGTTAAAAATGACAGTCCATGCTGCAGCTTAACCTGGGAGGGAGGACTGTTCTTCAGCTCCATTTTAGGGATGGTCTTCTGGACTTGGAAAAAGGTAAGGAACTGAGGAAAGGCAGAGAAAATCTTTGGAGTAGGAGTCAAACAACAAGGGAAATAAAAAGGCAGGGAACTGAAGACTAAAATCATTACATGTTGTGATTTTTCTGAAATGTTTTAATTCCCCAAACTGCAAGCAATGATAAGAAAATTCCCTGTTGTCTTTCACTTACAAAAATCCAGAATTAAAACACTGAACATTTCTACATAAATTGAACTGCAGGTGCACTTTTGCAGGGGAGGGGAAAGGATCTTAATGAAGTCTATAAAAATGAACGAGAAAATTCTGTGGAGACTACACAAAAATAATATATTTTCCTAAAACTGTGTGGAATAACTCCATAGGTCATCTCTTCATCTAAATGCTGGTTATTCAGCTTTCCCAGGTGAAGACTCCTTTGATTCCAATGGCTATGTGTTGCATGCAAAACAACAGATGAGGGTACAGTTTCCAAACTTTTCTCCTGTACAGCAAGAATTATTTTTTTTCCCCCAATACCCTGGAAGATTTCTGAATAGAGGTATTATTGCAGTCAGTGTGTCATTTTACTGTACTTCAGTTCATTTAGTCCCAGGTGTACTACGTGTGTGTTCGTTCTAGGGGAGGGCATGGGAGCCTTGCCAAGCCCTTCAGTTATTCTTGGCTCAGAGCCTAAGCACTACATTTTTCTAACTTATGAAATGAATTTCAACTTGTAACCTGTAGCACTTTCAAGGTCATGATTGGAAGGTGTCAGGTGTGCTTTAAGAACAGCTCAGCAAGGAAAGGACCTATTTTAAAAGTTTCTTTTTGTTTCCTTTCTTTTTCCCCCCACCTCGTTTTCCCCCCTTTTTAAAAAAATAATTGCTGGCTAACAAATAGCCCAGAAAGCAAACTAGCATGAACTCTTCAACACCTCTCCAGATTCAACAAGACTGACATTTATAGCTTTATTGTAGCAGAGACATGGCATTTGGATTCAGATTGTTTGGACTGTAGAGTGTCAGTATAAATAGCTATGATTGACTTTTGTATGGAGCACATCTGGAAGCAATTTATGGCATTCCAGCTAGATTAAAGCATGTTTTAAAGGCATTTCACCAGTCTTTTTTTCCTTCTTTTTTTTCTAGCTATGGTGAATAAAGTTTCAAAGACAGTTTAGCTGCTGTTTCTGTTAATGTGGACCATAGTGAAGTCAAATTAAGGGCAACTGGGGAAAATGGTGCATTTGTTTGTTTTTGTTTGTTTTGCTCTGTTTCCCAGAATAGAAAAACCCTAAAGTGAGTGTAACTGGAGTTATATTCTCCTTTGGAAGGTAAGATACAGCATTTGACACCAGGATGCTTACGCTCTGAAAGCCAGTGAACTAAACAAACTTCATGCTCTGGAAGTATGGACTCAAAGCACAAATTTGAAAGACTTAAATATTTGCTAATGGAGGCTGGAAGGATGGGACACAAGAACCACCTCACTGTTTTTGAAGTATATGAAAATGTACAGAACCAAAAAAAGAAAAAAAAGATAAATCATTTAGCATGACCTGCTGTGATGTAGTTGGGATAATACAAGGGATTAAACACATGAAAATGGAAGCTGGCTGGAAGAGAGGTTTACTTAAAAAGTCTGTTGCACTGTGGCAAAGAACCAGGGATAGCAAAATGAACTTGTGCTGCAGAGTGTACTGGTTTGTGAGCACTTTTAATCTCTGCAGTAGACCCATTGGCTTGCTGAAGCTTTCCTGCTTGTGGTTGCAGTGAACTGGGTTAAAGGTTTGAGCAGCAGAGTTTCTAAACCTTGCTGGGGCTGCAGGGCTGGCTTCTGTTGGAACATGTTGGGAAAAACCTACTGCAAAGCAGCAACAAGCTGAAAATGCTGCCACTGACACTGTCACCATCGGGACTGACCGGTGAGGTTGTCTCCTCCAGTCTTTGTAGGGATGTGTGGGTGTTGCTGATCCATTTTCGATTCTGTTAACAGAATGAGACTACCTGTTCCATTTTCTGCACTGTGTTTTTTACTGTCAGCACAATATACATGTCAAATGTGCTGTCTGCAGAGATACCTGTGATACCTCTACAGAGATAATGTGGTCAGAGATGGGGCTTCGACAAAAGTGGGCAAAGGATGACCAGTCTGGTTAGCCTGGGCCATGGAGAAAGTGTGCCATGGGCACAGACTTGAACAAAAGAGAGCCTATCTCCACACCAGCCAGTGACTGTGTTGCTCCATTTTTACTGCTATCAATACCTGAACAAGCTGAAATAATCCTGTTCAGTAAGTGTTATTCCATGCTGTTGGAAGTGGAGGTGAAAAGTACAACGTCTGATTCAGTTTCTCATGTCCTTGACCAGTGCTGTGAAATTATGAGCTTCTTCTATTCTACCTTTAAAAAAGTATTTAGGGTGATAACATAAAATGGGCAATCAAGAAAACAAAAGAGGATCTGAAACTATTAAGGCAGTTAAATGCACTTTGAAATTAATATAGGGAAGAATATGAGAACACATGACTTCTTGGTAGGAGCTGTCTGCTGTGAAGATAAATGAAGAAAAGAAAAGAATTGTAAAAGTCGTGAAGTGGGAATATTACTTTGGCAGCTAGCTTGGTGGCAGAAGTGCTTGGTAGATAATTTTTTTTTAAATGCTGTAACTTAATTTTTTACTGCGCTTCTGGCCTACCTCATGCTAAGTATGAGGTTACATGTATCATGACATATTTTATTTTATTTCAATTTATTTTATTTTAGTCTTAATAAATCCCACTTTTAATTTGTCCATATGAGTCTCAAACTGCCCTCTAGGAATTTTATGCAGACTGCAGGGGAAAGGTTAAGCAATATTCAGCCTTCAAGAAGTGGCAATGACAATGAGCTCCTGGAGCTTAACCCACTTGGATCTTTTCCCAGCCAAGACAGAACACAGACAATATTCACAAAAAGGATGTTGGTGCTCTGTGGGGGTCTAGAGTGTGGCAGGTGCGTGATGATTGTGTAATTACTCTTGCAGAACTAAGTTTAAGAGTTCATTGAAATATTTCATACATGGAAAGAGCGTGTTTGCATGCATAAAACCTTTGTTATATATCGCAAAAAAGCAGTTGGTGGGAAGTTTTTATTTGAAAGTACATCTATTTTGAGTCAGGCTACATCCTTTCGAAGGCAGTAAATGGGTGGGCTCGCATTCCTTGTCAAGCAAGGAGTTTCTGTGCCATTTTGTGTCACCTGGGCTCACTTCTCTAGGACCCGAAGTCTGTGTTACTCAGATTTTGCATCTGGATAATTTGCTGTGAAATTTTGTGCCGTGACAGAGTGTGCCTTGCGCTTCAGCATCTGAGCTTTATTTGTTAAAAAAAAAAAAAAAGATCTTTCTGGTTCTCTTGCTTGTGAAGATAGACATCATGCCTTAAACAAGAGGCGCTAAACCAGTGCGCTGCTCTTCTCAAATTTTCACACAGCCTGGAGCAAGAGGCATCCAATTTGAATCGTTCAGTCCCTGTTAGCATGGGAGCTCTTGACTGCTACTTCACATGGTACTGTTGCTCTTTTCCCATGTTCAAAAGTAACATCATCAATGTTAAAGATTTTTCTAGCAGATGGAGGGAAGAGTGGAAATGCCTTACTGGCTGGGTCCTGTCCAAACAATGTTGGGATCCATTGGATAGTCTCTCAGTTCCCTCAGCTTAGCCATAGCCATTGGCATAAATTCCTTTGGGTAGACCCAAAGGTGAAGTTGAAATACTCATAACAACAACTTTAAGTCTTGTAGGCACCTTTCTTTGCCACTACTGACAACTAGAAATAGACAGGAAAGCACTTGCAAACCTGCTGAGGTACTGGAAGTTTTCACATTGGATATTTTGTGATACTTTTCGAAGTTCCTGAACTGGTTCGGTTTTGTATAGAGATTTGTACTTACTTTAAAAAAAAAAAAAAAAAGAAATTAAAAAATAGCAGTGTTTTGGTGCTGGATGTCCTCTGGCATCAATAGTACTTGTGATGGCTTCAGCAGAGCAAAGATGCCTTTCCCCCTCCTTCCAGCAGCGTTCCTGCTCACAGCCTGCAGCCTTTCTGAGCAGTCAGCAGGAATAACCAGTGCAGCCAGTACTGCATTCGTGCGTGGGCCCTGGAAGAAAACACACAGAAAATGAGTGTAATTGGTTTATGCTGCCTGATTAATTTATTACTTATTTCCTGACAAGTTCATTGAAATGTAATTTTCTGAGTGGTGATAATATCCACAGAGTAAAAGATGGAGGATGGACAAGTTGAGAATACTAAATCATGAGCAGTATTGTAGCAGGGAGACTTTGTTGGGCTTTTCATTAGAGATTGCATTCTGTTATTATGTGGCCTCATTAGTTATGCTGATTGAACCAGGGGAAACTTTAATGACTGCTGTGCTAGGCATTGGAAACATATTTTAACTTACTGATGTCGAGTATGGAAAATAATTGCTGGAGCTGTATTAGCAGGATTGATAGGGGCACCTTAGACTCTCCATTACTCTCAGAAATGGAGAGCTCAGAGATTGCTCTTGTTATAGATGGTAGTTGACTTTTTTGGTGATTTTGTTGTTACAGCTTTATAGAGTACGCTTTTTATTGTTTTTGATGGCTTTATTCTTTTTAATGTTGAATTCACAAGCTGCCTTGTAGGTTGTTATTAGCTGTCCTGTAGAATTCACCAGCTGGCTGCGTGTGATGCAATTATTTAGTGGTCACATAAAATATATATCTGGTCATCTCTTATCAGGCTCATTTAAACAAAGATATTTTAAATTGACATTCCTACACAAGTGTCTAATTTACAAATAGCAGTAAATAGTCCAGGCAGTGTGCCAGAGACACCACGGAGGCTTGTAACATGATGCTGGCTGCAGTGGAGTCAGACTATGACAATTCCATGCTTTTTTAATAATTAAAACATTGAAATGTTCTTGTCCCCGATCCAAAACAACATTGGTAGGGTTGATCTTTAAATCAGACTAGCTGCTGAGCAGAGTTACTCGTAGTGTAAGCTCACCAGCAGTTTTCAAATAATTTTCTGTATGGATTTTCTAAGTTTGGGATTGAGATTAGTCTGCTAAACACATATTTTTTATATACATACATGAGTCAATGGAAAGTATTATTTTGTGTGTTTTAATGAAACAGTAACATTTATAAACATAAATGTTGCCTGTTCACCATAAAAGATGAGATACAAATTAAAATCAACATTTTATAAGTAAAGAGTTGACAGGAAGTACGTGAGTTTGCTTTATAAGAGCTAGATTTCTTTTTTTTTTAATATTTCAAAGAGGCTATTTATAATGTCAACCAAAAACCCTTATAAATAAATGAGGCATTAGGCTTACAAGAGAAAGCAGTATAAATTACAACAACGATGATGATTACCCATTTCACTGACAGGCATGTGTAACATTTTATTTGTGTTTGAACTGAAGGAGTCTGAGGGTGTATTTTAGAAATAGATAATGAAGAATTAATTGTTTCTTTATTAATATTAGTGACTTTTAATGGTAATATATCCTCTCACTCTTAGAATAGATGTGTGGGTGACATTGTTCAGAAGTGCTTTCCAATTATTTTAACAGAAACCATATGTACAGAGGGTAGGCGAAGTGCAGGATATCAAGTCTAGGTAATTGATGCTATGCAGACTTTATAGACTTTCTCATTTCGTTTTTAATTAAAGTTTCAGTGCAATAGAATCCTTTAAAGTAAATTAAAATTAATCATCAGTAGGTAAAGCTGCTCTGCGGAGAACATAAAGCCGCCAAAACTCTTTTTCATACTGTGCATATATTGATCAATCAGTCAATATTAATTGATTTATATGTAAATGTACCATGTGAACTATTTGGAAAACCTAAAAAATGTTGGATGTGAATCCTATTAGGGCAACAGTTATTTTGTCATGGGTGTCAATCAATAAATACTTAAGTAGATTACAGATCCAATATAAATTGTACTAGTTCAACTATGTGATTGCATTTCAAAAACTCTACGTGGTTATCTTTCAAAAGATATTTTATGCCATTTCCTTTTTTGTTCATGTTTCAATATTCCTTTCTACTGTGATGATCTTTGAGATCATCAGTATTGAATGGTACATGAAAATGACTTTTAAGAACTGCCTTTTATATGCATATATATATTTTGGTGGAACTTGTTGTATGCTACATTCTTCTTTTTTTCTTAGGAATAGGTATTTTCCACTGAGGGAGATTCACTTTAAATGTAGTGAATCAAGTTAACTTTTCAGTAATTCAGTGGTGTGTGATAAAATATTGTTAATTTCGGTAAAGAAAAAGTCCCAGATTTTATTTAGATAAAAATCCTTCTGGCATTAGAAGATGAAATCCTGACACTGCTGAAATCATTGTAAAATATCCTGTTGAGTTCAATGGCATTAGCAGTTTCACCTTCTGAGTTTGTTGAAAGTAAGGGTAACATGTTAGGAATTAAGATAAGGTGATCTGGGCTTTAAACTTCCTCAGAACCTTCTGCAAATCCAAACCACATTTCTTTGAACCTCAGCTGCCTGGATGGAAAATGGTGATAATAATTTCTTACCTCATAGAAATCCTGAAGAGAGAAACTAAAAAATGACAGGCTTTTTTTTTTTTTTGGGTTCTGGGGAGTTGGAATTGTGCATGTGTGTAGGTGGGTCCAAGTACCCTTAATGTCTGAGTGTTGCATAAATAACAACCTAGGAATTGTGTTTCGTCCAGATAACTCCATAATTCATGGAAAGCACAAAAATAACTTTGTACCTTGGAAGTTGTCATGATGTTCACCGAGTGGCATGATATAACTGTGTTGTGAGATACAACAAATACTGGATAGGCGAGAGAACCCTTCCTATGTCTTTCACATTTGTTCCCTGTTGACAAGGAGAAAGATGAGCAGATGATGTGCTAATTTAAGCACATGCTGAACTTTAGGCATGTAACTAAGCCATGTGTTTAAATGCATGTTTTCCTGGTCTGAGGACCTGCAGCTCTTATTTAATGAGCAGGATCTAAAGAGGTCCAAGCCATGATAAGACATAAGGACTTAGCAGGCAGCCCTTTTTCATTGAAGATATAAATTCTGAGGTAAAACAAGATTCCATTGTGCAAGCCTTATGGTTTTTCTTTGTCATATTAATAAAGTTCTGCTTTGGAATGGTAAAATGCCTCCTTTTTGTTCGTGCACCTGTGAGAGGTTTAATTCAGGTTAGAGAGCCTGAGCACTGTGGGGGTTTCAGGTTTGGTGGTAATGAAAAACAGATAATCCTCATGGTTTTGTGCAAACGTGAAGGGCATGTAGAGGGCGTGTGAATGAGTGAGTTGGGCTGACAGTATTTTTAATGATACAAGAAGAATAAAATTATCCTTTACTTTCTTCAGTCACCCATTTATTGGGCACTAAGAACAATTAAATATGGGAAATAAAATCGAATGGCCTTTTAAGCAATCAATGTAAACTTCTGTACTGAATTACTGAAGAATAAAAATATACTGTGTCATCAGTCTTTAAATACCTTGCTCATTAAAAGGTTATGCACTGACCTCTGAGCCCTAATCTTCTGGATTATTAGTATTAATTTCTTTTTCTTTTTGGTCTTTTTCATTTTTTTACGGGACAGAGGGAGTCAGTTTCCACATCTATCAAATTAGGGCATGGCTTTAAGAAAACAAGTTATGTGACGTTTAGTTTGAAAGGAGAAAGAATGTGGTTCTGTCTCTGCATTGTTTGTGTGTGTAAATTTAACATTTTAAAGGGGTGGTGGTTTTCGTTTTTTTGTTTTTTTTTTTTTTTTTTTAACAGAAGAAGAAGGACCTGACTTTTTCGGTGTGTCAGGTATCCATCCAAACGAGGTTATAAGCCCAGGTTTCAGCCTGTCCCTGCTCCCCGGGCTGCAGAAGCTCGGGGCAGGAGAGCTGATGTGCTTCACTGGTCACAGAGGGGACTCCGGCAGCCGGCGCAGCTCCGGCAGCCGGAGGGTTTCTCTCCCACGTGCATCTGCCCATCGCATGACCCAGCTACTTGGTTCCTCGGTGAACTATGGGATGATGGGTCACAGCACCGCAAGGAACAAATCTTCAGCCTTACTGAGAGCTCGCTGACTTGCAAGTACACTGCTGCTGCTGGCGGGTGGAAAGCTGGTTTATTTTCAAGCCAGTAGCTCATAGTGTTGATTTTCATCTGGTTTTCCACAGCTCTCTCTCTTTTTTTTTTTTTTTTTTTTTTGTTTTTTGTTTGTTCTCTCTCTGCTAGCAGCCGAATATTACTTAGGTATTTTGTTGCTCTCGGTTTCTGCCTGGTTGTCTTACAGCAGTAGTTTCAGCAGAATGAACTTATTGGAGCATGCCTCATGTGTTGTGATATGGCACTGAACTGCTCCACGGCACAGTCTTAAGGGGATCCCAATCACATAAAAAGCTTTTCTTTGCAGAGCGGAAAGTGGTGAGCTACTTACGTGGCAAGAGGAATATTTGGGGGTAAAGGAAACCCATTTTAGCCATACCAAAATGCTGAAGAGAGCCGAGTACCCTCTTGGGGTGTTAGCAGCAAAGGTGATTACCTCCATGGTTGAACTTCAAGAAAAAATAGTTGTCATGGTTTATGTTCTTTTTAGTGATGAGTATGCTCTCCAGGGCTCAGTCTCTCTGTTTTTGACCTGTGCATAGTCTCAAGCCTGAGCCATGAGTTCAGCAGTAAATTGTCTTCAAGTTCACATTTTGGGGACATTGAGCTCCATGCCATTTCCACTGCCCGCTGTGATGGAGTGATGGGTGTGCCTTCATTATCCTGAGCATTTCTGTGGTCACCACTGGTTTCCCTTTCCAAGCTATGATTCGTAGAGCATTTTTCTCTACAGTCAGTGTTGGCACTGCCTATTTGCAGATATAGCAAGTTTGGATATCTTTCTCGTGCCTGCAGTACATTTGCAGTAGGATGGCTTTAGAAGTCTCAGCAGTAATTGCCTGGTATTCATTGATTCATCTTATATTTATTGTGGTGACTTTAACAAAGCTGATCTCATTTCATATTCATCTCAGTGTTCATACACAACATTTCACTGTAATTCATCATCGTTTAATGGGAATGTTGCCCTGAAACCTTTTTGCTCAGAGGGAAATCTGGATTTGTCTCATCACTGTTTTACCCATAGCAGGTTTGTCAGTCAGGGAAATTTTTCTCAGGAATGCTCACAATAATGTGTGAAGCAGATTCGATTGCTGGAAATCAGAACAGAAAGAAAAAGAAAAAATTAATTCTTTCTGCATCAAGGAAGAGAAGAACTAGGAGAGAAACTATAGAAGAGTTCGGACCAGGCTTATTAAATAGCTATAAATCCATATAATTCACTTTTAAAAGGCGTATTGTCTATTTCTAATTTCATCATCCAAATTCTGAGTTGTAGTTGAAAATACTGCCTTTGCTTTCTTCTGATATTTTCTTAGGTTAGTGACTTGATGGTAAGCAATATTTCAGATATTTTGCAGGATAAGAAGCTAAGCAGTTGTAATGCCAGTCACAACTGCCTTTGCTAACGATACATAAAATATTTGCAATTTATTTTCTATGCACTTTCTTAAACACATAAGAAGAAGTCCTGGAAATTTGAAACAGAATCTTCTGTTCTTAATGTATTTTTATGGAAATTTGTTATTCATGTGTTCAGTTACCGCAGTATTTGTCCTATAAGTTTTTTGGGCTATCTATTTGCATATTTTAGTTTTTTAATTAACTTTATTTAGCAAAAATTTTATCTGCAGACTGGATAAAACTGGATGTTGCTGTGACCAGGGAAAAGACTTCAGCTGAAGTGGAAGAGAAGTCCCTTTCCTTGTTCCTTCTGCAGTGGAATCTTCAACAGGGCCTGACACAAAGTCCTTGCAGCCCGTTTAGTGGCTGACATTGATGTGAGTGTGCTTTTCTTCAGGCCAATAAAGGACTGTTTGTTTTAGGCACCTGCTCCATTTTTTTGCTAGCATCTCCATAAATGGAGTTGTTCTGTAAATAGTGCTATTACCTGCCTGATGCCCTTTTGCCTTCAAAATTGACAGTGTTTCTCTTCCTTGCCTTATAGTCACCTACCACACAGAGCCCAGCAGTTTATTTCATGTGGTGTCTATTTTTCTTCATTTTCCACTGTCTGAAGTGCTCCAGCATTTCGTTGCTTGAGCTCTAATTTCCTTCCGAACTCATTATTATAGAAAAAGTATGGACCTAAAAGTGTGTTTCAAATTGAGAACTCCTTCAGGTTTGGGAATTGCTTTTCTAAAATTGTGAGTAGCGAAAATCTTCCTTGAAATTATTTCTGAATCTTCAGGTGACTGGGCCTAGAGGAGGGCCATCTTTCTTGGTGCAAAGTGCTGCAGGCACCTGGACAGTGGTCCTGCCAGCCAGGAGAGGGAAGGTGACAGCAGCTCTCCAGGGGTGTCCTGCTTATTCCTTCTGGGACAGGGTGGGCTTAAACATTTGCTTATCTTCAGGATGATTTTATCGTGCACTTTGTTTCTCGCAACTTTAGCATGGTGTTTTCCTGTCACAAGGATGATAGACATAATTGAATTTTTCTCTTTGAAAGTGATGTAAAGTCTCCTGCCTTAGAATAATATCAATAATTTGGAGAAGAAAGGAGGGCAAAACAAAAACCACATTTTCCTCTTTGTCCTCCTTTGGATGCACCAAAGAAATAAGGAGTTACTGAAAATTGTGCTATAACTTGATACCTAGGCTGAAAAGAGATCTCTTCCAAGACAGTTGGGTTTTGCTTGGGCTGCTTTTCTTTGCAGCCAGCTCTAAAAAAAAGAGTAGCAAGTGGCAAAAATCTTTTTAGTTTTGTCTTTATTGTTGGCTTGTTCACTTCTACCTGTTGTCCCTTAGCTCAGGGATGTTTCTTCCCCCAGGGCTGCTTCACTCAAGGAGGCTTTCTCAGTCAGTAGGCCAGAGAAATTTCTTCCGTCTGTCACAGATCTTCTGTAAGATGATCCTGAGGTCTAGATTCGTCCCATCAGCATGTTGTACCCCTCCCAAACGTACCCTCCCAAATCTTTCTTTTCTACTTTGGCAATGAGATAGTAGCAGCAATGGTAGAACTGCCGTTGTGTTTTTAATTTGTGATCTGTGCAATCTCCTGGTCAAAGAGGAGGGTGCTTGCGTTGATAATGTTCCTGAAGACTTTGGTGTGCACTGTACCATCAACTCCATAAATCGTGTACTTTCCTTGATGGTAAATTTCTTCTTCAGCTTTGAGGTAGAACACAGAGACACAGGTACATACGTAAACACAGTGTAGTTAAGCTGTTGTGCCAACTGAAAGCATTACCCGCATCTTCAGTGTTAAGCTGAGAATACTGATCCCCATTCTGTGGGGTTCAGAAGCCCTCTGTGTGTGGGAGCATGGTCTAGAGAGCCTGTGGAGTTTGCACCCAAAAGTAGGTACAAAGCAGTGATGGGCAACTGCCTTCGGTGTGTATTTTCATAAACTGCAATTTGCTCTTGCCTCCCTTGCAGATTTGCCTGGGCAGTAAGTGGATGGTAGTAAGACGATGTGAGAAGCAGGAGAGCAGGATAGTCCAAGGAGTATTCCTGGAGCACGTGGAGGGGAGGGAGAAAACGTGGCAATGATGAGTACACTGCATGCACAGCACATGGTCATTGCTAGTACCTGTGCCTTTGTACTGCACAGAGTAATGTACCAAGGACACTTAGGGTACAAGCAGCAGTGGGCTGCTGGTTTAGGTGAAGCGGGACACGATCCAGGTAACATCCAAGTATGACAATATTTGGAAAAGTAGTGGGTATTGCTGTTGATGTCCACAATAAACACATCAGTTTTCCCGACTGGTGTCAAACTGTAGAGAAAGGCTGTTACTGGAAAATGTGTTTGTTTTCTCATAAGCATGCTTTGTTATTCACTTTGGATGTACTGCTAAAATCCAGTTATATTTATATTATAGTGCTCTTGTGCTGCTGATGACTTTAATCATGTTAAATGTGTTTTACAAAACAAAGATTATAAAAAAAAATATTTTTAGAGCTATTAACTAATGTAAGTATTTGTGATTGTAGTGAAGATAAATAGCCTTACGTTGGTCAGAACGTTGAAGTAAGGCCTGAGACATCCCAACTTTATTGTTAGAAGGGCATGATCCGTTATGTTATATTGTCCCATGCACGTGGTAGGGTTGTGAAAGTGTCTTTTCCCAAAAGCCTGGTGAAGATTTACATCCACCAGACGTGTTACTAGAGTGACAAGAAGTAGACACTTCCTAAATTAAATATTTTAGGTGTTTTTAATTTGTCCTAATTCCTTAGAAAAGCTGGATGAAGCTGACAGGCGATGCAGACATGTTAAGACCTCGGTCAAAGTCCAGTAAAAACCTGATATGAGCTGTAAACTGGTTTTTGCATGTTCAGTTGCAGGGGAGGGCTGTTCCCTGCATTAACAGCCCTGAGCTTGACTCCCTTGGCTCCTTCAAGAGTAGTAAGTCATTGCTGTGATGATATGCCTCAGTGATTTTACTGTCTATAAAAGAGAGACCATCTTCATATGAACCTCTGGGGGTGGTTCTTTGTAATAATATTGTATTTTTAAAAAATGGCTGTACCACTCTACATAATCTCCACTAATCGGTACATAAACCCTGTTTGGCAGTTTAAACTGTATGCACAAAATACGAGATTTGGCTCTGCCTATTCCAATAGTTAAAAGCTTTACTCTGGTGCAAAGCACATCTTTAATTGTTTCTAAGTGCGATACACAGGCTTGTCTTTCTGTATGCCAGATATTTTCTTTCTTTTTTTTTTTTTCTGTTCCATTGTATCTCTGAGCAAACAAAATCTTGGCTAAATTGAAGGATTACTTTCTGAAATAAAGCCTTGTTCTGTGGAGTTTGCATAAACTAATCTCCCCTGTTGTTCAGAGTTGATCGAATAAAAATTCCGTGTCCATTATTCTGGCATTTTCACCAAGTAATCTTATGTCTGGAGCCAGTTTTCATCTATTTTTAATATACCCTTGATGGATGGGTTTATTTTCTACCTACATATGGCAAAAATGTACCGTTTTAAGCAAGTTACTCTGCTCCCTCTTTCCCCACAAACAAAGGCACTTTCATTAATCTGCTTTCAGAAGCCTGAAACTAGAAGTTTCTCTTCCTGTGCATGAGTAATTATAGGTGGACCATGGATTAAATAACCTAGTGGAAAATCTTTTTTTATCTGTAGCATGGCTGAGAAGGACTTGAGAATGATTCTTGTCTGTTCAAGCCTCTGTACTGTGGAAAAAGGCACAAAAGCCATTGGTAGGCTGGAAAAATAAGCTCTTTTTCACGGCTTGGCCATTTTTGCCCTCCATGTTGTAATTGGCATTAGTAATGGAAGAAGGAGTCATCTGATGCTACCGCTAGGTAAAGTGATTTCTTTTAATTTGGGGATTCTAGATCTCTGTTTTAAATAAATTAAAGCAAAATACAACTTTGAAAACACCTGTTTCTTTGTCAAATAGAATTGTAGAATGGTTTGGTTTGAAAGGGACCATAAAGAAAATCTAGTTCCAAGCCCCCTGCCATCTTCCACTAGTAGAACAGTAGGTGAGAGGGACAATAAATTCTTTTCCGAGGTTTCCACCATTCCACATACAGTAATTATGAAAAAATATGTATGAATTTTCTAAAAGGAAGTAAAATCAACTTCATTTTCACCTGACTTTTTAAGACTGGAAGGTATATGGAGGGATTTGGGGTTTGTTTTCCTTTTTTTTTTTCCCTCCTCCCTCTAGACAGAGTTAAGGAAATGAAGCTCTATCACTCCTCATGACATTCAAAGTCAGCCCTGCCCCCTCATTTGCTGGTGGTCTTGCCTGGTGTAACTTTGTATTTCTCTGTGCTTCCATCAAGCTGCCATTGCTTCCAGATCCAATCCCTCTGGAGGCTTGCTCAGTCTCACATGTGACACCGATAATAGCCACCCTGAAGTGGCTGAAGGTACAGCCACACTGTTCTTCCTTGCTCAGGGAACAGATTCTGCTCCAGTCAATGTACACTGTCCCTGGCCCCCACCTCTTGCCACCCACTAGGTCGGGAGAACATGTTCCTAACTTTGTCAGTGAAGTTGTAAGGGTGATAGTCTTCATGTTTGGAGAGTGAAACTCTGGTGCGTGTCCAGAGTGTGGCACCTTGTGTTTGGTTTTAGAGTTGGATCAGGATGTGGTAAATTCTGCTTTGATATTAATGAGAAAGCATCTGCCTTTGGGCATCTCACACAGATAGCTTGTTTCCTGGCATAGCGAGTGTTTTACTTTTGATTAATAGTTTGCTTTTTGTGTCCACAGCTGCAACTTTTGTAGCTGTCGCTTTCCGTATCAAATCTTGTAATTTTCCAGGGTAAGATTCTGTTTTTATTAAAGAAATGCTGCTTTAACATGTGGTCTGACGGGCGCATAGCAAATCTTCAGAAAGAAGACCAAAGTGTTTTGGTGGTCTTACATCTCCCACCTCCCCCAAGCCAAATGTCTTTGGATTGTTTCCATAAATATGCTGCACACCTGTGAATTACCAGTTACCTGGCTGGTGCTAGATCATGCTGCTCCTTCAGATGAGAGTGTGTGTGTAAAAATAATTAATTGCTGTGTTGATTCCTTTTCTAAGTGATGACATCACAGAACAGGGGTAAGTAAAATTTGCTTTTTGTCCTACCTCCTCAGATGATTTACACTACAAGGCAATTCTCATTAAGGAAGTCTATCAAATAGCCTGGTTTATATAAAGCTCAGTCACAGCTGGTAAGGATTATATACAGAACAAAATCCAATGTTTGTTTTCATGTGTTTAGATTTCTAAAAGCCGTTAAGGAGACCTAAGCTGTGTTCTGGATGCCCTTCCTGTAATTAATACATAGTACAGAGAACAGTGGAATAGAAATGACTGCTCATCTCTCTCTGACAGATATTCAGTGGCAACAAAATGACCTTGAAACATTCCCAGTCTTCAGGGTAGAAAGCGAGACTGGCCTTGCGGCATGCTTTGAGTACGTACAAATGGAGAGTTAGTAGCCAAAGCATCCAAGGAATCACAAAGTTGAGACTCTGGATGGGATCACATCCCACCAGCATCTCCATCCAATTCATAGCAAGGGGTTTCCAGGTTGAGACTACTGATTGATGGCGGGAGGGGTGGTAAGAGTGTGAGGGAGAAGAGAAGAAAAGGAAATAGAGAGAAATAGTGCTGCAGATGTTCAGCACTAGGCAAGGTAGACCAAAACTGTGGTGTTTTGTTTGGAAATTCACTGGCAGCTGGCAGAGCTTGATCATCGACACCGCTGGCGTTTCACACAAGCCACCCACTCTCTAAGCAGAAGGCACCTGCTCTTGGGGTCACTGTCTCTGTGCAGGTGTGTGGCAGCAGTCTGGCACCTTGCTGGTGAGGAGCAGCCCCAGTGGAGTTTATGTGGGAAAGAGAGCATTGCAGAGATGGTCACATGAAAAGAAGGTGGTGGAGGTGCTTCTTGGACACACTGGAGAAGTGGCATCCCGCCTGAATGTTCTAGTCATGTTCCAAGTGGCTACAGAGTGGTAGTGCTGGGGAGATTCTTCTCCCCAGCCAGTATTGGACTCTGTCTTGGTCCAAATCTGACTTCAGCCAGTCCTCAGATGTACGTGGTGTGTGCCTGTTAGAAGTATTACCATGGTTTTTTTACTAACTTGCTATTTATAGTACACATATTTTTTAAAGATGTGGCACTACAACTTTTAAAGTCTTTAAAGCCAAGGCTCATCCATAGCAGAAAATTCTTTTCAGTGAGTCTGAATAAAAAGCCTGAGAGGATGGGGAAACACTTACCTGCTGAGCATCTATTTCTCCTTACAGTCTATTAAGCAAAGAGAAACATTGGTGGTTTTTCCAGGTTCATAAGGGAGAAAACAAAGGGCTATAGGTGACAAATAATTAATTAAGCAGAGATAAAACTATTTTAAATGTGAATATTTTTAGCTGCTAATTAAAGTTAAAGTGGCTCAATTTATGGCACTTGGCAAGACAAGTGCTAAGACAACTGAATACAGTTATTTTTGTTCTCTAGTATAAACTGCTTTCCTTGCTTGAGAAGCATCCTGTTTTCTTTAGGTTGAAGTATGTTTCGAACTTGTTTTCATCCTGAGGATTCACTTTGCCTTAATAAATTCTGTTCCTCACCAACTGCAGATGTTGAGACTGGTGTCATAGTGGCCAGGATGTTTTCTTTTCCTTCATCTATTTTTTTTTACTTTTTAAATTTTTTTTTTTTTTTTAAGCGTTCACTATACTGTATTTTCTATGGGGAACTAGTAACCACCACTCTTGCACAATTCTGCTATCATACTTCTTCATGGATGTGTATTATTATTTTTATTTTCTCATTATTTATTCTGTGACTAGGCCTTTTCTTAGGTAAGAGGACAAATTCATGTCCCAGATGACCTTCTTGTTAAACAGGTGTGTCTGACTTGCAGTGTCATTTCATCTGGACAGAGCAGATGAATACAAATGGGAACTTGTTGAAGAGTAATGCAGGAGAAATGTTTTTATCCAGCAGTTGTCATTTGCCACAAACAATTCTGCAGAACAATATGCAATGAATTAAAATTTGGTTGCAGTTTTTAACACTGTGAAGGGTGGGACAAAAGTGGAAAAGATAGTTTAAGGGTTTGTTGTGCTCCTTGCTGGGTGGGCAGCATGAGTTTGTGCAGAGAATGTTTGTGTGCTTGCATATGTAAATTTGGGCACCTGGGTATGCACCCATCTGAAATGAGTTGGGCTCATATTTTTGTAAGATCAGAAAAATAAACCTGTGATTGGCAGTTAAATGTCTTCTATGTCTGTTACCTAAGGCTGAAAACACAGGCTGGTTTTCTACTTCACCTCCCTTAGAGTGATTTTGGGAATGGTACAATATGCCTCTACTCGACTAGCCGGCTGATATGCTAAATAATACTCCCTGTATCCAACAGTTGTGTGGATGTCATGTGTCCTTGCATGCTCAGTTATGCCTACAAACTGTTACAACAACTTGTTTTGTTGTTTAGAAAGCATATTTTAAAAAAAAAAAGAAAAAAATAAAAAAGAGTAGGTTCCATTTGAATGAGCTGTGTTAGAAATAGTAGTGTCCTGACACTGACGCTTTGGAGTAAGAAAATTAAACTGTTACTGGAGGACCTTTCTGTGCTAGGTAGTGTGCAAATACCCCACAGCAAATAGTCCTTGTGCTCAAAGGGATCATGGTGTCAGTAGACAAGGCCTGCATTGGGAGAAGGAGCTCAGACCAAACAAACATGGGATGGCACCAAGAACC
Organism: Polioptila caerulea; assembly: GCA_013397295.1. Taxonomy (NCBI): domain Eukaryota; kingdom Metazoa; phylum Chordata; class Aves; order Passeriformes; family Certhiidae; genus Polioptila; species Polioptila caerulea. The sequence goes on along the minus strand of VYXF01010446.1, from coordinate 1,285,138 downwards.
TTGCCAGGAACAGGGTTATTTATTGCTTTGTTTGTTTTTTGGGGTTTTTTTTTTGTCCGTTTTGTGGTGAAAGGGAGTCAGTTAGGTGACAAGAGGACAAAACTGAGCTCAGAGGAGAGAAAAAGGGTAAGTGAAACTCGGAGAAGCAGACGCAAGGACATGACAAGGCAGAAGGAGAAAGCCCAGCATGACATGCCGAGAAGTTTGGGGAGAACAGAGCGCAGGAGCAGAGGGAGAGGAAGGTGTTGAGGAAGCCAGTGGACGTGGCTGAAATGACAGTGGTGACTGTGCTGAGATGAAGAGAGGGAAGGAGACCTTTGTTCAGGGTGAGCTGGATGCCCTGAGGTGGTCTTGAGGGCCATTGGGGAGCAGAAGGAAGAGAAAAAAAGAGTTGGCTTGAGTCTTGAGTAGAAGTGGAGTGGGGATGGACTGTTTGATCTCACACTGTGCTGATGTCAGGTTCAGGGGGGTACTTTGCTGAAGGCAAGGTACAACTTTTTACTTTTATGTAATGATTTAGTGATCACTAAGGCTAGTGCTTAAACAAAACTCATCCCAGTAAGTGAAATCCATTATGAGAGTACATCTGCATTGATTGTCATGTTGGATCTTTATCCTCTCCCAAGTGTAGGATGGCACATTATCTCAGCTTTCTTCAGACAAATGGTTAATCCATAGTCTTTTGCTGTCTCAGCACACAGATTGGGGATGAACTTGAGACAGATGGAAAGTTGAAGTCAAGTTCTATAAGTAAAAAAGAGTACATTGGTTAACTCTGTGGAGGCCTTTAATTTTCCTCAGTGATAAAAAGTGTGCCAAATATTCAATAGAAATATTCCTGACATGTGGGCAAGCAGGAGAAACCAAAACACAACAGTCTGTGTTAAGCAGTAAGACAGGTAGTGTTATCACAGCCGTCCCACTGGACTTTTAAATGTAGGGGTTATGTTTCATAATCCATCTTTTTCTAGAAATGGATCAAAAAAAAAAATAAAATATACTGACCACAGAGCCTGCATACAGGATTTTGCTGAGCTGTGGCAGATGACTTGAATGTCTGTCTTCTGACAGAGCTTGCTGTAATTTGAGTCATTAGTAGCTATTTAAAAGCAGGTAGGTGTGTGTTCTTTTCTCATTGTGGTATTTCTGAGCATTGCATATGATCTTGCTCCGTAGCATCTTGAGTGTGTTGGTTGGTGAGGTATTCTCCTCACCTTAGATGCAAGCCAAAAATTATTCTTGCATTTCAGGATCGTGAAATACTCCGGTGAGGATCTGGGTGTTTTCTTTCATTTACATTTCACAATGTTAAAGATGACATAGGGAATACACTACCCTGTGAGGTGTGGTGACAGTCGTGAGTATTTGGTATTGTGCTCTTTATTCTAGTTGTTTGTTAAAATTTAAGTAAATAAAGACCTAAATTTTCCCTTGAGCTAGGATGGTATTTCAAGAGACTTTTACTGTAACTAAGAGAAGTTGCCTGAGTACTCTCAGGGGATGAGTTTGTTGTCAGTGTCATTACTATCCTGTAGTGAACTGAGTCGCAGCATAGAGATGGTCTACAGAACCTGCTGAATATTAAATACATGCAAATATAAGAGGTATGCATGTATATAGCAGTAAATCTGTTCTGTAATGTATGTAGTTTTTCTCCATGTCTCATATAAAACTGTGAATATAAGGACTCTAAGCAGCAGTATTTTCTTCCAAGCAGATAAAATGGTATTCTGTTGTACTATTAAAGTACACCCTCAGGGGTGCTCTTGAGGTTGGTTTCCTGATTGGATATTGTACATTCCACATTTACAACCCTTTAAAATATTTGAAGTAAATATCACTGTGAAGACAGTGTAAAATACAAAGTTGGAAAAAGCTATTTTACTTCATGTTTGATTTTTGCATATTTTCAAACCTTGGAAAATGAAGTGATGCTTCATTAAAACTAAGATTATCTAGGCAATGAGTGTAAATACTTGCAATATGTTTAAATAGCATTATAACTTTAGCAGAATACAAAATTATAAAGAACTGAATTGCTTTGTCTCTTCTATTATGAGTTATATGTAACATAACATTTAACACTCATAGGATGTGATGCTGCACATAATTCACCCTACTGCTTCTCAGATTCATATGAAACATTTATTTTCAGCACACAAATATATATAGAAAACTTAATGCTGACTATAGTAGAACTAAAGTACTTGAGAATATTTAGGACATATATAAGGAATAGTTTGAGGCTTGCTGGGTGCTCTCAATGTAGATCATAGAATCGTAGATAGAATAGGTGGCCTGAACTTGCCAGCATTAAAGATACAATTGTAAACAAATACCACTACAAATTGTGCCATAAAATAATGGCAGCTGCTGTTTTCTCTGCGGCTGCTGATGGGCCTCATTGTGATAGATAGGGGTTAGATTCTGACAGGCTGGGCTGTTGGTCTTGTCATTTGCATTTTCGTGGGTTTTATCAGTAAAATACAGATCAGCATTTTATAGTCAGGACCGTTGCCGTCAGCTTGACATGCACTCGTATTTAGTGCTATCAAAATGACACTTCTGCTTATGTGAACTTACATGCTTATTACTTATGTCTCCCAAGATAATTGTTCGCTAAACAAGGCAAATGTAAACAGGAGGCTATTTTTTCAGAAAGTTGCTCCTTCAGCTTCCTGTCCATCCCAAAGGTCAAATCCTTTTTTTGTGAGACCAAAAACAGCTGCTGACGCAGTGGTGACAGTGAAGAATGACAATATTATGATCTATGGTATGGTTAAGAACTCAGAGTTAAAGGTTGTAACAGAGAAACATCCTTTCAGCAGGTTTCTGCAAACCTTAATAAGTGGCAAAAGAAAAATGCTTTTGAAATGGGCACTCATTTAGAATGCTTATTTCTTCATAGTTTAGTCTTTAAGTACTTTTTTCCTGCAGAGGCCTTAGCTGCTATGAGGAATTTATATTTCCTACATTGTGCAAAATACCTGAGGTATTGAATAAAGCCGTGCTACCACCATATCTGAATAACTCAAGAGTATTGTCTCTAGCCCTGAGCATGTTGCCACTATGTGGTGGAAAGTTTTAATAAAGTTGTGCAGCACACGGAGTCTTGTAAAAGCTCCGGTAAAGGGCTGACTGATGATGGAGTAGGAGACTCAGCCCAAGCTACAACCTCTGATAATCTGCTCCCCCCTCATCTTTCACCATTACTGCTCAAATTGGTTCCCATCTCCAAAAGGGTTTGGGATGGAGGCCTTGAAAGTGCTGTGACCAAGGTGCAACTGTCAGATAAATTTTATTGGGGTAGCAGTAGGAACAATCTTCCTGGCACCACTGTGAGGACAGTGGCAGAAGAAAAAATGAAACCACACATCAGGGGCTCTACTGTGATGATCTGTTGTGGTTTAAAAAATTATCTCTGCCTCAGAAAATTTACTCTGTCCTGGCCAAACCCAGTACCTGAGGTCTGGCACAGGCTTTTGAAACAGGCTGTGGAGCAGATATTTGTGCTGCATGAGGCTCAGTGCTCATGCTGGTTTCATCCCCAGCACTCAAAGCTGTTTTTAGGTTTGCTCATAAGAGCTCTACTGATTTCCCTTCCAAATAATCCTGTACAAGCCTGGTGGAAGAGGTTGCATTTATTCATAGCCACCTGCTTGTTTGTTTATTGTGGACCGGGGGGAAGTCTATTAGACTTATTAGACATTAACTTTATTTTTGGTTTTAGCTGTTAATGCTGGATGTTCTGCTGTTCAGGATGTTTCACTGGGCAGCTTTTGTTGTGCTTTAAAAAAAGGTTTAATCACTTCTTTTGGGCTTCCTTTCCATTTTTTTTTTTTTGGTGCAATTTCAGTGATGTTTGTCTAATTATGCTTTTTTTTTTTAATTAGAAGAGGCAGAAGGTTTCTTTAATGTGTTCATTTTTGTCTTAAAAGAAGAAGGTGATGTTTCATAGAATGATTGAGTTGGAAGGAACCTTAAAGATGATCTAGTTCCAACCCTCCCACTGTGGGTAGGGTTTTCACTCACTAGATCAGGTTGCTCAAGGCCCCATCCAGCCTGGCCTGGGATGCTTCCAGGGATAGGACATCCACAACATTTCAAGGACAGCCAGGTTTTCTGGAGCAGGCTGGAAGCTGATGTCCCCTCATGGTAAACTACTGTATTCCTACTTGAGGTTAGGAGTTGCAAAAGTTGAGTGCTTTCAATAACTGGGTTGAGAGGGATGGGATGCTGGCTGGAGGGAAGGGTAACTGGCCCTTTTTTGATATTGGTGATCTAGGACAAGAGAGAGTCTTGCTATTGGTCTGATTTTGTTTTTTTTTCCCCAACAGACAAGAGAAATACGCTAGTTTTACATGAGAAACATCTAAGAGAAAATGCACACAAGAGAAAATGGGAACTTATAGGATAATTTCTGGGGTAACCTTGTTGTGACCTTCCAGTACCTAAAGAGAATTACAGGAGAATTTAGAAAGGGATTTTTTACAAGGACATGTAGTGACAAGGCAAGGGGTGGTGACTTGAAACTGAAAAAGGTTAAATTAGATATTAGGAAGAAATTATTTACTGTGAGGGTGATGAGGCTCTGGAGCAGGTTGCCCAGAAGAGTTGTGGTTGTCTGGAAGTGTTCAAGGCCAGGTTGGATGGGGCTTTGAGCAATGTGGTCTAGTAAAGGTGTCCCTGCCCATGGCAGGGCTGTTGGAACTTGATGATTCTTAAGGTCCTTTCCAATCCAGACCGTTCTACGATTCTTTGAATTAACTGTGGCAGAAAAAGAAATTATTTGCTTAGAGAAAGAAGTTAAAACCTGCTTGCCTTTTGCAGGAAAAGAAATGGCAATTTCCCTTATTTTTCCAGACCGTTCTGTTATTTTTATGCATATTCCTTGTTCTGAGCAGTCAGTTGAATTTCTCAGTATTTAAACTGATATTTAAGAGTTAAATGTTGACAACTAGCAAAACTTTAAAATAGTAACCCAGCTAATGGTACAGCTGCCTCAATGAGACGTGCTGCTAAAGCTAGAGAAACTCAAAAAGAAAAGAAGTTGGCTAATTCTCAGTAGAGAGCAGCAATGGCAGGTAAAAACATTGTCAGTTAAAACATATTTTATCATGATTACCACAGAACTCATTATTATGATTAAAGATGTACTAGCCATGACATGCCAGCTACATGCTGGTAGCAGAAAATACCTGCTGTTTGTAGGTTATTATCAACCTCCTTTGAAGAAAATCAGTCTTTCTTTACATTTGCAATGCAATGAAACCCCAGGCATTTCTTTGTATCTTTAATTTAAGCATGCTTTTCAAACGCAGACACACAGCTGCAGTGAGCAACCAAATGGGTTTGTCATGTTTTGTGGCATCCCACTAAACAAAAAGGGATTTTTTGCCAGTATCTATGTTAATGTTTTGGGATTGTCTGTTGAAATTCTAATCTATCTATCTGAATGAAAAAGAAGAAACTTTGCTAAGAGTGCTTAATAGAGTACTGCATCCTATTTGGAAATCATAATTTTAATTATAATTTCTAATGTTATATTGTACCATAAATAACATTAGCGGAAATTGCTACCATGAAGAAAATCACTAACCGTACCAAAGTCATTGGTTTTAAACTGTGATTTGCCTATCATAGAGTATGATGGAAAAAAAATGACAAAAATGCAAATATAAAATGCAAGTTCAGATATAACCAAGCCCATTTCAGAAAGAGTTTAAGTGTTTGCAGCAGTTATTTTTCATGCAGAAATCTATGTTGAGTGTCAGCTTCAATAAGCTCAAGTTACTTGGTCAGATAGATACTGTGCAAATATTAAACTGCCTGCTTTGTCAGTGAACCGGTGGATGTGTCATTCCTCCTATCTTTATTATTTTTTAAATAATTCAGCACATGTGCACTATTAGCACTGTAATATGAACTCTCCCATGCTGAGGATTTTATTTTGCCTGAGAAGAAAATGAGCTTTGTCTTTCAAAAGGTTGTTGATATCTTGCCTTTTATGACCAGCTATTGTCTCCCGATGAACACATCTCAGTAACTAGGTGGTAGTAAGCCTAAGTATTATAGGAAGAGAAAGCCCTTCCATTTGTAGTTGTGTATTTGTAAACTTACTGGTTTTACTAACTACAGAAACTCAAAGACTGGCTAGTCATGTCTTAAGAGGTCAGTCTATGCCTATTGCTGAACATAACATTAAATCACAAGTTCTATTTGAATTTCCAGCATGACTTAATTATTCTTTTTTTTGAATTTGATCCTTCTTGTATCCTCGTTTTTTTTCTTATTGACTGATGTAAATTCAGCTTTCTATCTCCATTTTTTTCCCTTATGCCTCTCACTGTTGCAACTTACCTTGGATGGCAGGTTATTGGTTACTGCCTACGGGAGCCTTTTCCAGGAGCTAATTTAGCTGTCAGTCTGAAATTGGTAAAAAGGATGAAAGATGGATCATAGGCCTGGGGCATGCCTAGACCAATATCTAGCATATCCCTATCTGGAAGTACGCTTATTAAAACAGATTTGAAAAATATTTTTTCCCAATCTTGCTCTGCCATCATTTCATCCAGCTAAGAAAAACATTTTCGCACTGACACTACTGATTCTTTGGCAGCTCTCTTTTTTTCTGAAAGGAGAAAACAGTATTTAGATACAAGATCAATAGAAAAACAAATAGACTATTATATTCCCTAGAGAAACCCCCAGAGAGAAGACAGATGTGCAGAAATTTAATATTCTTGTAGGCAAAAATCACAAACATGGGGGTTCTGTTCAGCTGAAATGAGCTGTGGTAAATGTGTATGAAATAAACATTTTAAAAGGAGTAATAAAAAAAAGGAACGCTTTCAGGCTAGGCTGAGGTGCTGTGTTTGAATTTGTGACCCCTTCAAAAAGTAATTTTGCATCGACAAATGATGGTTACTTTAATATTATATGGTTCAGGCATAACTTCATATAGCGAGGGAAAGGAGGGTTTCTCTCCATCTGATCTTTTAAGATGTACTCATCCATTCACAAAGTTCATACAGAGAACTGTCTAATATTGCCTCCATTTTTTATGAAGATAATTATATTCTTCTGCATGACCTTGAGCTTGTTACTCGAATTAGGTTTATTGGTTTGGTTTATTTTCCAAAATAATTTGCAAATAAAAGTAATTTTCTTTAAAAAATTGACTGTAATTTTCAATAACAAATTATGTGTCCATTGTCCACTTTCTGTCCTTACAAGTCAAATCCTGTTGTTGTATCTACACAATGAAAGGAGTAAACTGAAACTTTCTGTATCTGCTGTGTCAGACTTCTTCTTGGAGCTCCTGCACTGAACATTTAACCAGGATTATGAAGGGTTTCCCTCCTGTTGGAGGGGCTGCAGGATGAGTGTTAAAGAAACAAGGTAATTGGCTGATGTCACACTTCAATTGATGTTCTTGAACCTAGCCACAAGTCTGTTGGAGGATTACACATTCAGCTTTATGGAAAAACACAAATTTTCCTCCCACCCAGTCCGTTTTTCCAATCACATTTGTGTCATGGCCACCATTCTCTTCTTTCCCCTTTGAATTTGCCCAATGCTGAAAACTAGCTGTGGATCAATAGACCTCGTGTTTAATTTTAGACACACAAATACCATCACAGAGCTGTGAAAGCAGTGTTAGCTTCTATTCTTAATATTTATCACATATCAGAAGCAGTTACAAGCTTCTGCCAGCTTAGACCTTGTTTGGGTTGGACTAGATTCTCTATATGCAAAATTCCATACTGCCCTTTCCCTTAAGGAGCATATTTTCCAAAGTACAAGATACGTTAGGGATGTGTGTGTGTGTCAGATGGTACAGGGATGGAGAAATTTGTGAGAGAGGGAGAAATTCAGCAGTAGTACATGTAGTTCTTAAGCTACTTTTTAAGTATGTTAAATCATACTTGCTACCGATGTCTTCAAAACAGCATAATTTTACCTCTGCCAACAACTTTGTGTAATTCAGGCATAAAATTCATTTAAAGGGAGTTGTAGATGCATAGTATCTCCTCTTAAAAGTTGATACATTAGCATTTTTGTTAGCATTTTTCACTTTCTAGCTCACGATTCCTTGAAAATTTGAAAACTTACTGATTCCTTGAAAATTTGAAAACTTACTGAATATTTTTAACTTAGATGGCAAATGTACTTGTGCACCTCTTTAGTTGTCATTGTAGAGGTATTCAGTGAGTGGCTATGACTCTTGATTGTAGAATTCCTTAATGTAATTCTTTATGGTTTTATGTATTTTTGCAAATGCCTCTTTTTTAGCATGGAAATACATAAGAAGAGAGATACAATACATAAGAATGTGGATGTGTGGATCATGAACCTGTGGATAAAAATTTTGTTATTCTTACTTGAAGATAATCTTGCCAGGAAAATAGTGTAGGTTTCTAGTAGGACAATTTGTCTTAACACTAGAAGAGTACCTTTAAAAATTCTTGTATGATAATATTTTTCCTCTTCTCCAGATTCAGAAATCTGGAAAAAAATCTAAGGATGAGAGGTGATTTCTTTTTTCAGGCTCACAAAGGTTAAGCAGTGCATACCTGCAAGCATGGGAATCTGATGGAAAAGTTATGATCAGATAAGAAAACTGAGAAGGTTTATCCAGAATGAACAGAGACAGAAAAAGAAATTCAAGTATGTACTCATTAGTCCTGTTTTTGTAGAAATGGATCTTCTGCAGTTTTTTTTTGGTTGCTGAAGGATGTAGACTTTCATTTTTAGGTGTTTTAAGTTAGGTGGCATAGAGCTAGCAGGAGAGCTGGGGTGAGAGCTCCAGACATCATTGTCAATTCTGTCAATAAGTCAATAACCAATACTGTTGATATGTATGTTACAAACCTGCAAGATGCTAAGCACACTTGACTGTTGTGGAATTTTACTGGGAATTTCTCACCAGCCCTTGAGGTGATGGTCCATGTTTCTCAGTACAGTTTTACTTAGGCAGGAAGTGGATGGTGCCTGTACATTCTGGATGCATGGGGCCTCTTCAAAGAGACCTTTGCAGAGAACACAGAAGCTTGTGAGTGCATTAATGCAGGTCTGGACAACTTGTGTATTAATGGCACTTGGGGACATTGTTTAGTGTTGGGCTGGGCAGTGATGGACCCACTGATACTAAAGGTCTTTTCCCACCTACCTCATTCCATTCTATGATTCTGTGTTTCATGTGTGACCCTACCCCATCAGAGGTGCAAAAACTCCATCTTACTCCAGAAATGGAGTGCTGATGCCTGCTGTAAGCTGGAGGACTCTAGCACAAGGAAGGACTGGGGATAATGTGGTGTGGGATAGACAAGGTTTGTCTCTCTGGAATGTGAAGTCATCCTAAAGGTTATTGCCTTTTTCTGCACAGCTTTGTCAGAGTTGTAAAAAAATTAATTTTTCACTTGCTGAAAATTACTGAACACTCTTCACAAGCATCTGTGTCTTCAGAGAGAGACAAAGTCTATGTGAAAAATGTTCTGTAGTGAGGACTGGGTACAATAGCAAATATCATCTAATTTTTTGGCTAGAGCTTGCATTCATTTTGACTGGTTTTGACTATATTCTTTGGCTTTCCAAAAGCTGCTGTGTATCAAAAAATGGAATTTTAACTGTCTGAAAAAAAAAGGGGCCCAACCCCCTGCAGATAATTCACGTTGTCCAGAAGGGAAGAGACATGTGAGGAGCGATGCTAACAGCCTTTTGTCTCCATGTCCCCTAGTGTTTTTTTCTACTGTCTTGTTTGAAAGCAGATTGTGCGTGAAGGGTATTTAAAAATATCCAAACTGATCAAAATCATCTATGGCATGGAGGCAGAAATAGCCGGGAAAACAAACAGACCGGAGATGAAATATGGATGAGATAGACATACCAGTGTTTCATGAAAGAGAGAGCTTAAAACCAAAAGCCAAGAAACACAAATACAGGGAGTTAAAGCACAGATACTTTATGATTCACGTTACTGTCTTCAATTAACTATGATATAGAATAGCGCGATTTTTTCCTTTCAAAAGAGAAATCCATCTCCTTGCTTATTTTTCCACTTGCTGCTTTCTGTTTAAGTTAATTCAGCAGTAATTGGATACACTGTGTCTAATTCTTAATAAATCAACGGAACTTTATAGTGATATTGACAGTGGCTTTGCTTGCCCCATTGTTTCTATCAAGAGTTTTATTCTGCTTCAAAACAATTTGCTGTGAACGCCCTTGTTTGTTTGCCACACTAGGCTTTGTTCTGGCTGAAAACTTTGATTTATAACTGTATATAATTGATGGCTGTGGGGTAGGTGGACTATAGCTATTGCTCCTCCTCTTTTAATCTAGCTTTGCGTAGAAATCCATGTAGTGGAGCATTCTCAAGGGAACCAGGCTGGGAAATTCTCTGTATACCCAATGGGAGGCCATTAATCATAGTGAAGAGTCTCTTACTGGCTGCAAGCATGTTTGTGAAAGTCAGGAAAACAAAAGTGGACCACCTCAAAATGACTGAACAAGAGAATAGATGTTAAAGCCAATGTATTCATTGTGATGCATCAAAAAAAAAAAAAAAAAGGAATAGTTTATGCATTGAAATATATTTTTTTCAGGTAGATTTGGCACATTTAAAGATATCTTATACACTAGTAAATAACAGTAATTGTAGATATTAGAGATCAGAATCCTAGGANTCAGGTAGATTTGGCACATTTAAATGTGTCACTAGTTTTTCACTATTAAATAACTGTAATTGTATATGTTAGAGATCAGAATCCTAGGAAAACAAAAAAAAAGTTTTGCTGATTGCTACTGTGGATCTGAAAGAAACTTTGAAAGCACCAGATAACAAATACCCAAAGGATTTGCTGAGTGTGTGTCAGAGCTGAGCTGGTACAAGAAAAGTCTAAAATGTCAAGTGAGATTTCAAAGAATATTTGTCCAAAAAATGTCTCATTCAGAGCTACCAAAAAAAAAAAGTAAAAAAAAAATTATTAAATTTAAATTTTACTGGTTTTTAGGAATAGTTTTTTTGCCTGCAGCTGGTGCATTCTCGCTGTGGTCCAGTGCAGGTGAGGAAGCACCTTAGAGCACCTGCAAGCTCTCAGAGGTGGCACTCACCTGCACGCTGTGAAGCCCAAACCCCCACATTATCAGTGGGGGTCCCAGTGCTTCTGCAGGTCCTGCTGTCTTCTCGTATCCTTCACAGAAATGTGCTGCTCAGACACAAACCTAATGGGTTCCAGTTGTGACTGCTCCGAAGGTATTTGTACAACAAAGTGATTGTGCTCGAATTTGAGTATGTCCAAGTTGGATAGGAGATGGAGTTACAGGAGGTATTTTTGTGATTAAAAATTTCTGCCCAGCAGGGAGAAATTAAGGAAGTAAAGAGGCTTAAATGCAGTTTTTAAGCACTGACAATCTGGACTTTTTCCCATATAAATAGCCATAAACTATAGGCAGAGAGGTATTGGAATATGACAAAACATTAGCTTTATTTACTAGACAAACAGTTGGGTTTTTTTTTACTTTAGAGGCTAAATTTGATGCAGTCAAAGATAATGCTACAGTTTGTCTTCTCATGAAGCTGTGATAGAGCAGCACACTTAAATCAGTTTATTTACCTCACAAAAATCTTCAATGAACCTTCCTACGAATTCCTAACAATTTCAACCTATGTACTTTTAAAAAGTCAATAAAATTCATAAAACAATTTCCTTGAAGAAGGCTGAAATGTAGCAATGGAAATAGCACTTTCCAGAAATTATTATACATAGTTTCAAAAATCTGATAAAGTAAGATGGAAACATTTTCTCCAGACATTGGTACAGTGAAAGCTACAACTTATCCTGACAAAATAGTTACAAAGTTAAAAATGGCATAGCAAGCAGTAAATTAAATCTGAATATAATATGTGGAAGAATCAATGTTCATTCTGAAGCACTAAGTATTTTTTTTTCTTAGTTTATACTAAATTTATGACATTGGGGAATAGGAGTAAGATACTGACTTACATCTGGTAATTTTTTTAAGATAAAGGGAAAAAACCTTAAATTTTCTGTGATTAAGAGAAATAAACACCTTAGTCTGTCTTTTTTTCCTATTTATGGAAAGGGATTAATTTCAGATATGTTTTGCCATTTCCAATATTCATGTCCCATTTTTATTCAGTACTGCTTTATACATTAGCATGACTTAATTTCTTTTTTCTCACGTTAAGTTGAAATTAAAATGCAGTCTATGTCTCAAAGTTGTATATTCATTCTTGATACAAAGCACCTGTTAAACTCTGATTATTTCAAGTTAAGCAAACACCTAAGCTGCTCTCAGTGAAGGTGACTTCTCTGAACTGCAACTTGCACCCTTATGTACCTTATTAAATTACAGCTTTGTCAAACTGAGTGCTATGTCCTGTTTTAGTGGTGTTCCACATGTGGGTGTAATGATCACTGATCTTAAATCCCTTTTAATTACTGCCACTTCACTTGTTTTCTTGTTTCCTGGCATAGTGGAAGTCCAACGGGAATGAAGTCCGGGCTTAAGTGTTCATCTCAACTATTCATCTTAGCTTTCCCTATTGTTATGTTTATGCTGAGTTTTATTAGACTCATGGGATCAAAATGTATTCCCTTAGTTTTACAAAAAATGAATAGCTTTTGTACATTCTTAGCATTTAAAGTAAACACAGCGAGTTTTTAAAGCACTCTTTTTTTCCCCCAACAACTAAAATACGGTCTTCTGTTCTAAGCATAAATCATAATTTCATTATCAACAGAGAGAGGTCCAACGCAATATATATGTATAGTTGAATGATACAAGTGGCATTTTTGTGTAAAATGTAATCCCTTGCCCAAGTAAACACTTCATAACAACATGAGTGAAAGGGTGTATTTAAAAAACGAAGGCTTAAAGCAAGTTACTTATGAGTTATACGGAATGCAGTTTTTGTAAAATATGAAGCTCACTGGATATGATCCAAACCAGCTGAACTATGTTAAAAGGTATAATAAACAGTCATAGCTTTGCATGCAGTTATTTAATTGGCAAATAGATTTTTCTATCACTGTCACTGGCAATAGCAGCCATTTGATACCAGGGCTTGGATTAAATGTTTCATCAGTAGTGCCTATTTAAGGATCTTTATGGAAGAACAAGTTAGTCCCCTGGGCAAGCCCATGTCAACTGCAATAAAGAGATCCACACAAGTGAATGAGATGTATTTTTGCAGGATTTACAGGGAGGCTACGATTCGCTTTTCTATCTGGATGCTTTGAGGGCTGCTTCCCATTTTGTTTAACAACAGTGTCTGCTGGTGGCAAGTACTGAATACCGAACATTGCATATCCAAAGGATTTTTATAGTTCTCTTGCAGAAACGGATTTATAAATGGTTGTCATCTTCCTGGAAATAGGTGAGTCTCTGATAAAAGCGGATATTGCAGGATTTCAGTAGGTTTAATTTTCTGGTAAATATTCTGCATCTCGACTAAACCTACAGATACTCCAAGTATCTGCCACATTTTCTTCTCTCTCATTCAAAACTAAAAGTCAGAACCTTCTGAATACCTCTCTCGCTCTTTTGGGTACAAGGAAAATGTAACGTCTGTGGGTTTCAAGATTGCTTGACTTTATTTAGTCCACTGTCCTGCTCCCAGGGTGCTCATAAGGTCTGTGCATGTAGTTAACGCTTGCTGCAGTGCTTTATAATTGGTTCGTATAATATGTGCGTTTGTCATTTTATAGCACATTAGTTGAATTTAGAAGCTTTTTTAAAGTTAATTTTGAATATGTATCTGTGCTTGTCAGGGAGCCTTAGTTAGTTCTTCTTGGCAGCTAGATTAATTTTTCCCTGGTTGATTTTAATTTCAGGACTTTGTTTAATATTTTTCATCCTGAAATTCTTTAAGAACAGGCAAAAATACATGATATAGCTGAAACCAATTACATCTACTGTTCGTTTTTATGTCCGTGTAACCGTTCTGGGTATAAATTTAAGTCTCAGCTGTTCATTGGCATCTTTTTGATCTGAACTGGTGATACTGCATCTAACCTTCTTAGCTAGGTGACTGCTTTCTGAGGTTGAAAAGTGGAGAGCAAATGCCTCTGAGGTGGAATTAAATGAGCCGTTTGCAATAGATTCAAACTCTGGTGAATAAGCATCTTTCAGGCTCACTTGAAACAGTTCAAACTTTTGTTCACTGGCTCTTCTCTGGCGTGAAGCAGAACTTATACTATTACTTCAAGAATTGATTCTAGGCTTCTGGTGAGAGTAGGAGAGGAGTCATCCTGTTATGCATGCTTGGCAATTTGTGTTCTCAAGAGGGTATATATATATATGTACTACATATATCTCAATGTGTACCAATTATATGTGTATCCATATGTAAGTATTTGTATTTATAAGCTTATGTAATTTGTATATTTTATGTACCTATTCATATAAATTAGTAGGTATTTTTCTTTTTACTTAAACATGCTTTCTGAACAAAACTCATAGTTGTGTTTTTATCATACATAGGAAAACAAAAATTTCCCACTGCACAAGGACTCTTTTACACCACCTGCTAGTGCAGAAATGCTTCTAAATAGTATAGTATAGTATTTTACACTGACCATAATGTCTTCACAGTCATGTCAATGTAAAAGGGCATGAGTTTAATGTGCACTTAAGAGTTATAACTGTGCAAATTTTTCTGTGCAAAATGGGAAGGGGAAGCAAGGGAGCAGGTACCTTGCTCAGCCAGCCTTTTTTGCCTCTTACTCTCCTCAGTCCCTGTTGTTTCCTGCAGCCTCCTGAAGAGCTGCCAGCCAGTGTTAACTCAGATCTTGTTTGTGGGTTATAGAGTCGTGAATTTAGATGGTTAACACAGATGGTTCCTGTTTCATGACTTGCCTCATATGTGCTTCTTTCCTGGGCTAATGTAAATAATGGGTATTTTTATAATAGAAACAGTGTCCGAGAGAGATGACTTTCTGTCCCAATTAGTTCTGTCCTGCTTGTAGTTATATTAAAGAGTAGGTGTTAGGTTTTGTCTAGGGACTAGAAGAGTGAATTTTTTCATGCCTGCAATATTATTGATATTGAAAAAAAAAGAAGAAAAAAAAAAGAAAAAAAAGATTTCTGGTTTGAGCCCAAAGTCCCTTCTACATTTTACAGTAGCTTTGAAATGGAAAGGTCTTTTCACTCTGCTTTATTTACATTATTATTAAGGAATAATATGATGTAAATCTATGAAAAAGCTACTGGTCTGTCCTTGAAAGCAAGACCTCAAGACTCTCCTCCTGAAGGACTTGGAGGGAACCATCTAACTAATCAGCTATTGACTGGACAGCAGGTGGAGATTGCTTAGTTTATTGATAAATCATCAAACAAGCAAATGGAAAAAAATGTTTGTGACTAATCTGTGTGTTTCTGTCCACTTAAAACCTTGAATTGTCTTCTGCCCTTGTGGTTTTGTGTGCTCGCTTAAGTTGGCAAGATTTTCGTGGCAATGAATGTATTTCTAGAGCCAAGCCATTTCAGGATGTGACCATCTTTGAATAATTTGCATTGCTGTTGCAGAAAAAAATAATACCATGTCATCATCACTGAATATATCTGTCCTGTTCCATTGCTCCTCACCAGGAGTGTGCATCCGTAGGTTTCTGTGCTCTCTCCCCTGTAGATTTCATGTGCCCTCCTCTGTGACTCGAGGAGGCAAGAGACGAGTATCACTTTGCATGATAGTTCAGCCTTGTAACCTGGAGTGCAGTGGCTGCTAATGTGTTTTTTGGGTAGGTTTTTCTGCTTGTACAGATTAATGACCCGATTCGGAAGCCGTTCTACATTCTGGACTCCTGCTGATTTCTGTTTGTTCAGAACTGCAAGGGAAGCTAGCTCTAAGCATATATCCTGGCATAATTTATTAAGGGTCCAGTCCTGGTGCCCAGCCAGCGTTGAAATAATAATAAACTGGCCTTCACACTTCCATCCTTCTTTCTCTTATCTTGAGGCAGAGATTTTTCCTATCTGCTGAAGGATGTGTGCTCTTAGTACTGTGGACATGGATAGAGGTTTCTGTGGACCTCTGGTACTACTCAAGGCACATTTTTCATCTGCCACAGAGCACAGAGACAAGAAGTGAATATTTTCTTCTCTCTAAGTTGCCACGTCGTGAGAGTAGCTGTGGTATTTTGAGGAAAAGTTGAGCATTTCCCCAATGCATTTATTGCACCTTCAAAGCACTGTAGATTTTCTTGAAGTTCAACAATGGAAGAGTCTGTTCCCCTTGTCAAGGCCTCTGTTTGGCGTTGTATGGACTCAGTTCTCAGGGGAGCAGGCATGTGATGGGCCTCTCTGGCTTAAGGAGTGATGGTTTTGCCTGTAGATGATCCAAGAGTAGCTGTGCATGCTAACTCTCTGTCAGTATCTAGAGGGCTTCACCACCTGACCCCATCCTCAGGTGTGGATATGCATCTCCAAGCTGCTAACTGCACAGTGCCTGAACTATGAGTATTCCTTTTAGAAATCCTGTATTTCTGTCTCCTAGAAATAGTAGTGGTCCTGAAAACCCATAGAAACCTTGTTTCCCAAGAATTTAAAGATCCTATTTCTATTCACATTGAACAGCAGTGTACTTGTAACTGAATCTTTCCTGACTTCTTGACAATACACTTTTGAGGAGCAATTCTTCCCTGTAGAAGGCAGTTGTTCAAAGTACCTTGGAGATTTGCAATGCTAGAAGTAGCCAAGGTGAGGATGGATTACTAGGTAGAGTGCAGGTGCACGTTAAATGCAATTTATCGCATGGATGCCACCCTCAGGTGTGTGGGTGGATGGGTTGAGATGCTTACCTAAAGCTTTAACTTGCTCAGTGAACACTTAATTCAGAGGATTTTCAGTTTTCACTGCTTCTAACAGCATTCTGTAGTCGTAGTTTCATAAGATTAGCAAATAGGTTTTCCATTGTGTTAGGTGTAGGCACATTGCTCTGCAGAATCACTCAAGCATGGATGCCTTTTTTTTCCATCTAGTTGTTTCAGCAACGTGCCTATTGTGACCACTGAGAGATTATCACTGCCTGGTAGGTAGTATCTCGTCTTCTCGTGGGGGATTTTGTCTCTAGTTTTCCTGCACACATTCATGGGGAAGACTTCTGTTGTGAAAATCCTTTTGTGTCTGCACCATCTCTCTTTTCAGCTGCACCAGACACTTAGATTCTGATTTTACATATATATTAGTGTGACACGACACTGTTGAGATATCAGTGGATTTATGCGATGAAATCCTTAAGACTGAATTATCTGATTTTGTAACTTGCATTTGGCTTGTACTGTCTCCCAAGAATATCTATTTGCGTTTTCGTCAGAGACTTCAGAGGCAGTATCTTTTCAGATATGAAAAGTAACAGCAATAAACTACATTAGCAAATCCTCCTACAAGCTTCTTCTGTTTCCTCAAACTTCATGCTTAATAGTTGCTGGTAAATATTCTCTCTTTTCATCAAAGTGTCTTGTAAAGATCAGTGATTTTAAAGAATTCATGCTAAAACTGCACAGATCTGCTTAGTTATAGCTGCTAATTGACTGCAATATGAGAATAAAAAGAGAATGTATAAATCTGAAAACGCTGCAAAAAGTTGATAGGAAAGTGACTGTGATTTTGAAATGACGCTGTGTCTTTTTTGGTCCTGGGTGGGTGAGACCGGATTTGTCTAATGCCAATAGCAAAGCGTCATTGTATTCAACTGGTCCGAGATTTTGCTGTTATGGGTGTGGTGAGAGACATCTGACATTTTCTCTTTGATACCTGAAACCACCACAAAAACCAAAAAAGTAAAATACTGTGATTTCTTTTTCTGTTACCACGTAGACTGTACCTCTTTTTTTTCCTCAAAGTTCAGCTTGTCCCTCACAGCTGAGCTGAAAAATCAAATACTAAATCTGATACACTTGCATTCCATGTGGAAAAGAAAGCCTGGATTTGGAGTCAGTCCTACCTCTGAATAAATAGAGTCTGCTTTTTCAAACAAACCTATGCTGATTAATAATGCGCTTCTGTACTCTGCCAAAGTAAATTTTGCACAAGGGTAGTGAAAAAATACATGAAACTTGATAATCTGCAGTGAGTTTTAATTTTGGTTGATGTGAACTTGAAATTTAGGGGCTCAGAACTACACTAAAACAGTAAAAAAGCTTAATCTGCTGCTGTCTCTAGGAACTGCTGCATTTTGCACGTTTCTTCTGTAAGTTTGTGGGGCTTTTGATTCTTCCAAGAAAAAAACATATTGATTCCATATTTTCTTTCCTGCCTGAGCAAAATCCCTTTAGTATAAGAAAGCAAAGTGTAACGGTCCATAAGCCATTAATGCATATTGTTTATAACATGTAGTTTAAGTGTGTTTCTCCTGGTAGTGGCGCTTCTAAAGCCAGATGCAAAGCCCGAGCGAGTTTGGGCTTGAGCATCATGAGGAGACTAACTGGTGATGGTCTCTGTTAGAAATTCGTGCTCCTACTGAATTCCCGAGCTTTGAGCATGGCATTGTCATTGGCTTTGTGCAGTCTGGATTTTGTTTCTTTGCATTGAGGTGTGCATCCTGCACACCTTTCCACTGCAGTGGAAAGAGTTCAGAAGAATAAGGTAATGCGGTGAGAGCATGGTGGTAGTAGTAAGAAAAATGTGTACTTTGAAGTGGATGTAAACATTTAAAAAGGAATACATTTGCAGTTTGTGAGTTTTCATGGTTGGCCTGAATACAAGAATGCTAAAGCATTGTAAAAAGATAATTTCTCTAAATACTGACAGCACCATCTTCGGCGGAGGTGAGGAATTGTTTTGCAACTCTTCATATTTCAGTATGTCAAGACTGACCACGTTTTGTATTTATTCAGGAATTATTGCAGTGTAGCAAAAGGTGAAATTTTTGCTACAGTGTGTAATCAGTTCATCTGTTGGCTGGTGGATCAAGCTATGCAGAGAAGCAGTTAAGACATCGCTCTCCTCCTAGCTGTTTGCATTAGTTTTGCATCCAGCTGCTTTGCCTCAGCTAGTGCCCAGTTCTGTTGTGCTCGACTCAGTAAATCATGGCTAATAAACAGCAATTTGTTAATGCGGTGACGTACAAAGATATGGCAGTATATATCGGGCTATGGCTTTTACATGCTAATGAGCTCTCTGTTCCTTATTGTGTAATTCTTCCCCATTGCCTTCCTGTGATGGAAGTGCTCTGTTCACAGCTTCTGCCATGTGCAATGTCCCCATGGAGACCGTGTGTGGCGTACACCTCCCCTTTTTTATCTAATAAGTTCCTAGATGCTTATGGAAGCTTCTCTGAAATACCCTGTGAAAGATACGACTGAAATTAATACTTTGAAAGATTACTTATTACAAAGAAAATAGTGATAGATTATATCAACTTTGTGGGAGCTGGAGGGAGATGGGGGGGTGCTAATCAATGATACTGTGAGCTTTAAAAGAATATATTCAAAGAATTTTTTTTTTTTTTTGGCCTGGTGAGGATGCTGCCTATCCTATTTACATTCCTTTTCTTCCTACCTAGAATTTCTTCCTTTTGTTATAGGAGGCTGTTGTACCTACATTATTGACTGGTGAGGTATCCAAGTGCTAAGTTTGCAGTTTTTGTGAAAGCTGTTTGGTTCTGATTATATCCAGTTCAATCTGTTCTGTAACTTCGTCTCCTTTCCTATTTACTGTTGTATGCCTTTATTTATAAATATCTTTTTTGTGCACTTTTTTTTGTATGCCTGGCTCATAAAATCACAGCCAGAAGTACAAGCTTTATGACTATAAAACAAGTCATGCCTACCTTGTAGACTGTGTCATCTGCTGTGATGTTGTATTCTATGTATTATCAATTTTACTGTAAGAGGAAAATTAGAGCATGCATTTTCCACATGAAGAAATCAAATGTAATCTAAATGCAAACCACAGGTTTTATTGCACAGTAATATTTGATAGCACTGCTATTACTAATCCCAGCATGACAAGAAACACAGCATAGTTATGAAGTTCGCAGCACTCATTTTTTAATGGTCTTTTTTTGGCTAGGAAAGCCACAAAGCCAGGGCAGATTGTTTGCCAGTTGTAGTCTCAGACTTTCAGAAATGTTAGTGAAATATAGTACATTTTTACAAATCATTTCAGGTCTGACAAGAATTCGTATCCTTTCTAGTTTCCATGAAAACGTTATTGAGTAGTAAAAATAAAATTAGATAATTAACCATATCCAATAAATACCTTGTTATCAGTGCTTTTGCATCTGTAGGGTACTTTATGAGGAGTTCTAAATTTTTATTTTATTTTTTGTATTTAGGGTTTTAGTATCTATAATCATAGAAATTCAAAGAAAATGATTGTATTACAGTAGAGTGCATCTGCCTCCCAGGTGGGGACCACCCTGCCACTGGTCTTGTAGGTTTTTCAGAACTATTAAGACGACAGTGAATGAGCTTCTTTCAGTCAGCTTTGGTAAAAGTGTCACAACTGACTTTATAAAACAGTGGTAACCCAAGAGTATTATGCAAGTGTGCAGTTTGGGATTGTTGGGTATGATAACCCATTTGCAGATGATAAATAGTATTGAGTATAAATCCTCAACAGCTGTTGGGAGCTCATTCTGAAATCAGAACTGTGGTCCTCTCTAATAGGTGTCTGGATTCATACTTCCTTTAAGTGAAGAATACTACTTACCATGTTGTTGTTTCCATTAGATAAAATTTTCATACAGACCTCTCTTTTTGAAGCAGGGATCTAAACCAGGTGTATTGGACACATCAGACCAGGAGAAAGTCAATGCTGCTACACAGACAGGCATTTCCTGGGGGCTGGTCCCTGCTCCATGGGCAGCAGTTCTACAGCTGTTCCTTCACTGTGCACGCTGTAACCATAAATGGGAGAGGACAAGGGAAGAGAGTTCAATGGGAAAGTGAGGAACGTGCCACCATCTGAAGGCTTTTCTTTTGTATAAGTAGGGAATGATGCTAATCCGTGTTCTGGGGGGTAAATACCTGCCCTGTGTTTGTGATTGGCCAGACTATATGATGATGGTGGATTCTTCCTTTTCTGTATTTAGATTTGTTAGCTGTACCGAGTTAATAATGCCTTTCTATCTAGTTAGGGGTTTTTTTTTCCTTTTCAATTAATCTCTTACTGTCTGGGCATCCAGTCTTGTTTCTGTTAAGGGATATTAGCAAGATACCTGGAAGGAACTGGCTTGCTTAAGTGATATACACTGTGACATAAGATAAAATAAATCAAATTCAGAAGTAATATCACCAGTACTTATGAACATGGTCCTTTGATCATATCTAGTTGATTCAATGTTATTTACTTTCGGTGATAATGGTTTGTCTGCTTTATCTCCTCTGCTCTGTCAGTAGCTTTGACTCTGCTCATATTCACTTGTCTCAATTAATAATGCTTTTAGCTCATTGATTTTATTTTCCAGCTGGCTGAATTTATCTGTCCAACTTTGTATTTGTACAGTTTTCCCAAATCTTCCTTGCAAATGCTCATCCCTTTCTTCTTCTGAAGGAAGCTAAGGAATGTTAGTTACTTCTGGCGACAATATCCAGTTAAAGGAAAGAGAGGTTTTTGAGAGACTTAAGTACTATGTGTTCCACTAAAACTCTTTCCTCAGGAAATCTTTACTTTCCAGAAGGCCATGGTTGTGTCTTGCTCTTCAGGATGCAGTTACAGCCAGCCTTTAGGGTGTACTGATCAAGATAAAGTAATGGGCCCCACTGGAGTTTGTTTTGTTAGTTTTTAGTATTAGCTCTGTGTGTTAGAGCGGAGAAAACTCAAACACCATGGGTGTGGGTGTGCATGCATGCATCCTTTAAGCTGGATGTAAATTAAACCAAGGATTTTAGGTATTCCCAGCCCAGCATTGTTTTGGTGCTGGAAACATGGAAATTTCTGAAACGCTGTGTATGAGGCTGCAGAAAATGTCACTGTGGATGTTATCCAGTAGTATCCAGAGACCCTCTCAATCATGGCATCCTTCTGAACCTATCAGTTCCCCTAAATGCAGATTCATTTTGGAAGATCCAGCTGACTTTGAAACTCGATTTACACGCTTAGGTGCTTGTTTTTGTAGACACCTTCTAAAATACATTCTCCTTATGTCATCTTGTGGTAGTTGGTTGTGGGAACAAGTCACTAGTTCCCAAAAAACTAGTGTACCATATACAGATGTGCTATTTTTAAATATACTTTAAAATGAGTTTTTTATGTGTTTTATCCAGAGTTACAGGGGATGTTGTACAAGTACCTCAAAACATACTTTCTGAGCCTACATCTCTTTTACAGACACCAGATTAAACAGCATGGGCTTTCACTTTTTTAAAAAAAATCTTTTCTAATACTCATCTTCTGTAAAGCCAGTTTTTGGAGGGCTTTTTTCCCCTCTTCTCCACCCCCCCCCCCTTTTTCATTCTTTATTCTTTGTTTTGGTTTCCGTGTTTTTGCTTTTCTGGTTTTTTTCCCTTTTCTGTTTTACATTTCTTTGTATTCTGGATCTCCTGTGTTAAGAAGAGTGAATAAATGGGGCAGTACATAATGTAATAATATCAATTTTTATTTCAATTTTAATATTTTGAAGGCAAGTTCAGCAGGCAGTGATTATAATCAACTGAGGATGTCCAGAATACAGGAGAAAGCAGCACTTGATTACAGCAGTTTACAGTTTTACAGTTAAAAGATATGAAAAAACACAAATAGTCCCTTTGGGAAATGAAATATAATGGAAGTGTGGTTATTAAAAACTAGATATAATGTACAGTAGTTATTACCTATTACGGTAAATCACCACAAGATGCAGGAAACATATCAGATAGATAAAACAGCCGTCTTGGAATAGGTTGTCTTATTTTCCAGTGGATACTTTTTTTCTTCTTAGGCACTGAATTGATTTGGGGTGTGGAATTCATCTGGGAGCATGTTCATTGCCCTTTTCAGAGTGGCTGTTGAAATCAAGTGGTTGTCTGTGCTGAGCTGTAAGTCATGTTCCCTCGTACCCCCAGGAAAGCCGCTTCGAGGGGCAATTGTGTACAGCAGGTACTAATAGTTATTAGTTACTTAGAGTTAATGATGTTGCCAGCCTTGAGTATTTCACTTATCTTAAAATGGAAGCGCATGTTGATTTCCATTTCGCAAATGGAAAAATTGAGTCAGATGGAGTTCAGACGACTTTCCTGAAGTCACGAGCAAATCACTGTCAGATCTGAAGATGCAATCCAGCCGCCCTCTCCCCTGTGCCCTATGTGGTTATGTACAACTCTGGAGTGCCTGAGTAAGTAATTTTGGTTCATTAAAGCCTTTATGCTCCTTTGACAAAGATATGAGCAACTTTACAGCTCTTCAGGGTCTTTCATCTGGCATCTGCCAGTGCCCTCCCTGTCCATCACACACATCCAACACAACTTGATTGAGGTACTACCACCTGGATCAATTGGGACCTTGCAGGTCTGATATTCTTTCTGTTGTCATGTCCTAAGGATTGCCTGGAATAATTCTAAGAAATTAAAACATTACCTCTGTTTTGTGGATTAGAGAGAGGGAGGTTGGCCTAAGGAGGACATCCAACTTGAGCCAGTGACTTTGTGTAAATCTGTTGTGATTCCAAGAATGCAGTGATGCTGCCTGAGTCAGCTGTTATGTCAGGAATTTCTTTGATCTGCTAAATTAATATGGGTTAATTAGATTAATTAAACAGAAGATAACTAGAGATGAAGGAGGAGGTCAAGAAGAAAATTATTGGCAGTTGTAGCCTTGTGCTGGGTTAGCCTTGGCTAGCAGCCAGTTACCCACATGGCTGCTCACTCCTGCGTTCTCTCATGAGATGGAGAGAAAATAGAAGGAAGGTGAGAAGATTTGTGGCTCAAGATAATGGCATTTTAATCATGACAGCAAGAGCTGTACACGGAAGCAAAGCAAAAAGAGTAACTCATTCACTACTTCAAATCAGCAGGCAGACATCCAGCTGCTTCCTGGGAAGCATGGCCTGAGCATACATGGCAGTTGCTTGGGAAGACAAACACCATGACCATGACCATTCCCCCTTTGTCCTTTGTTCCTTGAGCGTCCACTGCTGAGCACAACATGATGTGTTCTGTAGCATCCCTTTGGTCAGTGCAGGTTGGCTGTCCCAGCTGTGTCCCCTTCCAGCCTATACACTGGAGTGGGATGGTGCAGGGCAGAGTGGGCACCAGAGGAGGTCTTGATGCTGTGCAAACCCTGCTCAGCAATAACAAAAACATCAGTGGGTTATCAACTCTGTTCCAGCCAAGGATTCAACGCATGGCACTGTATGGAATGCTATACCAGCAAGACCAATACAGCAACTAAACATGGATTTACAACACTGAAGTGTTGAAAAAGCATTTCACTTTGGCAGACTATTGAAGAAAAAAAAGCCACAAAAACCAACCAACGAAGAAACCAAACCCCCTTTTCTAAGAAGTGAACAGCAGCAGGCTAACAATAGCCATTCATAACACAAAATTGTTGCAGAGAGCATTGGGTAAATTGGACTTGAACAAATTTCCCACAATGAATGGAACTCAGTCTGTGCATTTTTGGGAGTGGGGTAAGGAGCTGGCACTGTTGAAGCCTCTCTGAAACCCCATATACTGTAATGGCAAAATAACCATGGATATCTGGAGAGACATTGGGATTACAGAATACCAGGGGTTGTGTCAAAGGAGGATGTATTCATTTCTGAGAAGAGAAGCAAAGGTGAAATCGGTAGAGACATTTTAATTAGCTTATGTGCCAGTGTTGTTTTTGTTTGAATTTTATTAATAACTTGATCTATGGCCAGGTTATGGAAAAGCGTGTGTTTTCTAGCAGCTAGCAAGAGAAAGTAGTGGAAAAAAACCTATAACTTATTTCCAGGCACTTACTTAATTAAAATACAAAACAGGCAATATGGTCTCTGGATTTATTTTTCCCATGTAGGCTAGAAGCAATAAGCTGAGATTGCAGAACAGAAAAGGTGCACTTGCACCTTTTTATCTGGACCTTTGAGCTGCTTCTTCTCTGAGATGATATTAGCTTTAAGATATTGAGAGGCATATGTTTGCCTAACCCTAAGTGGGAATTCCTCCCTCAGGAAGCCCTTAAATCCTAATGGGAATAGTAAGCCTTGAAGTTTGTTGGTTTACCAGTGTTTCTTTTCAAGTCTCATTGAGGTGAGATACAGCCTTGGGCACCTCTTATGTGGTATACTGATTTCCTTCTTCACTAACACCTGAAAAAAATCCCAAACCAACAACTCAGAGTTGTTTTCTGGTGATTCTGAAATGTTCTTTTCTGAAGGAGTTACGGTTTGTGACCCTCCCATTTCTGGTTCTGTGAGTTTCCATCTGGCTGACCCCATGAGCTGTGATGGTCTCATTGCACCCCCAGGTCTCTCACTCTGGAAGGTGCCTCCATGCCTAGGGAGGCTTGCTTCCAGCCCTGTGTGAATCTCTCTTAGCTGGCATTTTCTGGCTACAAGGGTAAGCAAGGAGCTGCATGCAGAATTGTGTGGCCTCTGCAGCTGGGATTTCTGTCCCTTGAATCTTGCATGCTGATAGATGCAAGTGGAATATAGATAGCCCTCTGATGAAAACTGGTCTGGAGGTGTGGAAAACTTAAGGCTGGGAAATGTATGTACAATTTTTTTTTATTTCAGTTTTTCTTGGGATCCCTTTCTTGAGCTTTTAGAAGCTGCCATTGCAGGGATTACTTCACCTGATATTTACAACCTTGGCTCATACCAGTTTCACACCAGCAGCTTGGGACCAGAATGGGTTGGCAGCAGCAGGAACATATGCTCGCCCCACTGGCCATCCCCTCCTGTCTGAGACTCCAGACCCTGGCAGTCCCAATGTATTCACTTCTTAGAGGTAGTACAACTAGCAATAGATGACATAGGATGGTTTTAAAGGTTAATTTTGTAATTAATGAAGTTAAATAAAGTTGGTTTTTCAGGGATTTTTTTTTTGCTATCAGGTTTAAAATAAAGCTTAAATCAACAAATTTTAAAGTAAGTACTGTTTTTTGCCCATAATCATCTTTGTAATACTGAAATGTGAAAAGGATTTTCCTCCTGCAAACAAATCAGAAAACACTTCGGCTTTCCTCAATTTATTGTGACCTGTATTTATAGTAGGAGAGAGCTGAACTTCTAAAGTCTGACTAAAGGCTGTTCTGAACTGGAAACTGCAAAAATGAATTTGTATAAAATCCAGTTCTAACGTGTAAAACTAATTAAACTGTATTGCAACTACAACCAACCTATATAGAAACACATGGGACACTTGTGATGGAATAGCTACGGTGCCAGCTGAGGCTAGAGTGATGAATTCTTTGTGTCTGAGGACATAAACCCTCTCACCAAACAGCATGGCTGTGTATGTATGTGCATTCAGAGACAACCTTGGGAGTCTGGGTGCTGTGTCTCTGGCGTTGGTTGCTGCAGTGTTTCTGTGACTCTGCCTGTTCATTTTAATAACCATACGATAACAGTTGCAAAAAAAAGTCGCCTTAAATAGAGGAGATCATGTTAAGCAGTCACAGAAGGGTGAATATCCTGAAAAGCTGTGAGCTGGAAGTCAGTGCACGGCTTTCAGAAGTTCCTCCTCCTGAACTGTTGCCATGCACAGAAGAACACACACCAGTGTCTGTAACATTTATAGTGTATTTTTGTTTCCAGAATGTGTTTTGTTTTCCATTAATGGGCCTTTGTATTCTCCCTGCTAATTAAATGTATATACACTTTGCTATCCTTTTGATCCTAAAATGAAGCTTGTAGTGGGGAATATGCTGCTTTTACTATTCCTTTCTGGAAAGATCAAAATACTGTTCAGAAAACCTGCCGAGTTTATGAGTTGGGTTTTTTTGGGTTGGGTTTTTTTTGGCATTGTAATCTCTGTGTTGTATTATGCTTCTTTATTTGGAAATTTATGGGGAAAATAGTTTTATTGTTCGTTAGAA
Source organism: Polioptila caerulea (assembly GCA_013397295.1). Taxonomy (NCBI): domain Eukaryota; kingdom Metazoa; phylum Chordata; class Aves; order Passeriformes; family Certhiidae; genus Polioptila; species Polioptila caerulea. The sequence goes on along the minus strand of VYXF01010446.1, from coordinate 1,258,168 downwards.
GTTTAAAGACCTTATATATGTTCATTCGGTAACCTTTGATTTTTGGCAGTCACTGGAAGGATGAGGTGTTTACATGCTCAGTGAGGAGGCCCTTTATTCAAAATGCTAATTAGCCTTTGAAACCAAATAGGCGTAAAAATCTTGCTAAATGTTTTAGATGAGCTTACCACTCCCCCAAACTCTCTCCTTTCTCCTGGTGGATTTTCCCTCTTGTCTTTCAACATCTCCTCCTGCTCTGGTCCCTGGAAACCTCTAGCATGTGCAGCACCCCGGTGCTTAGCAGAAACCACGGATAACCCCCCCATCCCCTTTCTTTCTCAGATAAACAGAGAGCCTGAGGTGTGCACTGAAGTGGAGGCACACTTTGCCACATAGTGGTGTGCTTTATTTTTTTACTCTCCTGGATTTTTTTCTTTTTTTTTTGCATAAAGAAAGGAGGTCTATAAGAAGACCTAACAATGCCCTTACTGTTCTGTCAGAAACTGCCTGGCTACATCTTGTTTTATTTGGCCCAGGCTGAATGGCAGTTTCATTTATGTTTTGGATGTTTGGCAGATATTTCATCTTTGTCAAACTTCACTTTTAACATTTGTTTAGATTACTTGTCACAACACTTTCCTTTTTTTTTTTTCCAAACTCTTAAGATTTCAGTCAGCTTGATGGTGCTCAGAAGTGGTTTCTAATATTTTTGAGCTTATTACATGTTGTCCCTTTTAGAGACATACCAGTTCAGCTGGTTGATATATAGTTTCGTTTTTGTGCTTTGATGATAGTGCAAGACTGTTATTTTGAGCCCCTGACTGTCCTTGATGGTGGGGTAAGCATCTCCTAAGCCCTGTGAATAATAAAGAAAAACATTACAGTGACAGTCGTAAAATCCTGAATGCATCCATTTTATTCCATCTTGCTTTGTATTTAAGACCCTTTGAGCAGCTGTGTTGAGATCAGGAGCATTTTTCCCCCTGTTCTGTCTGATCAGTGATGGTATTTGCTTTTTATACCTGTGAGGAGTTGTGAGGGGCAGGGCACATGAGAGTATGAGCTGGTCCCTGGATACAAACCTGTTTTTTATCTGCCCGTGCAATTGCTTCATTTCACTGAATTTGTTTGGAAGGCCTGCAATGAGAGATGAGGGGGATATGAGTGAGAGACTTCCCAGCTCCCCACCAGTGGCTGTTTCTAGTGCATTCAATTCCTTCCAGCCCAAGCCTCAAACAGTGACCAGACTCTTAGAGTTTCTGCTGTGTTCTGAGTTTTGGACTAGAGATAGGTGGTACTGAATGGAAGAATGTAATTTTAAATGAGGCTGAGCAGTCTCAAAGTGTACTCACACTGTGTGTGAATTTCTACTTATGAAGGTTTATTTTCATTTTTATTGAAATGAATATTTAAAAACTTGTTCAAAATTAAAATTAAGAAAAATAACTCCATGTACCCTTTTCTTGTTCAGGTATTCTGTCAGAACTGGTTTCAGAGGGCTGATTTTGCTCATGCTAGTTTTATTCTCAGCAATAACTTTTGGAGGATTGTCACCGTCCAGATCTATGTGAGCTGATGCACTTTTTTGCAAAGTTTTTAAATTTAGAAGTTTCATTTCTGAGCTGCAGATGCTTTGGTTTGGCAAAAGGCAGCCTACTGAAAGTAATGTGATTGCTGAAATAATTTAGTCTAATACTTGCTCATGCTCTAGTCGTTTCCATGCTTGAGCTGGCTTGCAGATGAAGACATATGGACATGGACAATGTGAATATATTAGGAAAAACTGCACATGTTCAACCTTCTCCAGAAATCCTGGAGACAGGCAGCAGACTTCAGCCAGCATGGACGAATCCCAAGTGACCCTAAAGCCAAGCAGAGGTCAATGGATGGGGCACGCTGCCAGAGAGCCAGGGTGTCCCTGCTGGTCTGGAGCTTCCCCATTTGCTGTTTACTGTGGCCCAGTTGAGAGCATGGCAAGCAGACTGGTAATGGCTTGGTGTTGACTGAGTTAAAGTATTTACTTGCAGATGTAAATACAGGTTCTGGACAGCTTAGGTCCATATTATTCCCCTTCTGCTTTCGTTTGGAATCTGGCATTGTGTTTGCTTCGGGAGAGAATGGAGTCCTCTTGGTGGTGTTTATCTGTCAGCTGCTAGTATTAATTGATGTAATTGTTTCTTTACTAATATTTACCTAGGGTTTTAACATGGAAGTGACTATACAGATAATTCTAGTACAATCTTAGTAGAAAGTCAATGCCTTAATTAGAAAAAAGACTTGCTACTCTTGACTTATTCAAGGATTGATTTTTTTCCCTGCCCTAAAAAGTGTTTGCCCTGAAATCTAAGGAAGTTGTTAACTAGGAAGGGTGACATTTGAAGAAGTGTATACTCGCAATTAAGACGAACAAGTAAATTTGACAAAGGAACCAATATTTGTCCTGGAGAAACCTGAAACATTTGGTGGGGAGGGAAGGAATTGGAGGCATTTCTGCCTTCTCCAGGCTGCTTTCTCAAGAGTCACTGCAGTAAACTGTGTTGAGGAAAGCAGACCAGAAGGGACTCTTGAGGAAGGTGAGTTACATCCACTTAAGTTTTCTTTTACTGTGGTGTACTAGGTACTATAACTACACTGGATCATCCAGGGAAAATGTGAGAGTTATTTAAAAGCAGAGCAGAATATTTTTTTAAACAGCAAGCTGGTGATGTTGAAACTCTGTGACTCTCAATTCTGCTAGGGCCAACAATTTTGAGGATTAAAAACATATGGGCCATAGATAAAGAAGATATCCACAGTGCTTGGGGTATTATTTAGTGCTATTTGTATTATTCAGGCTAGCAAAAACAAACAAAAAGACGAGAAGAAAATCTCCTGTTACAGGGCATAAGCCATCCAGTAGATGATGTGAGTTGGAAAGAAATTTTATGGGAAAGTTTTTTCTGTAATTGCTCTCCTAGAGATTTCTTCATCCTTTCCCTAAAGCATCTGATTCTGGCTGCTGTCAAATAAGAGGTTACTGAACTAAATGTACTATTAATCTGACCCAGTATAGGAATTCCTGTGTTTCTATGTTTAAAAGCAGGCTTTGTCTGCTGAGGGTTGTCTCTCTGGAATAAACCCTCCATTGGAGGCAAGGGAAAGGAAATTGTTCAGAAGCTTTTACACTGTTGCTATGTAATTTTGTATGTTGTTTTGAAAAACTGCGTCTTTTTTTTCCTCCCTCTCCCCTTTTATGTGTATGAATGTTTTAAATTATAAAATTTAGCTTCCCATTTGATGCATTTTCTGCTCAGTAGTACTCAGGACCATTGAGCAACATAATTATTTAGAATTATGTACTTTTAAAAATTGAGGGACAAAGTCTTGGTTGGCTGGTACATGGCTAAATGATGGGTTCTATTCAGAAGAATATTAGCTGGGTGCCTTCATTGCCACTAGCCAGACCTGTAAATGTTTCTGTTTCTTCTTTAAAAGTGGAGAATTTCTCAAAGGAGTGTATATTATTATTGCAGTCATTACTAATCAGAGTTGTTGATGTTCTAGTGAACCAATCTTTCTACCTTCACTCATTTTTGTTAAAGGTCTTTTTATTTTGCTTGAGCTGAAGACGTTCAGTGAGCAACCAACCTACTTCTGCAGTGAGGTATGTGAAGCAGAGTTGTAATGCCAAGGAACTGTGTGCCTTGGGTTTGTTGCGTAAATCTTAAATTGGATTTCCTTATTTTTCAAAGGCTTGAGGGTGGATGTGACAGTCAGGCTATTTAACTCAGGTCCTTTTAGCACGTCAGATGAAACTGCTTCATGTAGATGCCTTCCAGTTCTCCTTATTGCTTTAAAATGTGCCTTAGAGACATGAGGTACAACTGTGCTTTGTTTCACCCAGAAAAATGCAAACTTCATATAGGGAGAATGTGTTTCATTTCCTTACCATGTGTCAACAACTGGATCTTAAACCTGTATTTATCAGATGCAGAGCCGGTTTTGGAGGATTATCACTAAATCAAATGCTAGGGTGGAATTTATGTTCTCACTATAGCATTTCTCAAATGTTCGTGTTATTCTACTTTTAAGCATTTAGTCTTTGATGCTTAGATCTGACATGCAGAGGCTACATTTTTACATTCCTCTTTGTACAAGAGAATAGGTATTTCTTTCTGTTTCAAACCCCTTATACTCTCACAATAAAGACAATACACCTGATTCTTTTTTTATTATTTTTATTAAGGCCTGTCATTACTGTTCAAATACATGCATGAAAAAGTTGTCATAGCTGACACATGGTAAAACTGTGGTCTAGGTGTATTACTGTGATTACTGTGTTAGAAGGGAAGAGATCTTATGGTTTTCTTTAACACCTGGACTTCCATTATTACTGTGGAGTGTATCTCCTGATTTCTGATGTATATTATTAAAAAAATCCCCAAATGTTTTTGTCTGGCAAAAACAGGGCCAGGGTGGTTGTGTGAATATGAGACCTGGTCCGTGTCGTAAATGTAGCTCTCTATACAAAATAATGTTCCACAGGGTGCTTTTTCTTTTTTTCCTTCATTATCTCTTCCATCTCTTGCTGTATTAGAACTCCACATCATTTTTCTTGGAGTATTCTTGGAGTATTTCTTGGAATATGCATCGTTTTGGGAAAACAAATTGGTTTTTTCTGCTTACTTTCGATTTGCTTTAGTACATGGTGCTCTGTGAGGACCCCATATAATGGACAAGTGTCTGATCCTCAGCTGACATAGACACCATTAGCTGGAAAGAGGATGCAGTTAGGATAATCCTGAGGGATGTACTTGAATCAACATGTATCTTTCAGCAATCTCTGAGTGGACTACTCCACTTAGAGATTTTTTGGCCTGATTATAATCACAAAAGACAGGAGTGGATTTTGAAAGGCTTTATCTCAGTAACTGAGACGATTGTTTTTGGTTTGGTTTTTTTCCTTGGGTTTTTTTCTTTTTTTTTTTTTTTTTTTCCCCATGGGATTAATTCATTTGCTCACCTAATGTGCATCTATTAAAGGAACTTCAGGTGCTGTTAGAAGAGCACTCTCTGTTGTGACGCGTCTGGTTTGATGTTCCCAATTCCAAGATATGCTCTACTTGGCTGCTGGTATTTGCATGGTTAAATCAGGTTGTCTTATCAGCCTTGGGCACCCAGCTGGGCTTTCGGGCTTCTCACTCCTCTGTGTTCTTTGTAGTGCATTGGTCTGCTGGATCTGGACTAGTGAAGTGCCGCTGTCCTGAAAATCATGCAGGAAGAGCCTTGGTAAGATCATTCTGCTGCAGTGGAGAAGGGCATTTTCCAGACACATAACAAGTGGTATGCAATGCACACCTGCCCAGCTGTCTGGCTCTGGATACTTTTTTTAGACAATATATGTAGGGTACATGGCAAAGTGACTGAGCACAGCCTGGTAAGCACAGATGAAGGATGGGTTACTGCGGCAGAGATGGTGCTGTTGGTACCAGGAGAGGGGTCTGTGCTGGCTTTTACTCAGCAGCACACTGGGTTTGACTGCTGTCATAGGGGTAAAGATGCTGCTGGGAGCTTTGAGAGCATTACTTCTCTTATTTGCTTTCATTTATTGATGTGTGTGGGTTGGAGGTTGCAGAAATGAGCATATTGTTGCCAAGGCTGAATATCCTTGCAGTTGTTCTGCTTGTGGTGGTTCAGAATTGATTGGAGGCTTGTTGGAAGAAGCCCTGCCTGAACCACACTATCTTTCCACAGGAGGGGTCATCTTTGGCACTGTTAGCCAAGTTTAGCATCTTCTGGAGGATTCCAAATGGTTTTGAGAGCTTTGCTCTTGATCCATGTATCCATGTCTCATGACCTAATTATGAAAATGCTCACTGTTGCTTTCTTAAATGTTTTCAAAATTCATTGTTTGGATGCATTACTTTACCAGTGAAGCTGAAAGATTAGTGATCCTAATGCATCCAGAAGCTAAATGCTGCTCTGATTAGTGTTTGATCCAGCTTATGGCTGAAATGCTAAAATATGGTGGCAGGTTTGGGCAGGTCTAAGTGCTGCATGGTCTCCATTCCCAAGAGTCTGCATGCAACTTCTGTCTGCCCCATGAACATGGAGCAATTCAGGCTGGTTTCTCTGCCCACAGAAGTGGGAAAGTTGTCTTGCATCTACCAGTGGAAAGATCCTTTCAGAAAAGAGCTTGTTGGGAAGGATTGCTGTGCAGTTAACTCACACACTTGCTTACTCTGCAAGAATACCTTTGTGTTGTATCAAGTCCTACCTTGCAGACTGGCGGGCTTGACACAAGTCTCCTTGAATTCTGTCAGTGCTTAGGTTCCTCGTAGTTGCTTTTGGATGTGAAATGTAAGGTCATAGTTCATGTTGGTCTTTCTGACAATGTAATCCATCTGTCCAGTGCCTCTAGCAGACAATTCTGGGATATAGATCTTCTGAATGTTAGAATGTGGAAAAGATGTGCTGGTTTTGTGGCTACTGTGATTGATTACTGCACCTCTGTCCTTATGACCTGACTGATAAGGTTTTGTGCAACATTTTCAGATGATTCAGAGGATGGCTCTGAGGGTGCTTACATGTGCAGTGTTATCTCAGCGTATTATTAGCATTCTACAATTGCTTTATTGGCTCCCTGTTAAGCAAAATATTGACAATAAAAGTGCTATTTTTATTCTGTGATCCATGCTATGGCTTTGTCCTCTCCTAGTTAATGGCTGTGCTTGTTCCTAATTTTGCTACCCTATTGTTCCTGTGACAGGGAGCTACAGAGAACAGAGGTTTTAAAATAGATGTTCATAATCTCCACCAGCCCTCTGGCATATTCTGCTGACCCTCAGGGAGTCTTACTGGGAATATATTGAAACTTGTGATATCTAATAAGTGAAGGTTCAGGAGCCTGACGTAGACAGCAGAAATGTTGTCTTCTGGGTAAAGTAGGACAGGAGACTCTAATAACTCAGAGGAATTGCAGAACCTTTCAGCAGACAGACTACGAGACTTGACATATGTAACAAAAGGTGATAAATTATGTGTGTTAAGTTATTTTGTGTTAGCACAGTGTCCACACCTCCATGATATTAAGATGATAGATGCACCTCTAAGTCCAACAGACTAGTCTTTAGAAACAAAGTTCACAACCAGTGCTTGAACCCTCTTTTTCCCCCCTGTTCCACTTGGATCATCATCCTTGTTTGATAAATGGGTGCAGCAGGGACGCAAACTCCTCTAGCTCAGAGGAAGTAGAACTTCCAACCTTGTAGTGCAAAAAACCAGACTGCTAACAGATTGAACCTACCTCCTGAGCATAGTTGTGCCTCCTCGCTCTTGGGGGATTGGGAAATCTATGTTACTTCACAATTCAGGCACAACCTCTACAAAATCCTCTTTCAGGTTTCTCAGACAGCCTCTAGAATAAACATTATTCATTTTTTCAGTGAATCCACATGCTTATCCTAACGATGAGTTTAGATTACTCCAGATAGCAGAATTTTTCTTTGCAGTTAAGTGGATTCTTGCAGGATCCTTCTTTGTATTGCTTATAAAGAGAAGTGTGCTGAGCTGAGGCAGAACCTTCTGCTGTAGTGCATGTTTTCCAAATTAAACAGAATTTTATTCTCATCTTTTTTTTATCTCAGTGACTGTTGAAGTCTGTTTGCTGCTTTGCGCAGTGTGTGAAGATCGTGTACTGCACTGACCCATCAGTGCATTTCCAGGCAGCACACTTCTGCCATAGTGGGGCACAAAAGGATCTGTATTTACTGGTTGTCCAGATACTTAACAAAGTAGAAATTAAAGATGTAGAGCATTTTCTGCCTTAATTTGGTGGTGACAGCAAGTCTAATGACAATATTTGCAGTTGTGGCTAGACATCCAGGCATAGATGTATCAGACTATTTGATTCCATCCTTAGTGGCACCTGAGATATCCTGCCCATGCTGAGGAAGACTACCCAAATGACCTCAAAGAGGAAGACTACCCAAATGACCTCAGGCAGGGAGAGGATGTGGTGCTTAGCTTTATTGTGGTGGTTCTGCTAGGACTAGGACTACTCAGGAATATACCTCTAAGGCTGAACAGAGAGATGAGACTTACTTCTGTGCTGGGACAGTCATCTCTAGCCATTCAAAAAATTAACAGCAAAGGCTTCAGGTCTAAATTGCCCTGATCTTTCCCAGCATGACTCTGTGGGTAATTGATGTTACCTACGTGGGTGTTCAGATAAAGCATAGCCATCAAAACTAATGTTTTCTGCACCCGCCACTCATAGAGCATCTGATGAATAATTTCTTTGACTCCTGGCTTCATTGGTGGGGTTTTGAAACCAGTACCAGTAAAAGTTGTCACTGGTGTTGCATGTCTTTGTGCTCTCCTTTGAGGAAGTATCTCTAGTTATCGTGTTTCTGCAGTGCATGTTGTGACTGTTGAGTGTTGGCCTCCCAGCTCCTGTACTTTTCTGTCAAGGAACCGCCCTCCAGAGCTGCTTTCCTCTTCAGCTTCTGAGCCGATGAAGTACTCCATTCTTGTAATAACTCCCAGGCCATGATCATTTACTAGGGATCTTCCGTCTGTCACCAAAACAATAACATCACTTGACCCCCTCTTACTGATCTCAGAGGCCTCTTAAAAGTTATAAACAGCCAGTATAAGACCTTTTTAGTAGTTGCAGTGATGGTAAGTGCTGTATTTGCTGTTGGTCACCATGACATGTTTCTCATCAGCTAGAAGGTTAAAGATGAGCTTTCTGAGAGCATGCTGGGGAGGCTTCAGATAGATTCCTGACTCCTCCTCGCTGTAACGCCACTTGGGAAGCGATTGGCATACTTGTAAATGTCCGCACATCCCAAAATATTGGATGACATTACTGAACATAGGCAGCAGGATGTGGTTTTTCTTGCTTACTCAGTCTCCCTTCCCTTGGCCTCCCGTCTCTTTCCAAGAGCTCTTCTCACAAAAGCTTGCTTTGGCTGGGAATCCATGTGATGCTATCTTGTGGTGCCTTGTAGGCAAGGGTAAAGACCAGTTAATTGCCAGTTAAGGAGAAGACTTCAGTGGAAGTTTTTTTTTTGCTGGACAGGGAGCATATTCCATTCTGAACTTAATCAGAGATGCTACCTTTCCTTCATGGATGAGGATCACGGATAGTTGAGTATGTTGTTAGTTTAAGGCACTACCTGTTGGCCTTTGTAAATCTTCCCAAATCCTAGAAGCGTGTTGGTGCTTGTTGCAGCTTAACTTTGTTACCTGTGATTCTTTTTCCCTTCTTTGACTTGATGATGAGGGAGGAGCCCAAAGGATATGTTCCTTAGTCCTGTCAGTGATCATGTCTCATCTTCGTGGTTGCCATCTCGCATAGAAGCAGCTATGAACAAAACAATCTGACTGGACACATAGGACAGTAAAGGATAATTTGGATAGCTAAATCCAGCCTTGTTTTTCTGAACTCTAGGGAGAAACTGTTCAAGAACACAGGACACATGCTGAAAAAATGTGGTCAGAGAACTAAAGCAATAGGCACAGCACCTTGAGCGGGAAAAGTTTCATACTGGAGTTTCTGGTTCTTTGTAACTTGAGGGACCACCCTGCTTTTTAAGAGCTAGCTACCCTGTGCTGTTTAAATTGTGGATAATCTGAATTGTGTTTGAGAGAAGGGTTTGGGTTTTCCTTTTGAGTTTTGTGGATGGGCAGAAACAAAGAAACAGGTTTGGTCTGCAGAAAAGGCCAGCTTTGGTCTGGCAAATCTCTGATTTCCTAAACTTCTGTAGCACACGGGATAGTTTCTCATGAAGGGTACTCTCAGTATGGAGTTACTGTTTTACATCCTTGGAAAAGTTAGTAAGGAACAACAGAGGTGACTATGCAAGAACAGAAGTGTTGATTCCATTGAAAGAGCAATTTTAAGCACTAAGAAATTGGTTTTAAATTTGGGGAGCTTAATGAGTGTACAAGTTCACTTAAACTCAGGGAGCAGGAAGCCCAGTTACCTTTCCTTTGGTTTCCATAGATGAAAGAAAACTTTTTTTCTTGACTGTACTTCAGGAGTTTTCAAATGTGACAGAGTAAGTAAGGAATGCATTTAGTTACAAAGCAGAGTGTCCTATATACCAGCACAAAATATATTCAGAGTCCTTTGAATTCTCTGCAGAAAACTGCGAGAGAGTCCCTTACAGAGGTGATTGAAAGCCACTGCACAGGAAATCAACTTCTCATCCTGTACATAAACATGAGCCAATTCTACTATATCTGGCTCTCTGAGCAGTACACACAGTAAATTGTTAACCCCATCACCTGACCTAACCATTTATCTTCTCAGTATAGTTTTGGCAACTGCTGAGTAATGAAAGAAAAAACATGGAATGCAGATAGCTATAGGGGAAAAAAAGAAAAAAAAAAGCAACAACTAACCCCTTCCTGCCCCCCCCCCCCCCCCCCCCCAAAAAAAAAAAATCCCTTACACCACCTCACACCTCAGTTTCAGTCAGCCCTTTAAAGCAGCAAACAACAGAAGATGAGAAATTGCCTGATACAGCGGCAGGATCTTAAATATGGTTAGTATAGAACAGAATTAACATCTCTGTACAATAACAGACATATGAAGCACGGATTTTCAATCCTTCACACCTCTTGGTTGTGTTAGCACAAATAAATTAATAACTCCCCTGAATCTTTGCGGAACAAATAACCATAGTGCCTTTCAGGTTTTGAAATGTAAGCTCTGTGTGCTTTTAATGTTAGTTGTTATACATGAAGGTTGGCTGAAATAGGTTATTCTGCTTATGGAGTATTGTTCCCATATGAGGATTCAAGCTATGTACTCACAGCTGCTGCTCTCCAACATGGACTCTCAGTTCCACTAAAATCAATAGTTGGCACAGCAGGGTACTGTTGTATGGTGTGTAAATAAATGGGTGTCATTGTGTCTCACTTTTTTTTTTTTTTCCCTTTTCCCCTTTCAGATTTAGATTTGCTCTTTTTCAGGCATATATCAGCCTGTGTTTGCAATGCAGGCAATTCGAAGCATAACTGCTTAGGGAGAAAGAAGCTTTTCCCCCCTCCTTTTTATACTTCCCAATAGAATTTTAAATAAACAGCAATTGCATTAATTGTATTAATTATCTCTTAACAATGTCAGGGGGAAAAAACCCCAAATAAAACAGGAACCCATTTTGCAAGTGTCAGCTTTATGACAAAAAGGAATTCACAGTCCCCCAGCAGACAGCTATCTTGCATACCAAGATGCAGGAAAAGTGTCATAGTAAGAGTGTCTTAATTCTGTTTCAACAATTTATCTTCCCTCTTTCCATAGGTCTTGCACCTATATTTGAAAATATGTGACAATTGGGGTTATGGGATGTAAGAGCTACAGATCTGCTTTTCAATAAACTGACTTTGAAGTTCTGTTTCATGCATTTTCTTTTTTATTCATGCATCTGGTCATATAGAGTGGTTTACTTTTTTTGGCTGCAGACTTGGCAGATACAAAATGCAGATGTTGTTCTTCTGACTTAAGCTGCTATTTTAAGCTTTTTGGCCAGTGGTTGGAAATTTTAGGTTCAGTTGTTTATTTGCTTATCATCAAAGTGGTTTTTGTCATATAATTCATATATGAGTATTAGCTTTCTGTGTTTACTTTCAGAGTTTGAGATTAAGAGTATGGTCTTTTTTTTCCCCTTTACTTTTTTTTAAACCAGCATGCTCTTTTGATTAATAATACAGTAGAATATGTTATGCTTCAAGAGCTTTTATTTGCAAAGAAAAAAAAAACAAAAACACAAAAAAACCCCCAACCAAAAACGAGCCCAAACCTCACTGCAGTGCTTTCCCTTTAAGAAAACCATATCTCTCTCCAGATGCCTGCATCTCTTTGATACAAAAGGGTACACTAAGTTCCATCTATAAACAGAATCCACTAATTAAGAGTAATTGCTTCGGAGATTGGTACAGACTATTCAGCATCAGATGCATGTTCCTCTCAGATATCCATTAGCCTCTAATAAGATAATGCAGATGTGCCAGTCTGTTTCCTGTTTCCTTCTATTGTACCTTTATTGCCGTATATGGACCAATGGGATGGGCTGAACAATAAGTGGATGTCCTTTTGCTCCCAGAGCCCTTCTCAAAGGAATGTTTGTTATTAGATTGCTTTTTCTGTTTAGTTTCACATCACTATGCTAATAAAGGAAACATAACACTCCAAAGGGTTTTTTTGGTTTTTTTTTTTTTTTTTTTCTTTTTTCTCCGTTTTGAAGCGCCTTAGTTACAAAAGAAAGTTCCCTTTGAAGATATTAACTAACATGCATGACCCAACTGTCTTTTAACAGTTTATTTNTTTTTTTTTTTTTTACTTCTGTCACGGTAACTAGTTTATTGTTTAATTAAATCTCGTTGGATAGCCATGAAAACAAAAATGCAACATCTCACAGTCAGTGAGAACTGGTGCAGAACGGAGTACAGCCTCTTTATGAAATAAAAGTTTCCATGCATTTTTAAGAGTTTAAAGGCTGTGTGGTTATCGTGTTACTGGATCTGGCTGATTTACACTTGAGTCGTGCTAAATCTGCTGAATTATTCAGTACTGCTGAATGCAACACCATCAGCCAGCATAATAGAAAGCATATGCATAATCAGGGATTTCAGTACAAACTATACATTAAATACAGTAAGGGTTCTCAAAACTTGTTTTGAAAACAGCATTAGAATATGTCTTGAAGACAGCTAATAAATAAGAACTCCACCAACTCTGTCCTTTGGGAAAAACAGGTAATATCTTGTTGAAAGGTTTATATGCAAAATTTCTCTGAAATTGTTTTTGTTGCTCTGAGAAGAGCAACTTGCCTCTCCTGTCTTACTGCCCAGGCTGCCCTCGCAGTCCAGAGGTTCCTGTTTTAGCCAAAGATTTAAGGGAGGGGCGGGGGTTTGGTGTTGTCAGGAAAATGGGAAATGAACTTAGAAGAGACTTCCTCTGTGACCCTGGAAACTTCAGGGACAGCAATGCTGCAGACTGAGGGCTTGGAGAAGCAAATTCCCAAGCGCCCAGCTCTTTGCAGAACATGCCCTCGTGTTGGGGTGCCTCTTCTGAATTCCTGATTTTGTCCCCCAGTTGTAAAGGAACAGCAACAGCAGTTTGCTGTGGCAGATTTATCTTAGAAGTTTTCTGGTTGCTATATCATGGATATCTTAAAATGACTGCTGAATTTCAAACATTACCATGGGTAGGGCAGTACTCCCCACTGACCTTCTCAGAAGTGAGGGAAGAAAAAGACAAAAATCCTGCTTTACTTGCAATGCTGACAGTTTAATTCCCTGCTATGGCTAGTGAGAGGGGAGGAAGAGGAATGTGGAATTGGGGTGTTGTTGGCAAAAGGGAGGACAGAGCGTTACCCTCCTACTGACACAGAGCAATTGGCCAAACCTCCTGCCTTGGCTTCTTGCCTGTCCAGCTGTTGATGTGCATCAAAGTCACCTGTAACAGCAAAGGGATTTTAGGAATTCAAATAAATCTTATACAAGTGAAAAATTCAGAAAGATGAGTTATGTTACAGTAATACTAAACATTGTTACCAATTGGAAGCTAAACAGCAATACAATGAATGAGGCTCAATACACGTAATATATTTTTAGGAGAACTGACAGATATCTGAAGAGCAAAGCTGTTTTCTGTAGTTAAGCCTGTGCAAAATGCATGGGAAATTAAGGGACAATAAGAAAAGTTGGGTTACTGTTTATCCGGAAAAATTTGAAGCTTATATGTGAAAATTTGTAGTTTTAAATGCTCAGCTGCACAAACACTGAGAAGAAATGTGGAAGAGACAGATACACCTGCTGCATTAACTGCAGCTGATAAATATTCTGCTCTGCACTAGAGCTACTGTAGCCTCCATCCCCTGTGGCCATCTGCTTTATCACTGAAGTCAAGTCAATAAAAGACCTGTAAAAACCCAAAAGGAGGAGGCATATGTTCTGTCAAAGAGGAGTCATTGGCCACTGTTCAATGCAAAGTAGTGCACAGTGTGATCATCTCTTGGTGAACGTACAAAGGAACTTTTCTGTATGATCCTTTTCCATGCTGCTTGTACTAAGGGCCTTGTACTCATGAACAGTCACTAAGGAGAAGTCTATGGAAAAAGATTTTCATTCTGTGCTGAGAAGATCCTCTGAAGTGCCTTGGTGACAGTGATTTTCTGAAAATTTTGCCTTCTGCCTCCAGGGCAGAGATCCGTGCTGTTGCATCACATGACTGGATGGTCATTCACCATCAAGGTGACTGCAGTCAGTTTGGCTTGCTCCTTGGTTAGTCCTCTACTGTGGTAGCTGGCTCTTCCTGACCCATTTAGGGTAAGCTCATCAGCTGTGGGGTGTTTACCACAGCAAGTGACAGCAAAGGAAAATCTCCTTCACAAAGCTGACACCTGTACAGTGATTTAAGCTGTGGTACAGGTTTGGTTAGGCAAAAGAGATGTTTTCACCTTGGGATCATGCAGCCTAGACATCTGTGGCTGATGTCCAGTGCTAGGTCCTCATCAGTGCGTTCAGGGATGTGAATGTGTCCGTCTGGTGATACATCAGTGAAATGTGTCATGGGAGTTGTGCCATGGAACTGGTGTGAATGGGTAAACTGATTGCTGGGTTTCTTGTTAGGCAGCAGTTTCTACTTCGGGATGTCCTCTTCTGTGCAGTGATGAAGGTGATGGGTTTGTAATCTCTGTTAGCAGAGCTGGTGACTTAAGTTCCTTGGTAACCATAGAACTCAAGTGGCATTTGCTTCTTTACAAGCAGCTGGAGTTGCTGATATGTAGCTATCTGCCTGCAATTTGCTCCTTGACCATCACAAAGATGTTCAACCACGGCAACCTGGTGCTCCCAAGGGACTCAGCTGGGAGCCGAATGATACACTGTTTAGAATATCATGACTTTTACATCTCTTTCTCTCTCTGCCTGTGGAAAGTAAATTTCTGAAGAACTCTGAAGAGGAACATGTTCTGAAGGCTTATCTCCAGCACAGCCATCTGCAGGAAGCTTCTGGCCACAAGTGGTGAAAGAAAAGTGAATTTTGAGTAAGGCAAGAAAAACTTACTTTCATGTAGTAATTTCAGTTTATAATTATATCTCATGTAAAATTACAAGCATGCAAAACTATAGGCTTATAACCTAGTTTTGACACTATTAAATATATGCATTTGTATACTGAGGAGCTATAATACTGCTCTGTTCTGTCATCACTGGCTCCATCACAGATCATGTTCCTTCAGTGATGAAGAAGTGACCGAGGAGTTTTCCTGAGTGCCTTTTTTCCCTTCTGTCCTGAAGGAGTGGCTTTTTTCTGAATACTATTCACTTAAATATATAAATATATCTGATGTAGTTCTGGGAACATTTTTAAGTTATGATGAGCTCTGCATTTTTCTGGCTAATAGAAATATAATTGAAGGTATTAGTTTTATAAGATGAATTTTGTTTCCAAGGCCCTACATCATTTAAAAATAGACGACCTTGTTCTGTGTTTAATTTAATGCACACATTTTTAGGGCTGGTATTCATCAGCATCCCTCTCTTGTTCTTTTTTTTGCAAACACTTAGAAGTGTGGTATTTTTGCCGGCTTTTGTGGAATTGCTTTATAAAACTTCACGTGATCCTTTGATACTTGACTTTCCTTGTCTCTTAAGCTTTGTAAAGCCATAGCTAGGTAAAATAGGCACCAGCGATCATTCATCTCATTTTGTGTTGTTAGTGAGTCAACGTATTTTACAATGTATTTTGTGCTGGAGCTCCCTCAAAAGATCTGCCTGGTTTCTCTGGTCTCCAGGCATGTGGTCCTGGAGCTCAGCTTGGCCAGCAGCTGTGCCTTCGCTTGCTGTATCCCCTTCTTACAGCCTCATCTCTGCATACGTTTGCCTCCATTAGCATTAAAGGCATTTTGTGCATAATTTACACAGTTATCAAATACTTACAAGCTACATTTCAGTTATCCCCAAGCAGGCTGCACTCAGCAGAAGCTGCTGTCTGGCAACATGCACAGCTGGTAACCTTTGCTGGTATTCCACACAGAGCAGAAACACTCTGCTGCTCTCTGACAGGATAGCATATGCATCCAAGTAGTTTTTTTTTTCTTTTTTTCTCCTTGCTCATTTGAATTCTTACCGACAACTGGTGCTCTGTAGCAGTAGTGATAGTCAGTATTGCGTTGTCACGGTTTTCCTCCTCTGCAGTCAGTTTTGCTTTCTGACCTTGACACATCATTTCACCGCTCCTTTATTTTCCCACCCAAAAATCCTCTTGCCTTTGGTTCCAGGCTATAATTTCAAAGAATTACAGATAGAAGTGCTATATAGTGGTGGATGTGGTTACTGATCACTGACTGTGGCAGATGCAAGAATGTAGTACATTGTCTCGTGACACAAAGATTTAGGCACCTGTGGACTGCCTTAATTTTGGGTGGCTGAGTTTGCCCTGTGGCTCCTACTGTCTTCCGTCTACAGAATGTGTTGGAGGAGATGAGTAAACTCCTCGTGCAGGGTGAGCTCAGGAGTTGGCTGCAGCACTCACTGGCATTTGCCTGGAGCACTGCATGAGCAGCTCCAGGAGCGATGTTTGCAATACAGAGCAGCTGCAGCCTTCCCAATACTGTATCTCTCAAGACACCAGTAGCATTTACTGGTGCTACACCAGCAGGTTGATTCAGAGACCACCAGCCATTTGCTGTATGTAGACTTGAACTGCTGTGGCAGGAGCGAGTCTCATGGGAATATCACAAGAATATCCTGTTCTCAGTCTGAGGCTTTTGGTACAGAGCCTGAAAAAATGAGAACCCCTTGAAAGGTGGCAGCTGTTGAGTGAAACACTGAGGAAGGTGCATGGAGCTCTGGATGACTTTGAAGATGGTGGTCATGAGAGCAAGCAAGTACCCTAGCAGAGCAGAGGAGCAGTGTATTGCATGCAATGTATTGACTCATCTCACTCACTCACTCACTCACATTATGAAATAATGGGTGCTTGTTTGTTTGGGCAGTTCTCCCTACCCCTCAAAAAAAAAAACAAAAACATTAGTGAGATGACTCCTGAGGGATAATAAACTAACTATTCTTTGTGAAAACAATCATTATTGAAGCAATTACTGCTTTAACAGCTTAACCCAAAATTGCCCTCAGATGCATGCCTCAGTGCCCTGCCTGAGCCATAGCACTGAAGGGAGCTGAGAGCCTCCTCAGTGCCAATCCTTCCGTAGCTTTTAGGGGGACAATGAAAGCTTTCATACACAGTGAAATTTTTCAGAAGTTAATTTTTTTTCCTCCCCCAGCATCAATGTTTCAGGTAATTATTGATGCATTGGCTTTAAATCTGTGAGTTTTCACAAGAAGACTGCATCACGCCAGTAATAGCTTTTGGTGTTGTGCATCATGCAGGGAAATCAACTTAATGAGTGTTCTACTGTTAGCTTCAGTAACAGGGTGAGGGTTTAACCCCTAGGTAAATATCAAACTGACCTCATGAGATACTGATAAATAAATTGTAATTTAACAAAATTAACAATCAGAAAAAAAGGTTCTTCTATGTGCGTATTTTAAAAATATGTGTATTTTAATCCTTATATTGTTTTCTTCCCCTCAGACTGTCAGTATGCATCTGTAGAGAGCTACTGGGCTCCCAGAGAAACATTTGCATAAGCAACTGAACTGCACCCTGAGACCAGAGTAAGAAGACTTTCTATCTGCAGTCTGCAGAGCAAGGATGTCCTAGAAGAGAGAACAGTAGGAAGCAGTGATGAAATACAGGATGGACCTGATCTAGTGAATTACCTTTTCATCATCACGCAATCCAGCTTTTGCTGTACCTGGGCTTGACAGCCCTCATCATTCATAATTTGAGGTATCTAATTTGCTGGCCTGGAGTGATGCAACATAATATTTATCCACTGTGAGGTGTTAACATGACAACCAGTAGCCGCACATGTCCAGTCCCGGCCGTGAATGGACATATGACTCACTATCCAGCAGCACCATACCCCTTACTTTTTCCTCCAGTCATTGGTGGACTGTCACTACCTTCCCTCCATGGACTCCAGAGTCACCCACCAACTAGTGGATGCAGCACCCCATCACCTGCAAGTAAGTGCCTGGTATCAATACCTTTTATTGACCAGCTCTCTTCCAATAAAGACTGATTGTGTTCATTCTGAAATTATATCAAGAGTGATTGCAGTTGTTCAGCTATGATGTATTTTACTAGGGCAAAGAGCATGCATTTGTTTTGAAATACCATTTTCAATTCCTCTTGTTTTTATAAAAATAAGCAGGCAAATGTATGACATGCCAAACCATGGAAACCAAGAGTGACAAAACGTGCCATGCATTTTGGTATATCCTGCATTGTTATACTAGCTGCAGAATCCAGTGTTACTTTTAAAGAAAAATTGATCTTTTTGTAATCATGAATGATTCCTCAGTGTAGAATTCCCTGAAATTGTACAGTTATTAAAAATGCTTTAATTTTCTTCCATAAGTAGCTGTTTTCTTCATGTGCAGCTTCTGAAGAGCAGCCCAGTGGACAGTTGGTAACTGTGAGCTATCTGTGGCTGCAGAATTAGCCCTTGAGTCTGTGGTTTCTTGAGTTTCTGTTGTGGTTTAATCCCAGACAGCAACCAACTAGTGCACAGCTGCTGTCTCACATCTCCTTTCCCCCATAGTGGGATGAGGAAGAGTATTGAGGGGGGAAAAAGGTAAAACCCATAGTTTGAGATAAGAACAAGTTAATATTGAAATAAGATATAAGAATTGTTGTAATCAAAAGGGAGACAACAAAAAGAGAGAGAGAATTAAAACCCAGGAGAGACAAGAGAGGTCACTACAGTAGCCTACCATGTACTGACTGATGTCCAGCCAGCCCATGAGCAGCCATCAGCAGCTCCTGGCCACCTTCCCCCACTTTATATACTGGGGATGTCTTTTTATCTCATGGAATATCCATTGGGCCAGTTCGGGTCAGCTGTCCTGGCTGTGCTCCCTCCCAGCTCCTTGAGCACCTCCTCACTGTTAGAGCATGGAAAACTGAAAAGCCCTTGACTTAGAGCAAACACTACTTAACACAGTGATGCTTTAGTTGTTGCTATCAACATTATTGTCACACTCAATCCCAAAACCACAGCACTCTACCTGCTTCTAGGAAGAAAATTAACTCTCCCAGCCAAAACCAGGACAGTTCTACATGCAGCATTGCTGAGTGTATTAGCTGGGCAAGGCTTTTGCTTGCCTTGTGACAAGCATGCTTTCTGCTTGTCCTAGTTTTATATGTGTTTAAGTGGCTCCAAACAAAGCTGTCCCAGGTATAAACTTTTTAAGTAGGATCTCTGGAGGTCTTTGCAGTGGGTGACTGATGTATTTATCACCCAGGAAACCCAGATATATACAGCTTTGCAGTTTGTTGCTGAAGATGCTTGTCTAAATTCATTACTGGGGCTGTTGGATATGAAAAGTCTTGGCTAAATAGCAAGTGTGGAACAATGCACTTTCTACTAAAGGAAAAAGGGATTTGTTATAGCAGTTTCCCTGATGCATCTTTCAACAGAAATCTCACAAAGTTTCAGCCCCAAACTTAAATGGGAAATCACAGTGGAGACAATACTTCTGAAGAGTAAAAGTTGCAGATTTTGTGCTGCTTGATACTTATTCTGGCTTCTTGTCTCACACACATGTACTGGAATGGTGGGCAATCTTGAAGTAAATTTATGAGGGTGTTTTTGGGGGTGGTTTTGGTGTTGCTGGTTTTGTTTGTTTGTTTTTGTTTTGTTTTCTTGGGTTTTTTTTTCCATTTGTGTGGACAGCTTTTATACAGTCACAAATGCAAATGCAGGTCAGGTTTTTGTTTGCCCTGTTCAATTGCAGGGTGTTTATCTTTATAGGAGATGAGAAACAAAAACAGCCAGATGGTCTACAAGTAACTTCAGTTTTCCTGTCCTATCAGAAAATGTCCTGGTTGATTATCAGATTACCATCTTGAATTTATCCCACACTACTTCAGGAATACTTACCTGTTGAAGAAATAGTTTTATTAGTAAATTAGAACATTTTCTGAGGAATAGGTTGGTAAATACCAAAATTATATGATCAGCGATGCAGAGTTTTTCTTTTCTATGAATTATTCCTGTGGAATTAAGACTGTGTTGCTGATGCATTATTAATGATTAATAAATCAGTCAGTGCTCAGCCTCTCAGAAAAGTACTGTTTAGTACTTTAGTACATACTGTTTAGTATGAATTTCTGTCAATATGCAAAATAAGTGGCTACTTCTAAATCTTAGGGTTTGCGTCTTTATGCCCTGGTCCCAGCATTTTCAGGTCAGTGTTTTTGTGGAGGTGCTTTGCAGCTCTGGCTCTCTGTGACTGAGCACAAAAGCCTGTCAGCTGTTGTGCATAGCTCAAGGCAATATGGTTTGCAAATACCAGCTAAAATTGGCAAGATAGGGAGGAGAATTACTTGAATGGAAATTTTGTTTTGAGACGCAGTCTACTGCAGGATGACTCTTCTGATTTGTACTACTGTGTCCATATCTGTACAGTCAACAGTCTGACTTCTGATTCTGGAATTTGACATTTATATTGATGGGTTTTTTGAGACAAGTTCTTGGAAGCATGCAGGATGAGCTTTGGGTTGTATTTCAAGGTTCTGCTCTCCATTGTAGATTTTGCTCGTTTATTTGTTTGTTTTCCCAGTGAAGCCACCCATAGGCCAAAGTCAGTATGACTGATGGTCTCTATTAAAGTTAGAATTTACACTGTGTGGTGGAATAATATGGAACTCTCTTGCAAAGACCGGAAAAAATTAAAGGCTGGCCAAACCAGTGCTCTTTGCATGTTTCAAGCAATTGTATTATTTATCTTCCAGATTCTTTTCATTCATGTAAAATCCAATAGAAATTATTTTACGTAACTGGAATGTTATAAAGATCTCTTTAATCTTTTTAGATCAATGTTGTTCAACAGCTTTTGTTCAAAGTTAGTGCCATTTGAGCTTTTGTGCTAGTGTCTTGTTTTATTTTGTTCTGTCTTGGCTTCAGATTTTTAATGATGGCAGAATAACCTTATATCAAGTTGCATTAGGTTATCTTAATCTACAGTTGGGGCAGGTATCTCCAATCCCTTTAAACAGACAACAGTACATCTTAGACACATGAATTGTGTGAGCACACAGGGCTTGCCGTAAATGCTCAGGATGGAGTGATTTAGTTTCATTGATGTTAATAATGCTGTTGCCTCTGTGACCTGTGACTCGGCTTCTGTTTTTATACTGAGATACATAGTGCAAAATACTTAATAATTGGAGGTCTGGTCGCAGTGCTGGAGAGGTCAGAGGATGAAAAAACCCACTTTTACGGGTACGTGAACGATGCATTAGCGCCGAGCGAGACCACGGTCCAGGAGATCGTTACTTCTGTGAAGGCCGATTGATTTACCCACCGCTGTGTCAGCCCGTGGAGCACAGGGCAGACAGCTTCACTCCTGACTTCAGGTGCCACGCAGGCTTCCCTGGCCACATTAATGAATGAGGAGTTTCTTCTACACAGCAGAGGTGGTTTCAGGAGGTTACGGCTTAGCTCATTTAGAGATGGTGGGAGAAGGCAAATCTGGGGGCATTCCTGTGCTTTTTGGGTCATGCACCAGCCTGTTGTACACCAGGAGGTTTTGGTTCTTTGCCAGACTGGGAGCATCTATGGGAAATGGGAAAAAGTCCTGCAGAGCCTGACATGTTTGCAATAGGGAACTCACAGAACACTTGTGAAATATTTTTGGGAGGAATAAATAAATATGGGCAAATATTGTTACTTGACATTTTATTAAAGTAAAAACACCTTAGGTTCAGGTGGGTAGCAGTCATACAGGCAATTCTTTATCTGAGTGGCATTGCTCTGCATCAGCCCTGGAAGAAGGGTCAGGGCCCATCTGGCCATCATGAGACCTAATGCTGCTGCCAGAGG
Source organism: Polioptila caerulea (assembly GCA_013397295.1). Lineage (NCBI taxonomy): Eukaryota > Metazoa > Chordata > Aves > Passeriformes > Certhiidae > Polioptila > Polioptila caerulea. The sequence goes on along the minus strand of VYXF01010446.1, from coordinate 1,236,236 downwards.
TCAGTCAGGCAACTGCCACAATATGGGGATACCAGCTTTAGATGAGTTTACCTTCTTTATAAAGCATCTGCTATGTGGCTGTAATGGCCCTTTTTAATTTCAGGAAGATTAGTTCTAAAAATTATTCTTACAAAAAAACCCAGAATCCAAGAAAACACCCCTAACCAAGAGAATCACCACCTGAAATTTGAGAAGGAAGGTAAGTAAAAGCTGCACAGATCATTGTAGTATATCCATGGAGCTGAAAACTGGTGACGAAAGTGCTGCCTTTATTTTATGGCTGATAGAACTGCGAGGCACACAGCGATGTTGTGGTTTCACAAGCAAATATCAGCATGGGGAAGGTGAAGCCCTGCTGGTTGTTTGTAGAGTATCTTTGCAAGACTGGTTCCTGTAACATAACTTCACCAGAATGAGTTTTACAGGATTAGTTTAACATGGCTAGATACCACTACATAACAAAACCAGTTGCTGTGAGCTGGAGGAAAAAGCTTAATCTGAGCTAATGCTGTGATGAAAGGAATCCCTGAGTGTATCCTAGATCAAATTAAAAAAGGGCCTGGACAATAACCACAGTGGGAGCCAGTAAATAATAAAACACTTTGTTTGGCAGTTCTTCCCTTCCTGCTTGGATTGAGCATCTGCTTGAGGTGATTTGTGTAGCCCATGACATTTGGTGGGGGCACCCCCATATTCTACCTCTGACTCCCGCCCCACATCTTGGTCCTCAGGCTGGCAATGTGAGCCTTTGAATCCTTGATATGCCCCCTTCCATTTATTGAAAGGGAGGAATAGGAGTAGCTTGATAAGGGGCAGGGAAGAGCAGTCTGATACGAGAATGTCCTGGAATTTATATAAACTTAGTAAGGTTGCTTCATCCAGATAGCTTGGAAAAAAGTAATCTGAATGTGTTATTTAGAGGACTGTTGGGATGCCACGGAGAAAATTCCATATTAAGGTCACTCATTGTATTTCGGCCAAACTTTTCCATTCTTTTCTGTCTGGAGTGTTTTAAAAGTGTATTGTAAAAAATGAAGGACTTTATGTTCTGTTTTATGTAAGTCTTCGAAATATGAGAAAATGTATGGAAAGTAAGATCATCTGAGGAACTTGAAGAGGTAGACAAGGAAGTACCTACAATATTATTTCTGGGTTGTGCTATGTAAATACCAATTATTTTATTTAGTAGTCAGTATTACATATCAGGCTTTTCAGACATGCTCAGGACAGGCAGATTGTTGTTTTGGGCATTGTCTTCTGCTGGAATTGTTTTTCCTTCCATTAATGGAATTATTTACTACTTGAACTTCATCTTAAAAATTTCTTTTTTTTTTTTTTTTTTTTTCCCCTCCCTGGGAAATGGATTTTCCACTGGTATCATTAAAAAAGTGCAGTTAAATCCAGTGTAATTGGTATAGTACTGCAAGATATTTTTGCCAGCCCCACCCGTTGCAGGAATTCATTTACTTTTCCAGTCCTGTTGTTAATCATTATATTGACACAGAAAGTCCTCCCAAAAGCACTCTTTGGCAGATTGCATTAAATATGAATAGCAGATATTCATTACGATGTGTTGCCCCCAAGAGAACTCTAAACTATCTGCACTACTCATGAGCAGGCAAATACACTAATTCTCCAGCTATTCAAATTATTTTCAAATAGTTTAGTGTGTCTCTAATAAAAACAAGAATGTCTCTGTTTCCCTTAATTACTCAGAAGGTCAAGGACTCCCACATCTCACTTTACTTCGCAAAATGGGGAATAGTCCTGTTAGAGATTGGAGTATGGTTACTACATGATGGATTTTCTTCCACTGGCATAGTTACTGAGGCAAGTGCTATCTGTAATGGCCTGAAAAAAAAAAACAACCTCCTCATCACTCTTTGGCATTCTGGAATTATCCAAAATAGTATTATAATAGTTACATTGAATTAGGAAAAAAATACATGAATCAACCTTGTTTGATTATGTTGTTTGAGTTTTTTTCACAGTGTCTCATCTTAGTGTATCTCTCTTTTTCCAGTCCTGTCTTCCTGGGAAAGCTTGCTGTGTGGTCATTTACATGTATCTGCAATTAACAGATTACTTTCAATGTACCTGCTCAGTGCATGTGTTGTCCATCATTATTGGAAAGACAGAACATGTGTTTGCATTCAGAAAGAGGGGGATAAACAGAACATGAATCTCAGATTTCTTAGCCACAGCCAATGCTGCCTCGTGCTGTCAAGTCTGAGGAGCAATGTCCAGATGATACCCTGCAGATACCCCTCATGACCCTGGAAACTACCATTTCTTTTCAGTTCTTCCTTTATGTCATGCTGCGGATTTTTTCCTGGCAGAGCTCTTTGTGCAGCTTGAAACCATCCATGCTTTGATTATTAAAACTATGTTACATTGTCATTTTCAGATTCTAGTTGATCTGAAACTATCAAAAATGTAAACTTGTGTTTTTCATGTTAAAGCTTCTTTTTCAGTATTGCCACTTTCAAATAGAGCTCCTCTCTACTTGGTGCAGCTGGTGACTCCTGCCACACCACTGCCCTGCCAGGGTGGATCCTCAGCACCCTGTGGATGCAGCCCACTACAGATTTTGGTGGGCAGCATGCTCGTCTGTGAGAAATCAGTCTGGGTGTGTATGGACAGGAATTTGCTTCCTGGGAGGAAACCAAATTTAGAAATCTTCTGCTCTGGCAGGGAAAGCGTGTGGTGCAATACTGACGTGTTCTCCATAATGGCTCTGTGCATTCCTCGTAGACATGCTGTAGTCTGAAGGAACCTCAGAAGTTGACTTTGGAAGTCAAATAGGAGCTGTCAGAGAGTTGCTCTTTCCCTCCTTATGGGCACCAAAGCAGGGAAATTCCCCAACAGAATGCCTTCTTACCTAAGGCAGTAAATACATTTCTGCAGAGTATTGCAAATGACCTTCTCCTCTGCTCTGGCTTAACAAGAATAACAGCCAGTAGCTCCCAGTACTGGGGACGTCAGGAATGAAGAGTAAAGGGCTTGTTGTAGTGTTCCCCATTGTTGGTTCATTTGGGGTGACTCCTCTGTGGCCCCTCTACCCAGTGGTGATGTGTTTGGTGTCAGCTCCTCCATCCCACTACATGCTCAAAAGGAATGTAATGCCAGGCTTTGGGTTTGGTAAGGTGGCAGCCCTTAGAGTTATTTCAATGGCTGATGTGTTTCCAATCCAAATCAATAGGTGCAATCTTCTGAAATTGCCAATAGTGTGACTGTTCATGATACTAAAAGTCAACATAAGCTTTTGATTTGCTGACTTTCTGTCTGAAGGGGTATGTTTAGCAGCTAATCATGTCATTATAGCTATGTGGAGAGTTTCCATTCAGTCATGTTGCAGTGTTCAAAAGGCAGGTCACTGTGTGTATTGAGGGGGATTTTGTAAATACCTTTTTTTTTTGTGAGCTAAAATGGGCTTTTTATTTTGCCTCAGTGCTGGCCTTGGTAGGACTTTCCTTCTTTAGTGTACTTGAGTTGTGAATTTGTGTTTACTATGGCTTTAGCAATATGTGGTGTTTAATTGGGAAGTCTTAAATAGGATTCGGTCAGGAACAGATTTTTCTTCAGGAGAGATCAATTTATGGTTTTCCTCAGATAGAACATCTTCCCCTTTTGCCTTTTTCCCTATTTAGGGAATATGGGGAACAAATTGTGTTATGTGGACTTTTCAGCTGTATCAATGCCAACATGTTTCCCATTTAAAATGATAAATACCCACCCTATCTGATGAGCCCTGAAAGGGCAGGGAATCCTTTTTCCCTTCCTTTGTCCTTCAGTGTGCTGTTTCCTTTCTTGCTGCCCAGAATAGGCCTACATCAGTAATATTCATAAATGATTTACAAAAGTAATTCCTGTGTAATAGCTTGGGACGTCAAGATTTTATGATGCTGCCAGATGTGCTATCAAACAAAATTATCTGGTTCAAAAAACTTGTGATAAATCTAGTCAGGGAAAATTCCCCAGGGCAGACTCACCCTCTACAAAAGTAACTATATCTCATAAAATTGTTAGATTTGCCTTTACCACATGTTTGAAATCAGACTTAAAGCAACAATTTTATTCATGTCAAAACTGAGGTTTGGTATAAACTAAAAAACAGGAAGGACTGGCCTTAAGCAACAGAAAACTCTTTTCCTTTCAAAACACCATGCATACTCAGAGGAAATGTCAGAGTAAATATCTGAAATATTCGGAAAACCAGAACCTGCATCCCTGAGATACTCAACTGTTTTGTCTAGATAATGCATTTTTAGAAAGCAGTCATACCCTAAATATAGTGGGTCTCACCAGGATTGGGCTGCTGAGCTCCCAATGGCTGTATCCGAGTACCCTGAGGGTGTGCAGTGAGCAACGTGCCCAGCATCTTTCCTGTGTGTTTGATTCTTCATGGTCTGAATCAGGGAAAGTGTGCTGGTAGCAAGGTGTGTGTTTTGGCCGAGAGTTTGGGTTTTGAAGGAAAGGAAGTGCTGGAGAGGAACTGGTAGTCCCTGTCTGGCCATGTCTCCGTATTGGGGAAGACTGGACAAAGGCAATGCTCCCTTGGCTTAGCTCCACAATGTTATGGTGGTCCTTACTTCTCAGGAAAGCCCGCAATGATGTTTAGATGCCTGCAAAAACAAACTTCACAGATATAAGTATTTCAGTTATGCCAGAGGAACAAAATGTTTTTGAGCATGATTTTCACCCCATAGTTCAAGGTGTTTGGGAGAGGGGCTGAAAGTCATGCCTGGCTGCTGGGAGCATCTGGGGCAGAAATGCTGAGTTCAGGTGATGAAAGAGTTTGGTTCAGCGCATCTTGAGAGTCTAGAGCAGAAGAGGAGAGGGGGGTCTGGAGGCTTGTGATGTGCCATATCTCTGGGGAATGCACTTCTGCTTTTGGAGTACTCTTAAGATATCCGTGGGCTCGGCATGCCATTGGACAACATGCTTACAGCTTCAGTTTAGATGGAAGTCAGGTAATTCATGCACTTAATAGGTATGGGCCTCCAGGTAGAGCTTTGTCTTTGCTATTTTTCAGTGCTGAAGGCCAGTCAACTTTGATTTAACCTGAGCATTAGCTTTCCTGAACTTCAGATGTTTCAATCTGAGAATTGTACTGTTGCTGATACTCAGCATTTTTAAAGAAATATGAATGGCAAGAAATTAAGATGGGCGAAAAAAACCAAGCCAGAAATACTGTAGAAAACTCAGAAAAATACTTACCTCATCCTTTTAGGATGGATTTCCTCATCCTTTCTAAGGATTCAGACCCCAGAATGATCACACAACTCCTGCGAGCACTGCAGGCTCTGCCTGTGGTCACAACTGGAGATCATTTTTTCCTGTATATGTGTAAAAATTATGTAGTTGAATCTTAGAACTTAAGGCCTTGATCTCTCAGCTAGATCAGTAAGAGCAGCTAGCATTCACTCCTTAAATTCAAGACCTAAGATGCTTTTCAAAAGCTGCTTTTACTAGAGATATATTTTGATATTTGCAGTAATGTGGGGAATATAATTTCTGAGATAAGGGGGCGTGCAAAATGTAGACTTATGCAGTTCTCATTTCTCAGAGTTAAAGGTTTTCAGGTGTATTTCAAGGCTTCATGACACAACATACCTAACTAGAACCTTTTACAACCCATGATGTTTTTTCCAGTCAGTTTTTAAAAATACCTAATAGTTAGTTTCAATGAAGGAAATGCCAGAAGTCATTTAAATACAGCTGTAATAGCATCACTTTTTCCTCTCTGTATTGAAAAATAAGAAGAAAGACATTCTTTACACGTACTGAATACTCCAGGGAAGAAAGGTGATGTCCTATGGCTGCTCTGTGCAGCCTGCAGCTGTTACCAGAGATTCTGCCCAAAAACCTCTGGGCTCTAACAAACTCTGCAACTATTTGAGGGAGAAAAAACTTGGCTCCCTTTTAAGATTGAAAGCATCCAAGCCAACAGCTGGAGAGCTGTCCTCACAATCAGGTCCCTGTCAGTGGAAAATGCAGTGCAATTTCCTGTGCACTCTGATTTCAGGTGGGTACCAATGGCCACCACGGAACGCAGCATCTGACGGAGGCAATACCTACCCTTCTACAGCAGAGCCAGTGGAAATCCTCATTCTTTCTATCCTTTTTCCCTTCCTATCCTCATTCCTCCCAGCCACTGAGCGATCCTTGTTCTAGGGTAATGATCCTGGAGAGAGAAGCACAGACGTTCGTCTAGAGCCCTGAAATGAGGCCACATTGTAAATCTGCGGTCTTTGGGAGAATCCATGTGCATACCACCACTACCTAGAAGCTATCAGCAAAGGCATTTGGTGGGAAGTGGAACTATACCATGTCAAGAAATCTGTTTATTATATACTACTTTCGCATAGCAATTCCAGGATCAAGAGTTCTGTTATTTGAGAAATCAAATCCTGTGAGAATCGTGAAAAGTACAGAAAGAGTGATGTCATTACAAAATTAACTGGCTATAAACCCACAGGGTGACATGTCGATTCATAAAGGGAATAGCAAAACATAATGCAGGGCACATCTGCTGCTCCGATTCCTGCAGAACCATCAGCCTATTGGTATCTGCAGACCACTTGAAATTGAACATCTGTTAGAAGCACTCAAAAAAGCAGCAGGAGAACCTGTACACCTTGCAAAACGCTTTGCTGTCAGTAACATCATAGTTTCAATAGTGTATTCTTACAAAAATTGTTATAAGTCCCCTTCAAGTCCTAGATCTTCCTGGCATTGTTTCTTAAATAGCGACAGCATGAGTAATAGTAAAAATAACATGGACTTTTCAAAAGACTTTCCGAACATTTTTATTACTTTTTATTTATGGTATCACTGCAACATTCAACTGCTATAGAGTCTTCAAACAAAGACGGATATGATCTCTGTTCCAAGTAGCTTGAAATCAAGAAAAGGAAGATATATGAAAAGTAAGATAAAAGGACATTACTTCTGGGCCAAGTGAAGGAGGTGAAGAAAGGCTCACATCCTAGAAAGGGGAAGCTGAGTTTGGGGCTTTAAGAAAAATGCTCAGATGCTTAGAAACAAGACAGCCTGTGGAGACTGACCCACCTCCTGTGAAGACCAGCAATAAGATACCGCAATGCATTTCACAAAACCTGTGTACATGGTTGACAGTCAATTAAGTATTGTAATTTAACGTTGTCTTAACTCTTACCCAGTCAGGATGACAGTGTGTTTCTCCAAGCAGCATTGTCCAACAGAGTCCAACTAATTTGCAATTTTCTTCTGTTTAATGAAACCAGAAATATATTTAAGCCACAGAGAGAAAGATTTCACTATTGATTAGCAGTGTTGGTGCAGTTGATTTGCAGTTGGTGTTGCAAAGTGACCTGATAGACATTTGGAATGCATCAGCTGCCTCATGGTGCAGCAGCCAAATATCTTGAAGCACAGTTTGCTCTCTTACACTTTTATTACTTGCAGAAGAAGCAAACTCTGCCAGGGTGTTATTGAAAGGGATGTTTGCCATTTTAATATGTAATTACTCACACAAGCTTGATGAAAACATGTTGCAATAGCTTTGATTTTTAAATAGGTAATGGTATTTACTTGTAGTAAAAAATGAGAATCATTATAAATTATTTGAGAAAGTGAATTAAAGTGTATGGCACAAGTCACAGGAAATGCCCAGTTTTATTCCGTGAGTACTAAAGTATTGTTTCGTATATATTCCCCATTTCAGTTTTTTTAATAACCAAATAATTTTTTACCTTGTTGTCCAAGATGAAGCTGGAACCTTCCATGGACAAAGCAAAGGCCAACTGAGGCAGTCTAGCGCTAGTGCCAGAATATGGAGAGTCTCTGACGTGGGCAGTTCAAATCGGGTGTCTGCCAAACCTCTGTCATTGTTCTGAAGCACTCCGCATGAGTGCCAGGGGTTTCTAATAGTGCTGAGAATTTTATACAATGGACAGCCCAGAATTTAAAAGCCTAATGAAGTCTGCGAAGGAAGAGCATTAATGCTCAACCCAGGGTGAGATATGTGCTTTTTTTTCTCCCGTGATGTTGTTTGGTAATCTGTTTTTTAATCAGTTCAGCGCTTCTTTGACTGCCCAGAAGGCTCCACAATGATAGTTCCAGTAAGAAAGCCATGAAGTGATAAACAGTGTGTGGCCCTGTTTGGTAAATTTGGTCTCTTATTGAAGGGGGGAAAAAAAAAAGTAAAAGTGTTTCAGAGGATGTTGATAAAATTGTTAAAGCTGCTCTCCAACAGCTGCAAAGACACTCTGGAGGTAGTGCCTCTCCTTTGTCATCAGAGGTACTGAGCACATTTTGGATATATCAGATTTCTTCTCTTTGGAGGCAGAGAGTAATTTTGGGGTCAGATCTGTTGTTTGAGACTGGCAAAGTGGTGCTGTATCACAGAAGGAATCCAATGCCTTAAGACCCTTTCCTTACATGAGCTTCAAGACACAGTTCATCTGCTCATCACCCAGGGACTCTCCCTTTAATCTTTTCCTTTATTTTCTTGTCTCTGCAAGTTGTCTGATTGTGTCTGATGTTATTTAATTGATTTATGTGGTGTTTGTATGTTTCTGTGCTATTAATTCCATACATTTAATTACAGAAAATGTTTCTGTTCCCTCCTTCCTTGCTGAAGGAATTGCTTTGTATTTATCCTCAAAGTGGAAGGGTGGCATCTTCAGTGAGATGTTGTGTTTGCAGTGAGAGGGATTCCGAAGTTAGGCTGGTTCTTGGCAGCCAGGAAGAGGGGGAGCAGAGTCTGTGACAGGGCTCATGCCTGGACAATGACACAGGAGCTGGCTTCTGGGATATGGTGTGAAACAACTTGTGGAGACATGGGAGCCCGTGAACAAATTCAGTTTCTAAGTTTCTCTGAGATGATTCCAGCCAAGGGGTGCTCTTCACCCGTGCTGAGCACTGGTCATCCCACAAAGAAGAAGGTGTTGGAGCCATGCTGCTGAGTCACATCACCTTTGAGCTTCCAGTCACAAGGTTGATGGTAAGCGTGTGTGACGATTTGCAAAAAATGCTGATCCTTTTCAATTGGCTATCGGTCCGGAAAGTTGGGAACCATTGACCTAACGTATGTCTCCAAGGTCAGGGAGACCGATTTCCAACAATTTGTGCCCAGGATCAGACATCTGCCTGCTAGGAGTAGCATGAAGAAAGGTTGCTGTCACAATGAAGCATCACTTCTTCTTAGGATGGGCTACTTTCCCCTTATTTTTCCCCCAGAATACTTATTGTGCCTGACCTGGTTTCAAAATATCTTGTATTTTACAAGACACAACAATTCTTTGGATCAACGTATACTAGAATAGATGTCACAGGGTGAAAGGGGCAAATTTCTTTGTGAGCCTCTTAATCACTTTTAAAAAAATTGCTCCCCAACCTGTTGGGAATCACATGTTCATCTCTGTAGTTGTGTATGCCTGTGCAGGAAGGGAATAAAATTCTGCTGCCTTGCTGAGTGGCTCTCTGCATGAATATCACTGACAGGGTTGAGTCTGTCCATCTCAATGTAGGTCTTTGCAGAATGACCTTGGTCTGGATGCCTGTGCCAGTGTTTTTGTATTCAGGAGGTGCATTGTTCAACTATTTTAGAAAATGTTAGTCTCAGTCAGCCCGTGTTGTTTCTTTCCTAGTGAAAGGTTACTATTTTCCGTGCAGTGTTTGTGTTGCAGCAGAAGGTCTGGGACAACTGGGAGAAAAGGTTGAAGGAGGGCTGCCAGGGCTGCTAGAAGGATTGCTGGTGTTTCTGGGGGACAGAGGGAACAGCCTCCACCTGCGGCAGACGTTTGTTATAGATTCCCTGTAAGATCAGGAAATGAGTGCAGTCATCGCTTTGTAATTAACTGTGAGGGGAAAACCTCGGGAGATGGCAAAAACAGATTTGTCCACTTAGAGAAGGAACGCCGTGACTTAACAGGTGTATGGTGCCTGTACTGCACTACTTCGGAGTTCTTCAGGCTTGGCTGCAAACAAAATATTATCTGACTATAATAACATTGTGAACCCAAAGACCTTAACTGGTTTCATTATCAAGTGAGTGCCTGAGGGGAAATACACAGATGGAAAGGCATTCCTTTCCTTTGGTATAATGCTCTTGTGCCAGAGAATTTATGGCCAAGACGTGGTTGGCCCTTGCATGGGCCACTGGTGGAGGAAATATATAAAGCCATTCTGGTTTTTTTTGGTTCTTTTTGTTGTTGTTGTTATCTTGTAGCCTGTTAAGGAAGTGAGTTTTCATTGCCATCCCCAAGCTTGGGGACAGCATGCTGCAAACTACAAGGTGGGGTTTGTGCTGTCCCCTTCTCTCTGCTGTGGACTTTGTTCTATTCCTGGGAAACAGGGAGGGAACAGTCCTGTGTGGAAAACATGCAGTACCCTGACAGGCAGATTCAGGCTACTGTAGGACAGAGTGATGCTCAGCTGGTGTTATCTTCTTAGAATTTAATTCATTGCAGAATGTGCTGGAGGGCTGATTAGAAGTGGTCCCCTAAAAGTGAGGGGGATTTAAGGGGGGCTGTTTGGTTTTTGTTTGGGTGTGGGGTTGTTTTTTTTTTGGTTTTGGTTTTTTTAATTTTCTGGTACAGACAGATCTTGGAAAAATCAACTCTTTGTTGAGTGTTTCCAACCTGTGCTCTACTGGCTGGAGATAGCATCTACAAGGCAGAGCCCTATAGCTCAGGCACTCTGAAAGGCTACACATGAGGGGGTAAAAAAAGAGAAAGGAGGAGATATTAACTCATCATTTAGCTAGCTGAGGTGTCTATACTCTTTTCCAGTTCATGAGTTACCCTGTGGTTTCTCAATTATAGCTGTCAGAAGAAAGGTATGAAAGCTACGTTTTTAAAATCTGTGACCAGAGAGGCTGCTGTTCCCTGGAGAGGAGTCTGCTCTGTTCATTTTGGAGAACCTGAAGATGAAGATGCAGAGCACATTAGTTGATTGTCTAAAATACTGTTCCATTTTCAGAACTAAACAAATAAAAAGATGGAAATTGCATGCAGGATCCATGTTATATTTGTGAGTGTGTGTGTGCATGCACATTTAGACTTATTTGAGAACCCCGAAGGTATTGAAGCAAAAACTCAATAAAAAAATGAAGTTGTGGTTCAATTGAAAATGTTAATGTTTCTGTGAGAGACTGAAGAAGTTCTTTTAATTTTCTAATTGGCTTGTTCCTTCCTTGTTTATTTACCAGTTTGCCCTCTTTTTGAACATTATATATGATTTCATGGTTAAGAGTTCACAAATCTTAAAATGTTGCCTTTTTTGTCAGCGATGCTGATCATACTGCAAAGGTCTTTTTAGAATTTCATACAGATCAAATAGCTCTGTTTGTTAAAAAAGGTCAGAAAAAAGGTCACCAGAATCTTTCGTTGTTGGCAAACTACCTATTTTTTTTCTTAGTCTGGGTCATAAAAATAGCTGAACAGAACTGCTTCCACTGAATTTATTGATTAAAAACAAGCAACCACCCCCTTTCCCCAGCCTTCCTCCCCCTTCTAACAGACATCTGGCATGGAAAATGTAAGCTAGGTATTTTTATCAAGGCTGTAAGCACCCAGAGTCTGCTATGATGGCTACTGCAGGGAAGCAAAAGAATAAGGAGCTTCAGAAGCTCTGTTGCAGCCACTTCTTCGTTTGAAGAAGCTGTTTTGCACAGGTGTTAAAATGCGATGCCAAAGTACATCTTGATATTAGCATACTGTACATTGAAGCCTGAAATTAACTGCACCCACCTGTATGCTGGCATTTTTCTGACTCTTGCCATCCTTTTGAGATGTGTGTATCTGAGAATCTAATCCATCTAAGCTTCTGGACACCCTGAACTACAAATGAAGTCAGAGAGCTGCAGGCGCACAGCTCCTGGCAGGATTATGCACCCAGTGAGCTATTGCTCTCATTATGTTGCACTGCAATATATCATCAGTGTGAAACATCATCCTAATGATGCATTAGTGTAATACATCATCAGGGGAGTCCCACCAGTAATGTATTACCCCAAGTATGGTGCTACTCAGTAAGAAAATCATCTCACAGTCCTTGTGTTGTTTCAGAACAGCATGAATGGAGGGCAAAATACGTTGCTTAAGATTGATGCAGATTCCCAATTTCATAACTGTGTTAATGGTGGGGGTACCTTCTGTATGCTCTGAGTTTATGATTGTGTTTTCAAAGAGGTGTGTTTGGGCCATCTTTGGTTGCTTTGGTCTTTGGAAGGAGCAGGAATTGATTCTTTAGATGGATGGCTGGAGGGCTTCAATAGGAAGCTGTAAATCTGCTGCCTGACTGCCTGTTACATAGTTCCTGAGGATGGGTAGAGGGTTTATGAAAACTTGGTGCCAAAATTTGCAATTTTAAGGATTTTTCTGGTGTCGCCCTTACGCATCTTCCTGTTTCAGTCACTTGACTAAGATAAATACATTTTAAAAGCATGTCTAGTAAAAATTAAACCCTTCCATTTCATATGTTCACCCCCTGATTTTCTTTGGTCTGAAAGATCCTATAGCAAAACAATCATTCCCATGGGAGTTGTCTCAAGGGCAAGATTTACTTCAGGGGGAGAGGCAGTCAGGTGGTTTTGCTTTGTGCTTTTGAATCACAGTTGTGATGCTGTGACTGGGATTGTGCATGGGATTGCAGAAGTCCCAGGGACTGCCAGGTAGAGGAACACAGTTACCAGTTGTCCACCTGATATAGTACAGGGACTGCACTACTCCAAATGGAAAATCTGTAGTAGGATTGAAGGGAATGATAACTACAAAATAGACAGTTCTGGAACATGCTTTTATACATGGCCAGTGTTTTCTAGAATGGTTTTTGGATGCATTGAGTAACCAGGTGCAAGACAAGGAAACCTAAAGGGATTCTGAACTTTAGCGGGCTTTTGAAGCTGCATTGCATATTTTTGATGCTGAAATGCTGCACAGCAGTTGGTTTTTTAAAAAAATCTTCCCAGTCACAGAAAAATTTCGTCAAAACCAAGGGATAGTTCTAGAGTAGGTTGAGCAAAATTTGGTTTCCCTTTGCTTCTGATTTTCTTGTATTACCATATAATCTGAGGAGCGTGATTGTGGCCTTCTTGGGATTTGTCAGTCACCCCCTTTTTTTCTTGTCATGCTCCCATAAATTCTTTAACAACTGCTACTCTCTGCATACTCAAGTCAGTAAGATACTATGACAGCATGACTGTTTTTGCAGGAGCAACTACTAAGCATTCTGTTACTGTAGGAAAATGGAGATTTTTTTTTAATGCTGTACCTTGTTTCATTCATTCACGATGTTGCTGTCCTGCTCCTAAGTATGCACATATTGGTATAACACAAAGAAGAACTTTAGTGGTGTCATTCTTTTACTGGTAAAGTGTTCTATGAGCTTATTTAGGCAGCAAAAACAGTATTCTAAGCCAAAAGAACTTCAGTTGTAACTTTCTTGAAGCCTTATTTGGGCAAAGTATGAATGGCCTTAAAAGACAGTGACTAGTTTATTTCTTGAAGTGGTGCTAGGTTAAGATCATCATCACAAATCACACTGTCCTCAACATCAGGGTCTCCCTCACTGCTGTGAAGAATGCAAACCTGTTCTTTTCAAGCTCCTACTTGAGACTGGTTTAGTATCCCAGAGGTGCCTCTTCTCTCTCTGGGAGGATGGTGGGGCTGCCAGTGCAGCAGAACTCTTTTGTGGTGAGGCAGAAGCAGCAGAAGGAATAAATCTTTTTCTGTACATCAGGCATGGGCAGAAGAGTTGAAGTCTGGGGACTCTCTTCTCAGGGTCAGCATCATGTCTGATAAATGCCTTTGGTTTCAAATAAAAATGAAGATCAGCCTTGTTAACTGCATTAAATAAAAAAAAACCAATAAAAGCAAAAAACTATCTATTGACAAGAAGGAGTTAAAAGGCAGAGATCATTTAATGAGTTGATCTTTATGATTTTTAAGGTTTTAAGATTAAAATGACTTCTTTGTTTCCCTGCTGTTGTTTGAAGTCGGGTTTTCTTTCCCTGCGTGCCTGAATTCAGCCCCAACAGTAAAACGTTTTCATCAACAAAAATTAAAAATATGATAAACCTAATTTTCTGATTTGGCTGCTGCTTAGGGTTTGTTTTTTACCTTAGGACTACTCAGCTCATGTCTTGAAGCCTTCTTGTTAGAGAAACACTGCCCTTCTCTGTGTTTACAGAGGGTATAATGAATCAAGATTTGCTGTAAATAATGTTTGCAGAGTGAAGTGTTTCTGGCAAATTCCCTCAGCTTATTGCATAGTCATATATGGCAGGTTATTGTGTTAATAGATTATTAAACTCTTCACGTGCCCTTTAACCTTCTCTGAACTTTTGTTCTTGTCTTTTGGAAGGAATTAACTAAATCCAAATTAGTGTTGGGCAGTCAGTCAGCAGTCAGATGGGTTTTTGACCTCACTGGTGTGTCCTGTTGCATCGCCCTGTGCTTTGTTCTTCCGTCAGGCTGCACCGTGACTCAGGCACAAACATGACACGTCAGAAATATAACGTGATGTGACATGGCCAGCAAAAATATCAGTTCAGGGTTCTGTGGATAGTTTCAATTCATTCAGTTCATGGGTTATTCGTTGTCCATTCATGTGTCGATAAAGGGTTCAGTAGTTTTCAACTTGCAGGCTCTTAAATGGAAGGGAAAACAAACAAACAAAAAAACCCAACAAAAAACCCCAAAAAACAAACAAAAAGAAAAAGCATCAAATCAAAGAAAGGATAGCAAACACCCTCATCCTTCAGCTAGGCTCCCCTGTGTTCACTGCCCAGGCTTTGCACTGTGGTTCCAGCTGGTGATATTTGGAACCTGTAAGTTAATTAGAAGGAAAAATTTCTGCAGCTAGCAATGTAGATATTCTGGGGAAAAAAAACATTGCCCCGGGGGAGGAATGATATTTGAGCAGATTTATAGTGCTCTGAGTGTGCATATGAACGAGATGATGGCCGTCAATGTGGCTTGCTGCTGTGGGGAGCTGTCAGCTTTGCTCGGGTGGAAGGCGATCTGTGGAGGGGAGCAGTGAGAATTATGGGAAAATAATGATAAAAATTACATCGGTTTTATAATTGGATTAAAAAATTCTTATAGTATGTACAAGCAGACTCTCTTTTTCCTCTGGAGGGGAAGGGAATAAGATAAACACTCCACTTAGACAAGCATCGCAGATTTAAGTCTGGTAAATATGGCAGTGGGGAGGAGATCGACAGGCGATGAAGCCCCACGTTCCCCCTGTATATTGGTGAAAATAACCCAGACCAGAATTTGAAACATTCTGGTTTAATCTGCTCTGACAACAGATATTGCTGGTTTTAGTGGATATGGAAAGGTGGTGGTGGTACAAGGCAGTGAGAGGGAGGGATTTGCTGAGGACCACAGCCAGGCCAAGCCAAGGGGTGTGTCCCAGCCTGGACCACGTTTAACAATAAGTCTGAGATGTTCTGCTGAAGCATTGTTGAGGTGAGGGTGCTGTGTGTGCCTGACGCCCATGTGGGGCTGCAGGGCTGTCTCCCACCTTGCTGTGCGGGCTGCAGCATGTTGGTGGGCAGCATCCCGAGCGGGGCCATGGATGGATAGGGCAGGTTCATTAATTACTTTTCTTTGACAGAAGAATTGCATTTTCTGTGTAGACGCTGAGAGAATGTTAAGTGGGTCGGCCAGCAGTTTTAAGAATTGCTTTTGAATCACTCCTTTCACTTTTATCTTTCTCAGCTTGAATAAATCTCTAGAGGTTGCTAATTACAGCGTGTTTTCTGTAGCACTGGAGTGGCACGCAGCACATTTTTAACCTCGCCTTCCACAGAGGTTTGGCTTCCCTTGGCGTGCATGTGGAGGAACAGTTGTGTGTAGCTAAACTCTGTCATTCAGAGGCCCTTCTGTTTTTAAATATTTCTCAGTGCAGCCTGCTGTCATTTACAGTGAGCCTGTATTGAGATCATTAAACGGAAAGTTTAAGATTAATTCCCTTTCAGGGCAAGAGGAGGAGGATAAATAACCAGTCCTGCTCAGTGTTCATTCTTAATGACTCCAGCACAGTGTGAAAGCGTAAACAGTTTTGACAAAAGGTGTAATTGATTGTTTGGGTTTGACTGATCACTCAAAAATGTAGCGTATCCTCATTCAGAAGGTGCTCTGTAAGGTAATGAATGTGATACTGTTAGAAAACAGGGTCTCGTGCTAAGCAAGGGCGCAGTTTCGTGCTGAGGCTCTGCTCGTGGCCAGGCTGGTGGCTGCTGGGAGTGCTGGTGCTGCTCCAGCCGCCTGCACCATGGTGGCTGCAGCCTCCTTATCTTGGGTGCCCCTCTGATCCTTGGGGAGCCAGTTCAGAAATCCAAACTACTACCACATGTGAAGAAGATTAAAAGTGGAATGTTTTCTGCTAGTTTAGATCCCTAAATTGCTGTATTAATGGCCCAAAAAAACCCCAAACTGAGGTTGGCATGAAGGGATTGGGATCTCACAGCTGTGAGTTCAGGGAAGAGGAAGATGGGACATGTTGTTCAGTAGTAAATGGTTAGTAGATATGCAGGCTGAACTCCAGAGTATGGTGGTGGGACACGCTAACAGTGAAGGTAATGGTAGTGAGGTTATCCTTAGGCTTTCTGCATTCTCCAGCTGCCACCTCTAGTTTATTGGAAATGAAGATGAGAGCTTTAAAGACCACCTACTGTTTGCATCCTCTATGCCCTGTGGGCGTATTCATTCTGTTCACATCTTGTCTAGATCTAACCTTGTCTTTTTCTGTCCCCTTTTCTTGTGTTAAGTTTTTCTAAATGCTTCTCTTTCATCCCTTAATGTGCTAGTCTTTATGCTGATTTCTGTGCCTTCATGATTTCCCTGTCAGAAGTGTGGGTGATAAGCAGATCAGCAGTATGTTAGAGATGAAATAACTTGTTTTTACATATCTATGGAAGTGTGCTTCATATCCACGAAGGGTCTGCGCAGCAATGAAAAGTGAGAAAGTATAGGAGGGATGCATGAAGCACTGGTGAATGGAAATGCCTGAGAATGCAAGTATTAAATTCCTGCCATATGAAAATGTTCTGGGAGTATACAATAAACATAAGACCGTATAATGCTCACAACCTTAGGATGTCTCTAGGAATGCAGGACTGTTTGAAAAGCTGAAACTGGGCCAGCCCATTCATATTATGGCTTTGCAATGCCAGTTCTGACTCTCTTGAGCTTAACGAATCCTCTCCTCCCTCATCTCACAAAACCAGAACACCTGCAAGGGACCACAAAGAAAAATTGAACAGTTACATGAGCAAGTCAATGCAAGTCATAATGGTACCCATTAATGTTTAGATGACAGACTGAAGAGAATATCTATCCTTCTGGATATCTTCTGGAGCTATCTAAATAATATTTTGTAGTATTTTGCTACCTATTTTATTTTTCAGAAAATTTGTGAAATGATGGGAGAAGCACTACTAATATGGTGGTTTAGGGTAGCAGGTGATTAGACATGGGTTTGAGCAACATCATGAAAGGAAGCCAGGGTCCTTGTGGTTGAATCAGGTGCGAAAAGCCCACTGGGTGACCAAAACCTGACTGTGTCTGAGGCTAGGTGATAGCTCTTCTGAATCTCTGGATTCTTCCTGCCTAGGGAGTGCTGATGTCACTGCTTTGGAAGGCAAAATAAATTACAAGGTTCTCATCAAATTGATCGCTCAATGATACAAATAAATTTTCTAGTAAAGCGAGATGAGGGTAGAAACTGCTCTGAGCTTCCTCACCAGTCAGTGCACGCACATACATAGTTCTTGTCTTCCTTATAGATAGGGATGGAATTCTATGGCTGAAGAGTATGTTTATGCCTTAGGCAAAGGATTGCTGAATAGCTGGGAAAGAAAGCTTTCCCGCTTATCGGAGGGACACCGTCAATGCCCTGCTGTTTGTAGCATCAGCACTTATGCCTGGTTAGCTGCTTCATTTCTTTAGTGCACGTTGCTTTGCACTTCCCAGTGCTGCTGCCTCCTCCTCTTTATTGCTTCTTTCTTTCAGGTTCTGGGCCATAGCTGGATAATAAGGCTGATATTAGAGGAGAAGGGGTGAGAAGTACAGTTTATCTATTTGTGTTTCCTTTTCCTTCCTTGTGAGTTCATCCACTCAAGTTTTTATTGCTGTGCACGTCTGGGATTCTTTCTACAGATGACGTGAAGTGTTTCCAATTTCTCCTTCTCCTTGACAAATTGAGACCTGGACTTGAATCTCAGGCTTTTTTTTTTCTTTTGTTCATTCAGTTGGCTGTATGTGTGCGTTTTCTTTTTTGTTTCTTGTTTTCAGAATATGGCAAAGTACCCAGAGCACTTGCCTTTTTTTTTGCTCTTTTCTGAGTAATTTTCAACTTGTCAACCTCCTTTTGTAAAAAAGGAGTGCCAGAAGTTTTGGTGTGCCATAAATGCTTCATTAGCATCATTTACAGTTGCAAATACTGATTTCCTTCTCCAGTTTCCATATGTGAGAGATGGTTTTCTCTGTGACTGGTTTGCTTGGTAATTGTATATTTATCTGGCCAGCCACGGTGATGATAAATGCCTTTAAGTCAGAGCTTTGCAAGTCCATCCTATGCCCTTTGTGGGCAAACTATATTTTTTATTTGTACATATGTGAACTTGAAATGAGATGATGCTGGGAGGCTGGTTATTTGAGGCTGAGTCTCCTCTATCAATTACTGTGCTTCACTCTCTGGAACTGATCTGATCTGATGTTCTCTTACCTAGTACTGTCCTTCCAAAAAGCTTTGTCAGGGATATTGTTACTATTACTCACTTTATCCCCCAGTTACTGACAGAATTTGAACAACATTGGATTGAGACCAAATCCATGTAAAATTGCCATAGAAATATCTGTAATTGCTGATAGCTTCCCATCTACAATTACTTTTTAGGATAGATCAGACAGCTTTTTAATCTATTTTCTTCTCTATTGATTACGTCCACTGATAATTTTTAATTGGAATGTCATGTAAAACTAATTCAAATGCCTGACAGTAGTTTTAAGGGTGTTATTTCCAACTATATGTGTAATGGTACCAAGCTTATGTGGTAAGACTGCCTTTCCATAATACTTTGTTGATTTTCATTAGTTATCCTACCAACCTTAATTCTTTACTGATTGCATTTATAACAACTTTTATGTTATTTTGCCTGAAATCAATACCAGGTTAGCTGAACTGTAAATACCTAGCTCATCCTGATTGCCCTCTTAAAATACTGCAGAAAATCAGCTTTTTCAGATGGCTGCTACATCTTTCCCCTAGCCTGGGAGATATGATGGCATCATAGGCAAACATCTAACCTGTCCTGCTGCACCTGTCCCAATGAATGAAGTTTTAGCATGAGTCCTGGTTCATGTGCACTCCACAGGCTGGCTACCAGAAATATGTAAATCAGCAGTAACCTATGGAAAGAAAAATGATCAAATCAAAATAAAAGAATTATTTTACTTTGTCTCTACTATCAGTATGTCTGTGAGGTGGTGGTACTAATGCATGGGATAATGATCACACACTTATGTGTGGCTTGATGCTCTCAGTCTTATAAACCTGATGGCATCTCAAACAATGCATGTGGAGCACTAAAAGATGTAAGATTTAAGACAGTGTAGAGGAGAACAACAATTTAAAGTTGTGTAGCCTTGTGCACTGGCTCCTCAATCACTGGGGAGCTCTTTGCTCTGAGGAGCAGATAGCAAAAATTGTATGTACAAGGTGGTATGGTAATGAGCACGCTTGCACATGGATAAACATAGAGTGATTTCCATGATGGAAGAGGAAAGACCTGGGAATAGTGATGAGAAAAATCTGTGGGCTTTGATGCCAGTACATTTCTGTATATGGCTCGAGGAAAACTGATGCAGAATTTGACACATTCTTTTAAGTTGATTGGAAATTTGTCTTCCTCCTTATTTTGAGAGCAGTTCTGAACTGGCCCATAATTGTCAAAGTGAAAAAAGGAAATCCTGTCTTCTCTGCTATTATGGCTTAAAGCACTTTTTCAATTAAATTATCATTAGGGTTACATCATGAAAGGTATCAACATAATCCGTTTAAGTATATCTTATAGGGCTCTTTACTACCAAGAAAAATCTCCTGTCTTTCAGGTACCAAAGTTACAGGAATTAATCAATCATGGACTCCAGGGGAAAATTCGGCCTTGATGTAACTCAGTAGTAGGCATTCATTTATTTCATGCCTCGGCGTGTATCTTTGTCTGTGCAAGGATTTTATATTTGTGTTATCACAGGACTTTTGTGCAGCTCTTGCATGAGGCTATTACAGCGAGCACAATAACCACTCTGTACACCAGCATTCCCTGCTATTTTGGTTTCTATTTGATGTCGTGTTTTCACTTTACCTGGGGAGTATTTTTGCCTGGAGGAAATGACTGAGAAAAGAGGCGTATTTCAAAAGCAAGGAATCAAAGAAGTGATAAAAACCATTTCTGAGCACAGTGAATAATTCGGAATTAACTTACTGTGTCATGGCTGGAGAGTATTTATTGCATGTAATTTATAATTTTCTCTGAGATAATGCTAATTTTTTTGAGACCTTTGTGGGACAATCAATCCTACCATACCTTGTCTGGTTATCTCAAACACCTATGTTAATATTTTCAGAAAACTTCAGTGTGGTGAGGCATATAATTGTGTCCGTGTTACAGCTGGGTAACTGAGGCATGGAGAAGATTATATTTTAAAAACATTACCATTCAAGTTGTGTTTAGAAGTCATTCCTGCTTGTGTGGGATTTCTCACCAGGAGAGAAGCTGGGAGCTTCATGAAGGTCTGCCAACAATTTTGAGATTTAAAGTCTTGTGAAGTAATAGACTTTCTCCTTCTTTTTCCCCCCCTCCTTTTGCTTTCTTTTTGTCTTCTTGCTCCAGCCCCCAGCTGATAATTGCTCCAGCTGCCAGCTGATAAGCTAACACTCCTGTGTGGGAGGAAACATTGCCAAGCACTGCCCCGTGAAACAGGACAGTTCTCCAGCAGCTGACACAGAATTTCCCAGTGAGATTGGGGTGGGATCTGTTGCCAATTGCATTCTGTGCTGTTCCAGACATCATAAACATGTCTAATTTGCAATGATTTGAATATGTGAATAGAAGGCAGTTTCAGAGTATTGCTATTTATGTATTTGTTCCTGCAAAAGTTATCCATCACAAGTGAAGAGATTTTTGATAGACCTTATCTTTATGTAGAGTGCAAGTACAGTACGTTTTTGTACTTCCTGTATAATTTTTGAAAGCCAAAACTAATGAAAACCTCTATGATTTCCTGATATAAAATAACATTTCCAGTTTTAGAGGACAAATGTTTAATCAGTCTGCATCATGCAAACATGGAAGAGGAAAGCTGGCTTTTTTTATCTTAGAAAATATGTAGCATGGCTTGTGACCTAGAGCTAGGACAAGGCTGCTCATCCTACAGAAAAAAACCCAAACACCTAAAACCCCACAGGTTTTCAGTTGCTGGAGCACCATATCTCTGCGTTGTGTCAGAGCAGATTTTGCCTTAAAACAAAAGGTATTTTGAGTAAGTGGTTAAAACTACTAATTTGTAACTGTAAAGATTTTCAGTTTAAACATCTGCCAAGTGATGGCTTGTAGACTGGCTTTTAGAAGTAGGAGATTTTCTTTAATGTTATCAAAAATCTGCATCCCCCATGAGTTTCAAGTTGCTGTTATGGCATGATCCCCATTTGGAACAAACTGCAGCTCCCTATTTTAGCATTTGTGTGATATCTTGGCATCTCTTCCTTCACTGTCCCAAACATTGTAGTGTTTTCTGTCCAGCCATCCAGGTCTTTCTCAACAGTGTCTCTTGAACTTTTATTTTACCCATTCTTTGTATAAATGATGTCAAGCCCTTGTGGTTTGCATATTTACCTGGGGAATTAAAAGGCAAGGATGTTTGTGTGAGTGGGAGTCTGTTGGTGCCAGTGAGCATCCTCAGCGCTGCACGCTTGGAGCTCCGCCGTGGCTCCCGTCAAAGCTGCTGATGGAGACGAGCAGGATGCCGTCAGCGGTCGGCATGCTCCTTGTTCAAAATTCAGCTGTGTATTTATCTCTCAGAAACACTCAGGTCTTTTGTGAAACCGTGTAAGCTTAATTTCGAGCCTATAGCTGATCGTTTTCTCTGTTTGATGTGAGCTAGTCTCTTGAGGTGGCTGGTGTCCTGGAGTGAAGAGATGGAAGTGAGAGATCTGCTAAATCTGCTGTTGCTTAGCGTCTCTGCCTTTGATACTGTCTCCAGAGACTGCACTGATCTCTTCTTTTCAGTCAAGAGTCTACATCCTCACTGGGGTTTTGATGGGAGATTCCTTTAAGGCATTTTGTTCTGACAAGGTTATTTTTTCCATGCACATGCAGTAGAATTTCACAGAAACCTTCAAAGAAAGGGTTTTTTTTTCCCGCTTTTGAACTGAGTTCACAGTTGCTTAGGTTCTTTGTAAAATTACCAAGAAATAAATTATAAGAGCGGCTTAATTAACAGTAAGTTAAGATGAAAGATGCCTGTTGTTTTTCTTACAGTTACACCATTTTTTCATAGATATCTATGGATGTTGAAAAGTGGCAGCTAGTGGAGCTGCCTGGATTTTTTAGCTGAACACAACCCCTAGTGAGCACTGGCGTTAGGCATGTGATTTGTACATTAAAAGGAGAACCTGTGTTGCACACACAATTCTGATGCACAGAATTGCTGTCTTTGCAGACTTCTGCCTTTGCCTATGGCCGAGGTCATAAGTGTTGCCATAAAGACTTCTTTTATTTTTTCTTAACACAACTGTTTTAGAATTATATTTTGTTGCAAGCCTGGGAAAATGCTTTTTCCCCAGGAGTTTTTTTCTTCCTCCTTTTTGCGAGAAAGGTTTTCTTTCTTAAAATAAAAGAGACAAGACAAATGGAAGATGTGAGAAATCTTTATTCACTGCTTTTCAGCTAGTATCCTAACAAGAAAGGCTTGCATCATCTTGGTCATGTGTATGTAATTTTGCTAGTCTTTTAAGGAAAAATCTCAGTGTTTTTGCCTGAAGTAAAACTGGTTCATGGTGTCATTGAAAAATTATTCTGCGATTTGGTTTGAGACCCAATGGAGGTGACTGCTCTGAAGATCAACTTTTGTGATTTTCCCTTGTGAAATATTTTGTTAGAGATTTTAACAACAACAAAAATATACTAAAGAGATTAATCTTTTTTGTTCTGAATTTCCTTAATTTTAGATTTGTTCTCCATGCTGTACCTGTATGTACCACGTGGTGAATCAGGGCTGCTGATTCAGCTGTAGGCACAAAGGAGAAGTGCATAATCCAGTGTTATGTTTGCTCTGTGTTTACGATTTGCATTTCAGGGTCTGCAGCTATGGATATCTGCAAGACAGAGCCATATCTCCCCACAATAAAGCCAGGTCTTTTGACTTTTCCAAAGGGAAATGCTGAGAAGTTTGAGTGGGAACAGCTAAAAGAATAGGCTGCAGCAATACAGCCCTCCGTCCTTCTTACAGGAATTATCTCTGAAGTATGGTGCACTGATTTCCATTTGCTGTAGTTATTAAATATTCAAAACAGGGGATTAGGGATATCATGGAAGTGCAGACAGATCCCTCTAATGATAGTATGACTGTCAGGAGCATGCCAGTATGTGTCAGAGAGAAATTACAATTCAGGCTATTTAGTTCTGTGATAAGATCTCATTCTAGTGCCATTATAAAGTCTTGCGTTAATTGAGCAAATCTCTTTTGAAGTTGTTTCATTTCCCTTATTATGTATCAAAGCAAATAATGGCTATTCTAATGTGCTAATTAAATTTATTTATCGATCTACCTTTTATTTAGGGATGACAATCCAAACAAGATGCTGTAGTACGTACTGTGGAGGCACGTGGCAAAGCATGCCCACGGTTTGGTACGTCCATGGCCATGGAGAAGTTGCTCCGCCTGGGGTTTCGTTTCAGAATAGCTCAGAGTAGTAATGCAGACGAGTACATTAATCTCCTTAACTATTCAAAAATGAAAGACTGAGTACAATAACTTATTATTTATTGCTCTTCCAACATGTCTGTTCCATAAGATTCGCCATTAAAATTAAAATATAGGCACTGTAACGGCTGGTTTAAGAGAGTCTATGGCTTTGCTGTTCGGCGCTGGAGCATTTGTCACTGTCATTTCCAGCAGGTTTCCTGCCACACTGGTGTCCTCTGCCAGTGGGATGGCAGAGGGTTTGCACCGAAACGATGCCAGTGGTTACTCAGAAGGACCCAAGAGGTTTGGTTTGGCAGCAAGCAGGCAGGGAAAGTGTGGTGTTGGTGAGCCACTGACTGCTGAAAGAGCAACAGGCACAGTTCATTCTTGCTGTACAGTAGCTCCGCTGAAACAAATGGGAGCAGTTGTTTCGATGCACAAATACAGTCCTGAATTCCCATACACCTTTTCTTTT